>CM060951.1:197582699-197895199 GCA_030765055.1 Mantis religiosa | reverse complement strand
CAAAGCAGCGTTGGAATGTGAAAGAGTGAAGGCGTGGGATGCAGGAGTATGTTGGGAAGTTACTAATGTTGCAGCAGTGTCGGGCACAAAGGGCCTAATGACTCGGACAGAGTTGTGACCGCGACGTGGTACTGGATAACAATGCCGCAGTGTTGATGTCACAAAACACGTGCGGCTGTTGTAATCTGGATTTCGTTTACCAACCATGAATATCTGAATGCATAAGCAGTCTTCGCCACAGGTTCCAGTTTGATCCGCTTTATCTGCGTCACATTTGATTTCCCAGCATCTGTTTGTGGTTCACATTTACATAAGTGTAGTGTAGTCTTTGGTGTTTCCTTGTTGCTTTTTATTTTTCTGTTTGATGCTTTTATGCGTGATTTTCATCCCTGGATACGTACGAGTGAGAGAAAATCCTGCTTCCCAAGAGATTTTATGTCTTTCTATATATAAAAGATTTTCTTGCAGCATTTTGTGGTGCGTTCGTTCTTGCAAAACCCGGCCTTTCTTAATATTCCTCCTTCTGTTAGTGCACAGTAAGTAAATCAGAGTTTAAAGAAATATTATGTGACAGCCCGCCTCGGTAGCGTAGATGGTAGTATGTCTGCCTCACATTTAAGAGGTCCCGAGATCGAATCTCGGATAGGGTGACTTACCTGGATAAAAAATGTTACCGTGGTTTTCCGTTATCCTGATAGACGAATGTCGGATAACTCGAAGATCCATGGACCCCAGACTCATTTGAGCATCATTTCATCCATTTCATTCATCGTCCGATATGACATAACTCTGGAGGGCGTGAATTAAAAAAAGTAGTGGGACGTTTTAAAATTGATTTCACCAACTACACCTCAAATATTACGCACACCAAACAAGCGATATGGAACAGGTGGGCATCTGTGCCCGTAGGCCAACCTTCCTTACCCATAGGCTCTTTTAGTTGTTCTTCTGGCTCACTTGGAGCATTTTGGCAGAATAATTATATCTTGTCCTTACATTACTCTCACATCCAATTTCACTTTGGCTATTTCAGGCTTTCAAATGTCGGCGGTAGGTTCGACGTGCTTATCAGATAAATTTGTTTCTGCAAATCCTTATTCTCCGGATTGGAGTAGGCCTCCGAGTCCGGCCTCTAAGGGGGATATGCCAGCCGCCGATGAACGGTCCACTACTGGGGATTTCGAATCTATCCTGTGTTGCTCAGCGCAGTCCAGCCACCCTTAATGTCCTCCCGTAAGGGAGGGCAGTCGTCCCCTTTGGCTGCTGTGGTGCGAGCGCTGCGGACCCTTGGCACTCGTGGTACTTCTGACGTTGCTAGAGAAATCTCGGGCCGAACATTCGAGCCCCACCCTGAATGCGAGTTGTTCGGATTGGGTTGGACTCAAAGGGGCAGTGTGTTCCCGTTACCCGCGAGAGATCGGGTACCTCCGGCCAGGCTTCGGCCACCCGGAGGGGGCAGAGGGTTGCCTAAAATGTCCCGGGTACTAGCCTGTAGAGCCAGTAGAAGGTGTGCTAGATCACCAGACGGCCTCACCGAGGTTATTCGCTGGTCTTCCCCGCGGGGTTGACGCGCATAAGTGGCGTATCCACTTCCACCGGTCTTGACGTTGTTGTCGATGGGGGGTGGCTTTTTAGACTCAAGGTATTGCCCCATGGAAAGAACCCCGGAGGTTTCCATCCTTGTCATAGTCACCCTGCCTTGATGCATACTGCTTGTTCTATCTTCACTTAACTCACAACTGAGGTGTCCGTTATGGGTTGCTTAAACGTTTATAATGGTTAATGAAAAGCAACATAATTTCCTTACTCATATATTTAATATGCCCTTCCCAAAAATGACATCTTCTTAAATGTTATCTTACACTTTTGCACTCTTACTCCAGCTCTCGTATACAGATTATCAAAGCATTTGCTTGGAATTATAAGTTTACAATTCTACTATGTAGAATTAATAAATATTCAAACTTATTCATTCTGAAAAGCCCTTCTGTAAATGAGTTGATGCCGATTACCTTATCTCGGCCGTCTCTGCAAAGTCTTCGGGCGCATTTTGAAGTCTGCCCTCAAAATGGTGGCTCCAGGCTTCTGCTGCTCCCTCCAATGTACGTGAAGACCCTGAGGATGATGAGTTGTAGGTTTCTGCGTGCCTCGTCTTTCTCAGACACTTGTGAAAGCTTAGGACTCTCTTTTGTGCATTACTTGGCACAGAGTTCGGAGATCCAACGTCCTGGACATATAGGAACTTTGAACCACACCCCATAGAATGTTTGAATAACCAGCTTAATCTGGGTCACCAAGTAATTGACAATGAAAACAATTCAATGAGTTATTTGCAAAATAGTAATGACTGTAGACGATATTCTAGAAACTCCGCGTTGTGGCGATCATTTTGCTACGGGACTATGGTGCTATAAATGGGATGCTTTATGTTGTGAAGATTAGTCTCTCACTTTTGTTGACAATGTTGTGGGTTCCACGACAGCTCTGGAGCTAGAAATCTTACCTCTGGGCGTGGTCGCGGAGTATAGGAAGTTGATACTGCTAGTGTTGGAGAATAAGCAACAATTCTTATGTTTTAAATATTTTGTTTTTATTCCATCCAAAAAATTTTAAATTCTGATAAAATTTTAAACATGTAAATCCTCACATAAAAACAATCAGGGTTGGATTTGAAACCACGAGCTTGGGTGCTTAAATCAACTCCTAGCCTTCTGAGTCATTCCGGCTGATCATATACGAGGGCTGTTCAATAAAGAATGATCACAATTGTTTTTGAAAACGTACCTTTAATCAACCTCAAAATTTTGATAGTCGTTTTCAAAATAGTCTCCTCTGAAAGCGATACACCTGTCCCAGTGTTTCTGCTAGTCTTTAAAGCCATCCTGGAAACTATTTTTCAGAAATCCTTCAAAATTGCCTCCGCAGCCTTCACCACTGCTTCTGATGATGGATAATGTCTCCCACGAAGGAGTTTCTTCAAGTTAGAGAGTATAAAAAGATCACATGGGGCTAAATCTGGACTATAGGGAGGGTGAGGGATGCACTTCAGGTTGATGTTTGCAAAATATTGTGACTTTGTGGGTTCGTGAAATGAAAAGTCCAATTCACCACTCAAAGATGTTCTTTATTTCCACCGACTTACAGTTTAACACTTGCCAATTACACAGTATTACGTGCTGCACACAATTACAATTCACCAGTTCGTCCGTTCCAATTTCACTTGTACTCGCGACTACGTAAACTCCGATGCACGTACACAGCTACGTACAGTCTTCCTTTGCACAATCTTCTCGTTCGTTAACACGGCGCTCCTTTCCATGCACGTCACTAACTCTTACACCAAGAACTGCGACTGTCTCCTCACTCACTCACTAACCAACTGACTGACTAACTCCGTCTGTCTGCAACCCCCCTTTATATAGGAATATAGCCGCCTTCCAGTGTCCGCGGGAATGTTCCAGTAAAAGAATGATCGAGAACCAGGTGTAAGAGAAACAGACGGCACAGTCATGTTTTTCTCCCGACCACTGCCTGTCACCACTATAAGACAGACGAGGGGGAGGTGTGGCTAACACGGTCCTCCCCTGTCTCCCGCTCCCAGCTGCTTCCACAGGGTGTTCCAGCGCTCGCGTTTCAATATTCAGCAACAACATTGGCAATATGCAGCCGCGCATTATGGTGGTGCAACATCCAGCCTGCTTCACGGAAATGTGGTCTCTTACACCTAATATGGATTTACAATGTTTCCAGGACATCCCTGTAGTATTGTCCAGTTACTGATGTGTGTGCAGGCACAACACGATGATAAACCATTCAATGAATATCAAAGAATGAGATGACCATAACTTTCCCAGCAGAAGCAACCACTTTTGCTTTTTGGGGGGTTGGTGATGAAGGAGATTTCCAGACTGAGTTTTGCTCTTTGCTCTCAGGATCAAAATGATGTAGCCAAGGTTCATCAGCAGTGATTACGTTTGAAAAATCTTCGGATATTCCTCTAACATCAATTTTAACTGCATGTTACCTCCATTGCAGTGGTAGGTGATACTTGCCTGGTTCTCACAGGCGGGAACCAGGAGTATTAACAATGAAACTAATACGGCATGTTTGTTTTACATTAGGCTAACAGAAAAGAATATGATTGAATTTTAGTGCGAAAAATTATAACGTAGAAAATTATGATAATTGTTATTGAAAGATTTCGTTAAAAGAATGAAGGTGCCCTAAGCAAAGTTTTATGAAAATTCTAGGTAGAATATTTCGGTGTAACATAGACCTCCCCTACTAAGTACATAGAATAACAATAAATGCACAATGTGTCAAAATTTAAATTTTCCAAGTTGTCTTCCGCTCTTATCAGCCGGCACTGCATAGAACAATAAGCTTTGTAATTATATTTTTCCGAGGCATAATATATAGGGACATTGAATCCAACACACAAGACTTTTAGTGCAAATGTTTGATCAAAACGTTATCTCAGGTGGGAGTCCGGCAGAGAGTTTACGCTCAAGTGCACGGCGGTAAATTACAGAGACACGGGTGCCAACATAACAGCAACACGCCGGCTGTGTTTGACTGTAGTCACATCTTAATCACCATGCCACTCTACGCTCGTAATTTCGTCCTGTCTGTAGCATATTCACTTTGCAAATTAGATCAACATCTCCATTGATTGGCTACTGGGGTACCTAACATCAAGCGTTAACATGCTGCTTTGATAGCAGAGTCATGCCGCCCGTTTGATTCCTTGCAAAGATCTACCTGAGATTTGTTACAAGGAGATCTGAAAGCTTCTCCGCAGTAGGGCAAGGTACACTGTAGATGTTTGATTGAAACTTGCACAGTTGGTACAATCAGGAGTTCATCTTCAGCTAGCTTCTTGCAATATGTGTTTTTTCTTATTATTATTTTAGATTTCAGTTAATTTTAATGGATTAAAATTAGTAGGAAGCAACCGTAGGAATCCTTAAGGAATTTTACACAGTCCTATCAGAAGTAAGAGCAAGGACGCTGAGCTTAGGTGACTGGGCAAAAAGCTTCTGGAGTTATACTACCTGTTTATTATGGTCTTCAAGCAAGGTTACAGGATGCGTAAGGATGGGAAATGGGAGGTTAATAGTAAGGTAGTAAGGAAATTTGATTATTTAAGGACAAGGTTGAGTTCCGATGGTAGCTGCAAAGAACAGAAAAGGATGTCTGTGGCTAAAGGTAAACTAGCCATGAGGGTGATAAGATCATCCTACAGTAAACTGCCAGATATAAATGTCAAATGGTTGGAGAGGATTTATACGACAGTATTATGGGGAGTAGATGAGTCGTGGAGAGACACTGATAGACTGCATAGATCCTCTTGTAAATATATATTGGGATTACGATAGCATCACCTTATGGGGCAGCACAATTAGAACTGGGCAGGCATTCTATTAAAATTAAAATATTGTATAGGGCAATGAAATACTTATACAGAATCACTCACTTGGAAGGTGGCAGTGTAATTAAAGAATGTTTTCATATTCAAAGGAGATGTAACTGGGGTGTGTCTTGGGCACATAAAATGAATGACGTGTTGAAGCAGATAGGTATGGGTCATTCTTGGATAAATGCAGAGTATGGATAGAGAGGCTTCTGGAAAGAGGTTAAGCTAAGATTTGAAGATACTGACATACAGGACATTTTTGCCAGTACAAGTGACGAAAGCTAATTGAGGTTATATACAGAAATAAAAGTAACCTGGGGAAGGGAACGATATATAGACATATGTAATAAGTTAGGGTGAGAAGGTTTTGCTTGGGCGAGAACAGGAGTGAGAAACTTGAAAGGTATAGGTCAGTTTAGGGAGCCAGATAAATGTCCATTTTGTGTGGAGAAGAGAATGCAGACTTACATTGTATATTATACTGTAGTCAAACAAAGATATGGAGAGAGCAGGCCTGGCTAAATTAAATAGCACAATTTGGGGGGGGGCAAAGTATTTATTAGAAAAATTTGTCAGTAAAAGGGGAAAAGAACGGGAGGAATATAGGGAATTATTTAGGGAAAGTTAAAGAGAGATGGCTAAGAACAATTCAGAGAAAAGTGTATAGTAGAATAGGTGAAATGACAAAATGTGTAAAGAGGAGTAGTGGGCCTCCAGCACACAAATACCTAGGGTTAGGTGTATGGTGACCAAATTATTATTCAATGGCAAGCAACATGGTAGGATTTACAGGAATTAGGAATATATGGCGTTTTCCAGTATAGATTTTATAATTGTAATCTTGATATTTTATTTCCATTTGATGACGCAAAAGGAAAGATGAGTAATAAATTAGAAACTACAAATTAGTTACTACCTTATTACACAAATATAAATATTTGTTACAAAGGCTTCACTTATCTTAAGAAATTGGTGTTAATACTTCTTTCTAATGGAGATCGGTTTCAAAAACAGATTTTTTTTTTTTCATCATCACTGAACTCAGTCGTCAAGGATTCCGATTACCATGTTTTCTTTATGTTTTTTCAGTATTACCAAAATCTGAAAACGAAACAAACGTGAAAACAGAATCAACTGCTGGTATTTCAAAATTCATTACGCGATGTTTATTTTTTAAAATAAATATATTTTTCCAAACCATTAAATCTATCGAACCATTTAATTGTTTTAATAATTTAACTTCAAGATTTATTTCATGGTTAAATGGCCAAAAAATGATCTGCTGTGGCCGATTTATCAGTTTTTTTATACTTAATGTTACGAAAATTTTCTTTCGTTCTGGTTACCAAATTAGGTTTTGTCTTTCCAACATAAACCTGATCACAATCTAAACAATTAAATTCACAAATACCAGATTTTTTTATTATTAGGAATTTTATCCTTTTTGAAAAAATGTAGTATATTTATTTTGAGGAACTAAAATTATACCAACTACCTTAAAAAAATTTAAATATTTGTTAACCCAAGCATGGTAAGTGATTTTTTAAATTATAAACGTCTTTTATTTATTTAAAGGTAGAAATATTATTAATATATTTTTTGACATTTAAATATTTAAATGTTATTTTGTATAAAGTCTTTATTAAAACCATTACTTAAAGCAGTGTTAATAATATATTATATTCTTTATTAAAGTCTTCTTTATTCAGGGATATATTTATTAATCTAAAGTTCAAACTATTAATAACAGCAAATGTATGTGAAAAAGGGTTGAAACTTCTATTATTGTTAAAAATATTCTAATTTTCTTAATAATTACACTTATAACCGATTTTACCAACAGACGTTAAGGCTTAACAGGAATTTAGCAGTAGTTATAACAAAAACTGCATTTCAACAACAAGTGTTAGCTTAACACTAATGTTAAATCTCTTGCTAAACTAAGTTAGTTACTAACACTCCCCACATGGCAACCTTGGCCTTCGGGGTAACCTCACCCCACGAAGTGATGACCGGACCCATTTCTCAGGTGGAGGCACCCAGAGGGCGGTGTCCATTACCTCCGATAGGGTGAGAAGTGAAGATGGCGGTGAGGTGAGAGGACCTACAGTTTTTACCATGGACTCCGAACTACGTTGGGCATAGGGGATACTTCACGTGTGCTAGACAGAGGTGAAGGCGTGGATAGGGCCGACTTAAAATCGCCAACCCCAGAGCCGGGAATCGAACTCGGGACCCTTAGAACGGGAGCCGCGAACGAAACCACCGCGCTACCCCGGCGCCCTCTTGCTAAACTAATAAGCCATATAAAATAAAACCTGAATAAAATAAGCCATATTTTTGTTGTTAAGTCCTAACAGTTGTAAATAGTCAAGATTGCGGGCATCAACTCAGCTGTTAATGTCGTTTTGATATATTTAAGACCGTCTAAATGGCATTCGTAATAGAGTACAGCCTATGAAGAGAAATTGTTTTGAGGAGCTATCAAAAACAAAACAAAAAAAAAAAATATTCTACAAAGGTACAGACTGTCGAAAAAAGTTACATTGATGGTTACTGCGGAAGTACAACAAAGGTGAGAACATGCGCTGAAAGGAATATGATGATCTCGCCGTTGCTTCAAGTATTAATAACTTCGTGATTTTATAATTTACTGAATTATGTGTCCACCCCCTGTTTTGAAACGTTCAAGTCTCTCGTCCTTCTTCGCTCCTCGTTTTAAATTTACGTAATACTGAGTTAGAATATGCATCGAAAGGAATATGCCGATCTCGCTTTTGCTTCAAGTATTAATAACTTTGCGATTTTATAATTCACTGAATTATGTGGATAATATACTGCCCACCTCACGTCTTGAAATGCTCAAGTCACTCGTTATTTGTCCTTCGCACCGCGTTTTAAATTTACATAATACTGACGAAGTTATTTCGTGCTTCTAGTAGCGACATGCCTTTCAGCATCGTTAAATTGTGTGGACCTTCTCGTAGTCCATATATCTGCTTGGTCGATTTTTGAGAGTGCGCATTCGACGGGCGGCCTGCCTATACATTTTCCCACGTGACATCTTTCTCTTTTACATTCACCGCATCCGTCCTCTTATGTTCCATGGTATCCTTATCCTTCCTCGTCAATTCAATTAATAATTATTTCTCCATCGATGAGACTTTTGTCCCAGGGCAGCTCTTATGATTTTGTTTACCCGTCATTTTTTAGCTGTGTGCAGGCTGTGGCAAACCTGCATACCAGAGTTAAATTGATTGGGTTCTAATTGGAGCTATGAGGTCTCTTATCCTCAGGTGAATGGTTGTAGGAAATGGATTTTGGCGATTGTTAGCTACTCAGTTGTATTAATAACACTTTGTTGCAGATTTAATGGTTTAATTCCTACTAAGTTTGCCTATCGACTCGGATCGGTGACCACCTGTTAGTAAAATTCCTAACATAAATTCAATTTTACTTGAAACTCTGGATTACTTGTTTAAAATTACTTCCGGCGGTTTCTATTTCTTCTTTATACGGCGACTACTTTGCTCTAATAAACTTCTAATGCTACTTCCACTTACGCTGGTTTCGCAATTCTTAACTTCCCTACATTTCAGACTTATAAATCTTCGCTTCTCTTCTTAATGCGCATGAACACATCCTTCCTGTCGTAATATCACCTTATAAGTAACTTTTTCTTACTTCAAGATTCAGTTCGAATCTTATTCTGACCCCCTCTCTAACTTTATCACATGACCAAACTAGCTCCCCCTTCTCAAATGTTACATTATTATTGGTTTCTCATTTATTTCGAATTTTCGCATTGGTTTGCAAAACTCATTTAACTCATTGACGTTCTGCCCACCCTGAGTTAGGGAACACCTACCCTGAGTTCTTTGTAACGGTACACATCGTTATCACATCAGCGAAGAGAATCTCTTTAGCGTTCATTCTCAACTGCATTTTGAAAGTCCTTTGTCCCAGTACATTCCTGGCTGAAAGTATACTATAGTTCTCAGACATTTAACTTTTCCTAGCACAAAGAAGATAACGTTCCTTCCTTCCTGTCTCTCCGACGTGTACAGATTTTTACAAGGATATTTTCTCTTTCTTGCCCAGATGCTAGTATATATGTTACGATAGTGAGTCGCCACAAACGGTGTATCTCGAATGCGAGAGCCCCTAGTGGTCTACCGGGGAAATATATGAGTCAACTGGAGAATTTAATGTCAGGACTGCAAGTTGGCCATGGTAGCTCAAAGGTTAAGAGCGACTGGACGGAAATCAGAAGATCCGTGGTTCAAATCCCGGCCATGGCATTGAATTTTTCATGTTGACTCTATCTATCAAACACCTTAGCCTATATACGACTAGTGTAGAGAAATGATTAATTTCCATCAATTAACTAAAATATGTTATATTAAATTATAGTCTTCCCTTCTTATTCTTTAAGCCAACTGCTATTTTAATAATTCCTCTATCCATTCTAATTTCATATTATTATAAAAAGATTTGTATATTAGTTTAGCAAAGCATTTTTATTAATTTATCTTCTTTTTTAATTATCTGATTTCGATTAATTCGCCGCCTCCTAATCGCAGACTGATACTACGGTTACAAGATGAAAATGAAAACAAATGTGCACCGTTCAGAAAATAGTATTTACGACTCTTTGATAGCCTTCTACAGCTGTAATATTTATATACAAATCTCTTGGCGTTAACACGTGTTCGTTAACATTTCCAGAAAACACGTTGGTGAAATGTAAGAAATTTAACAGTAGTGTTAGCGCTGTGACAATTGTTACGTTACATTTGTTAACGTCGATTTTAACATCTGTTAGTGAAACCGGGCATTACTGTAATAAGTAGATCTTGGAACTTGCATTAGCTATAGCCTATTAATTTTTTACACTGATGTATTATATAGTTTAGAGAATTTAGATAATTATTGGCGACATGATATGTTTCATATCAATTAACACAAAGACCTAATTGCTTTACCTCCATTATTTTCAATATATGCAATAATTCACTGCTATATATTATGGAAATTTCTTGAACTGCTGTGTATTTTCATCAACAGTCAACGGTGATTCGTGAGTGAGTCTACCAAAATTTATACTTGCGGTTTGCGTGATGGTATTTATACATTAATACTTTTATTTTGCATTTTTTCGTTCTTTAAGCTTAGACAAACTTCTTATTGTCTGCAGACGTCCCATTATAACTTTTAAATTATGTTCTGAAGTCCACGCTCCAAAGTCCCAAAGTAAAAGAATGTAAAAAGGACCAGGTATTTACGGACATAAATAACTTTACCTAAGGGCAAAATATGGCTACGCTTAGACTTCATATTTCGTGTGCTTCATTTGTTATATGTCCTGTGTCAATACAAACTCTAAAAGAATGTTTGCTTATCCAGCGTAGAAAGTTCCTACAAAACAAAACATACTCGAGCCAACATTGTGGCTGAAATATTAAAGGATTTACAGTACTAGATTATACGTAATCTCATATATAGTGCGATTCACTTAAACCTGTACCATTTCTATAGGCCATAACATTTGAGGTTTAATAATCGGACACACATGCACATGGGAGAGTACAGTAGACAATTGGGAGATAACATTACACTATTGACATCTCAGAGAAAATTTTGGAAGTGTCCTCCACCAGCATCTATGGATCATTTGTCCCATTTTCTTTGATAGGACTGTAGACAGTGTCTACTAGACACAGAAGTTTATATAGGATCTTCAAGACATTTGTGGAGCAGCTGGGTGACATCAAATCCAGAGAAGGTTATTTCCAGAAAGTTGGAGCAACGTGCCATACAACTAATCAAACCATGGAACTTGTAACTAATCTCTGTTTCATATAACCTTGCTCCGCTGACATGTACCACTCCGCGTGCAACTACCTTCCCCATTACCCTAATTGGCTAATGCTTTCGCGCCATAGGCGGTGCTTTCCCTTCACATTTAAACCTGCAGTAAACGTCATAATTGCCAGGAAGATAGATAAAATCATACAATTAAGAATATGAAGGTATGCAAAACTACAAGTTTATAATGAAACTGAGGAAGTTAAAACTGATTGAATGAGCAATGAAACTGAAACAAGTTTATAGTGAAAGGCCTTCGGCCTTTTCCACTGGGATTTTTTTTAAACCAGCACACATGCCTTGCAGAAATGCTTGTCTTTCAGTCTTAACAGTCGTGTCACGCCATACTTGTCGTATATTCTTCATTCACCCAAATCTCGTCAAGGTAGTATATTTTACGACTTGTATCCCGGTACAGTCTGACTGCCCGTAAACATCGTCTTCGTCACACAGCAATATTACCCCTGAAGTTTTAAGTTTTCCTGTTGTCTGAATTTCATGCCACGATATTCCTACTAATCTAACACTCACACCTGTAACTTCAGAGTATAGCCGTTCGACTTCTCTCACAAACACGGATTCTTCTCTGTCAGTGCATTAAACACATGCACCACAAATCTTTTTTCGCCCCTTTGTAAAGGTTTTCCCTTGTGATGCTTCAGCGAAAAACTGGCAGTAGACTCTGCTATTATACATATATGTTCACGCACAATAAACGATCAATAAAATAATTTATCTCTCGCAGTCGGCACAACACGCCTTTGAATGGCGATATATGACTAATCCAGTTCAAAGCAAGGTCAGTGATAAAAGTCATATAAACAAATATGTCACACCTACCGCTAAATCACGTGCTATCATGCCATGTGCTTGAGAGCAAAGGAACCTCCTCTTTACTTCGTTTAAGAATTAAGGTGCATTTCAGATAAATCAACTCTGTTGCGTAATATATTTAATTCAAACAGTTACAAAAATATAAATTTGGCAATTCACTTCCAACATATAAAGACATATCACCATGTTAAATAACGATCTAAATTTTACCGCACAACAGTCTGTACTACAATAGCTGCCAACGAGAGGTGATAAGGTCACGTGACATTTAAGAGATACGAGGCAAGTTTATGTGAAACAAGGATAAGTTTCTTTGATACTTGAATAATCTCAATGTGTCTGTGGCTCCAGATCTCCTGACCTAACCTCACCGGAGTTCTTCTTGTGGGGGTATCTAAAAATAGAGTGTACAAGAAAAGGCCACGGACATTTGGCGTTCCCAAAGAATTCATTCAATCCAAAATAAGTAACATTGGCGACAAAACTCTCCGTAAAAATTCACAGGATATGGTGAGAAGAGTGCAAACATGTATAGATTCTGGTGGAGGACACTTCTAACATTTTCTCTGAGCTGTAAATAGTGTAATGTAGCCTCCCAGTTATGTATTATATTCTCCCAAAGTTATGGCCTATTGAAATGATTCAGTTTTATATGTACTATACTACATTGGTAATATGCCATGAAACCTTAATACTGTTGTACACTATATACATCTTTGTAACTTAAATTCAGTCTGTAGAAACAGAGATTTACTTACATTGCTATGGGTATTCCAAAATAACTTTATTGCGCATATTCCAAAATTCTACAATTTACAACTTTAGGTTACATTTATTTGTCTTTACCTTGTTGCTACCTTGGCTTACATGACACCCTGGTCTTCTGCTCTGCCAGGTAGTACTTAACCTCCATACCTCCTTGTTACTTAATTAGTCCCTTTATCTTCATTTCTTATATTCATCATACTTCTGGCCAATTTTTCTTTTACTTTCTGCAAGAGCTCACCAATACGTTCTCCCATTTTTCCTACCAAACCTTTTTTCTCCACATTGTAACCTCCTCGCATTCTGTTACATAGTTTTCTATGCTTTCTTTTCCCCCACATAATTCTCGAATTCCCTTTTCCCTACCTCTTATCACTCTTAGAAATATTGTTACTGTTCTCATCCAAGCTAACCATTCCCTCTCTTACCTATTACAGTAATCTGCGTATGCTTCTCTTTCCCAATTTATTTTTGTTTTCTTGTAAAATTGTAATGATGTCCTATTTTCTAGACTTCCCCATATTTCCTGTCTTTGTATATTTTCTATTCTGCATTTTACTAATTTACCCACTTCGTTTGTATTCCTTTCCTCTAATCTCCATATATCTCCAATTCCTATTTTTTGTAATAATTCCTCCTATGTCTGCCCACCAGCTATTTGAGTTCACTAATCTCTCTCGCTGTCTCATGCATAATTCCATAATTTCCCCTGCTTCTTTGGCCAAACACCTATACCAACATTTTATTATTCTTTCCATTATTATTCCATTTCCTCTTGTCTTTCCTAATTCTACTATGTTAAATTCACATGAGATTCTTGTACCCATTGGCATCCCAATTATTATCGGGCATGATTAGAGAAGTCGTGGAGAGTATTTGACTCACTGGAAAATACTTATCTTAAACATCAAGTAGGCATTGGCCCGAATTTCATATGTTTTATTGTTCACTGGGGCAGATATGCAAGCCCACGCACACGCACACATGCACTCCTTTTGAGTGCAGCGCTCTGAGTCTGCAGCAATTGGGCACAAAGCAAAAACAGTAGCAATTGGGCACACGGATCAACCAGCAAAGCAGGTTTCAGGTACTTGGGATTAAGAGAAGCACAGGAGTGGCAATTGGCCATGGTCAGTTTTATTATTTTGTTGCAAACCTTGTTTTAAGAGATTCGTAGACAGCTATGCCTACTTAAAGCATACTGTTTCCGGGGCACACCAGGTGGAGGAGATAACTTGTCATATCCCAAAAAATGTATGTTTTTATTATAACTATTACGCTTACTTAGTCCTGCTAGAACTCGTCAGTGAGGTTTGTGTTTTATTTGTGCATACTTTAACGTACATTTATTTACAAGCTCATTCAGAAAAAAATCGTTACAGTTTTTCATTATATAAGTTCATTCGTATAAAATAGAATTTATGCACATAGGCAAGAGTTTTCAGACATTTTCTTAAAACTCAAATTTCCTCAATATATTTCAGGCTATTGGCAATTCTATTGTCAAGTGTAATTGTTGACCTCCTTCGCTTTTTATCCCCCAAGTGGGGTTCTTTACTGTCAAAAAGGTATCCCTGGTATTCTGCATCATCCTTCAAGGCCTTACCTAGTGCGAGTTATGTTAGCGTATGGTTTTTGGCACGATTTTGTTTAACCGGTGGTTCCAACCTTCGACAGCATTGTTGGTTCTGTGAGATTTTCAATTGCAGTTCCATAAATCTGTTGGTATTGAAGGATTATCCAGCCACTGTTCCACAAAGTAGTCGTAAAACAAACAATTGCTCATTTTCTGGCGAGTTTACTTGTATAATGAGCCAACCATCATCAATTTTACTAAGCGGAAAATGAGCCAACGCCGAAGACATCTAGTTTAATCATTTTGAATGTAATCACGTGCCACTGCTAATTCCTGCACCTTTCTCCAAATACACCGATTGAAATGATAGTTGCAACCAGAAATTTGTACATTTGGAAGCATAGGCTTCAAAGCTTGAATAACGCCAGTTTTAAAATCTTCAATTGCTTCCTTGGGGTTCCAGTCTGGAACCTTAACTTTAATTGTGTTGAACAGCCCACTGTAAGTCCTTTTTCTTATTTGGAAGAATAGCGTATACCACCGGCATGATATTGTTTTCATGACTTGTACTTCCAAGACCGGCGTGGATGGTGTATATTTGGATAAATTGTTTCGTACAGCTTTTGAATGTACTGCTTTTGTTACCTGAAAGTGACCTTCGGAATTAAAACGGAAAGAAACAACTCCCTCCCGAACTGCCGAACTGCTACACACCCCTGCGCTCTTAAGTGCGTATTATGGAAGCTAATAAAATCCACAATGTGGAGAAATATTTGCTTTGTAACTATCATTATCAAATCAGAACTTTTCAGAATATATTTCCTGCTTACTAAATGTATCATGCTGATTTGAATTTAGCAGCACGCCACTGAAAAGCATCCTTGCCATAACCTATAAACATTGCAGCTATCCGTCTGGTTTTGTAACAGCCACTGCCCCCTGCGTGCAGTCTCATAAATAACGTAGCCGTTTATTACCACTCGTTTTAATTGCAGTGAATTTTTTCGTGCAATATTTTGTGAGCTTAATCCCCAATAAATAAAAATAAACATAATTCCAGTAGAAACATTTTCCAAGTGAGGTAACCCAGAGTGAAAGCTGCCTCCGTATGTCGGTTATTTGAACGAAGCAGAGTGGAGTGGGAAGTTTAAATACACACAGGAGAGTTTCATCCTCCGGAGGGCTACGGTTTAATTCCTGTAGGCGAACAAACAAAGAGTTGACTGGTTTCTCTGCTGCACTCGGTGGCTGTTTGGTTAAATTTCCCACTAGTGGGTGTTTAAACGTGCGAGCGGCGAGTAGGAATCGAGGCGCGTCAGCCACACAATGGGCAAAGAGACTTTGACATCATGTGATATCTTCCTGTCTAATCAGTCGTTTCCAACAGTCTGTTGAAAAGTTCATAGAATTCGATTTCCTAACAACTGTACCGCTCATTGATTCAAATAAATGCCGCAAAGTATGCTCTCACATCCGCATACATTAAAAACTTTGAGGTCGGTTAAATTTAAACACACCTTCTTGCGGAAGTGGCTTAGAAGGGGTTGAAATTAAGAAGAAATGTGGGTCTTTAAAGTCAAGTTGTTAATTTCGAAGAGAATTGTAATGTTGAGAATTTTTACCAGAATGGTCAAAATGTAGAGTATTTTAATAAAGTAGTTGTGAACATAAATATGCAACAATTTTACGGTTATCCATAACTTTTTATTGATATAATTTAGGTACACAATTTTGTATCCAACTTGTACTATCAGTGCATCTTTATACATAAGGGTCGTCATTTGGAACACATGAGCTATAAAGAGTTACAGTATGATATAGTTGAAATGCATTATTTTAACAGAAGTCGCCCGTGAGTGTTGGTGTTTTGTATGTATATTTACGTGGACGGTATTAGGTACTCAATACGCAGAAAGACTGAAGTTAAAATAGGCATTTAGCAGGAATGGATGACAAATGATGGGCATTTAGCAAGACTAGATCACAGAATATGAGCATTTGGAAAACCAGATCACAAAAGATAAACATTTGGCAAGGATGGATCACAGAAGATGGACATTTGGCAAGGCTGGATCACAGAAAAAGGGCGTTTAGCAAGACTAGATCACAAAAGATAAGCATTTGGCAAGGATGGATCACAGAAAATGAGCATTTGGCAACGCTGGATCACATAAGAAGGGCATTTGGCAAGGCTGGATCACAGAAGATGGGCATTTAGCAAGGCTGGATCACAGAAAATGGGCATTTAGCAAGGCTGAATCACAGAAGATAAGTATTTGGCAAGGCTGGATCACAGAATATGGGCATTTGGCTAGCATGTATCACAGAAAATGGACGCCCAGGCTAACAATTTGAGACCCCAGGATTGGCAGACGGAGGGTGGGACGCCAGTGAACTTGATGGGTCGATTTCTTCAGGAAGGAAGCAGGAGCTTGATGGACGAGCCCAGCAAGGGAGAGAGCTATGGAGGGACATAGAAACATCCATCCTAGGTGCCTAGTGTTTAGTGTTAGATTAGTGTGGTGCGAAGTTAAAACTTGCGATTAGGGACATATAGTGTTTTGGGTCAACATTAAATTATATAGAAGTGCATTCACTTTGCTTGCTATCACTCCTTAGGATCACTCACCTATTACAGAACTTACTGAACAATGCCCTGTCACAGGGGAATGCTTAAGGGTTTATTATTATTACTAATAATTGTATTAAATAAAGTGTATAAATATGTGGAACACATTTTTGTGGTGTGAAACTTTCTGAGATGCTCCCTGTGTTCGACCGAGCAGGATGGCTCAGTCGCTTTCGTCTGTAGCCCGTATTCCAGAGGTCTGGGTTTGATTATTATGGCCGACCTCCTGATCCATGGTCTTTTGGGGGATTTTCCCGGGTCGCCTTGCGAATACTGTGTAGGTTAACTACATCCCCCGAATTTCCTCCTTTTCATCTCCATCACAGTTTCATATCGTCTCTCATCTGGTGGTCGCTTTCAGGATAGATGTGTCCGTGAGCGTCTCCGTTCTGCATTGCAGAATGTTATGCTCTGAGCAAAAACTTCCTCCTTCAGTAGGTAGGTTGTCGGTCTCAGAACCCGGTTTCGTGGCGAGGCTGTATCCAAATCACAGAAGAGTAGCATGTCTTTGTCCTGTCCTGCCGGGGGAGTTTCCATCCAGTAATAAGTAGGGACCCTACCTAATGCACTGTGTGGCTCCTTGGACGGCCACCCTTCGCCTACTCTGACCTTATCCTTCCTTCCAGGGGTGCCACCAATTGGGGGTATGAATACAATAGATCGCATTTGGCTCTCCGTGCCGAATCCCCTCCGTACATGGTCCAGTTCAGTCCAGTTTATTATTCCGAGTCCTGACCATGCCAAGAGATAAGAATTTCAAAGCCACCATGAAGAAAGTAGATTTTAAAACATTTGACTATCGCATAAGGCCTTTAGTATTCTTTTATTCTTTATGTATAACGAAAAATAGTGCGATCCATATAAATCTGAACCACTTGAATAGGCCATAACTTTTGAAAAAAATAATAAGACACACGTGCAACTTTGGGAGAATATAATGCACAATTGGGAGATTACATTACACTTTTTACATCGCAGAGAAAATGTTTGTCCTCCACTAGCATCTATACATGTTTGCACTCGTCTTACCTTATTCTCTGAAGTTTTACGGAGAGTATCCTCGCCAGTGTTACATATTTAGGTTCGAATGGACTCCGTGAGATCATCAAATGTCCGTAGCCTATTCTTGTACACTCTATTTTTAGATTCCCCCACAAGAAAAACTCCGTTGAGGTTAGTTCCGGGCATCTGTGTGTGCCACAAACATTTTGAGATTATTCGGTTATCAAAGAAACTGGTTACAAGTTCCATGGTGTCATTAGATGCATGGCAGCTTGTTCCATCTTGCTGGAAATAACCTTCTCTCAATTGGATAATTCCTCCGTAAAACTTCAGAGAATATGGTGTGATGAGTGCAAACGTATAGATGCTGGTGAGGGACACTTCCACCATTTTCTCTGAGATGTAAATAGTTTATTGTAATCTCCCAGTTGGGTATTATATTCTCCCAAAGTTGCACGTATGTCTTATTATTGGTCCAAAATTTATGGCCTATTTAAGTGGTTCAGGTTTATATGGATCACACTATTTTAACCAGATCATCTCTACATATGCTTATCTCGGATTATATGAAGTGGGAATAAGTGTTTAAGAATATTTTGTACTCGAATGAGTAGAAAGAGTCATGTAAGTGTCCACAAGTTTCTGTGTTGAAATTGTGTAAAGCTTTACCGCATCTTAATCTATGCATAAGGGTTGAAATTTCGTCTCCCGTATCCTTACGTCCGTCTACTTTTCAATTTGATGCCTAAGAACAGTTATTTTCCCTGCCTAAGACAAATGGACGATCCTTGCCTCCTTTATTACGTGTGATAAACCTTTTAGTGACAGCGGGGCCTCCATAAATCACGACTGAGTATGCGTGTTTCAATCTCCACAATGCCGTTCTCATTTGGTTGGCGTCTGTTCTCTAATAGATTAATCAGGAGGTAGAGACATCGATTCTGTGGCTTGAGGCCAGTATCGTGTTCATTTGCAGCGAGCCGGAACACACCTTGGGCCGTCAACCGAGCCCTCCAGCTAATTGTGAATCCCTCTAATGTGATTCCCGTGTTAGAAAGGGCGGCGCCACTTTCTTTCTTTTGAGCTGGTACTACATTTTACTAATGAGTTTTTTCTTTGTCTGACACTTAATTAAATTGTAGAGTACGCCGTTACAAAAGCATCTTCTCTCCCCATCTGTCTTTGATGGATGAAAAAATGTGTGTTAAACTGTGTAAATATGTTCCTTCTCTTGTTTTTACTTTCTTCATTGCTTCCTCTGACGCGTACTTCAACATTTCTAAATAGTTTCATCAACAGTCAAATTACTAAAGCTTTTGCTTTAAATAAAGAAAACAAATATTCGAGGTTGGCTCCGTAGCTCCTTGCTAGAGCACCTGCCTGTCTTGCTAGGTGTCCCGGGATTGATTCCCGTCCGTGGGGGTGAGGATTTTCTCCGACCAAGATATTTCCTCATTTTCCTCAGAGTCTGGAAGTATGAATGAGAGTGCGAATGTATGCGTGTTCTAATAGTTAAAATCCAAAGAATACGATTTAACAACTTCGATATGTTGCAAAGGAGAAGGGCCGCTGATATGACGATTACAGTTAAAGACAAAATAAATGAAAAAAAAAATATTTGAGTGGAAAGTCTTATATTTAAAACAGGTCATGTAGAAACTAGAAGACGTAATCTTAAATAAAATATTAAGTAGCCTACTAAATTAATTGATAACATGTTTTTCTTTGTCTTGTTTGTTATCGCGATATATTTAAGTACCTAAATGAAATATAACCGACGATCGCAAACATATTAATGGTTCCTAGGCAGATGATAAGATCAGAAAAATTGCTATAAATGTGATCAAAATGTAGGATAAGCAGCCTTGATTGAAGATCACCGTTTCGTAGCGTCTTATTGGTCAAAATTAGTGCAATAGTTAAGGGCAATCTCTCGAGAGGTAACAACAATTACTTACAATTTAATATCAGAAAAAACATTATCAAGAAGAACTTACTGCTTACTAACTTTACATGAATATGCAAATTATTGCATTACTTACCTTTAGTTCGCACGAGATCCAACGGATTCCCTTACTTTGTTCATCGATTTAACCACCTTCTAGGACCTTCTGCTTTTTTATAATCTATCTCAATCCAGTTTAATGCTGCTGTAAACATCTGAGTGGGAAGAGAGACAGAGATAGATATTGGGACAGATTCTGAAGCTGTTAATTGGTTTAACGAAGTTAATAGACTCTTTGTTTTATTTGTATGTGTACGATAAACCCCTTCCTTAAGGGTATGTATGACTGAAATTTCATGAAAATCGTGAAAATAACGACTTTTTAAATTTTAATTCTATAAAACAATTTAGACATTCCCGAATGTGAAAAATGCATAATTTGCCTCCGAACGCCATTTTTAAATGCTTATTTAAATGTCGGTGGCCTTTAAACTCTGTCAGAGTCACGCCCTCTTTTGCCTACATCCACATTCTTGGTCTGTTTTCCGTTCCTAAATTTTCAATTCAAGAAAAGAAAAATAAGGCTTTAAGACAAAATAGTTCCTAAAATGTTGCCAATATATCAGAGGCTGGCTTCTACAACATTACTAGAGAGGTGCAAAACAGGAAAAACACAGAATGCCAATGGATCTTTGCATCATGTCATATGGAATAAGTGCCCAAAGGAAGTTTTCATATCAAAACAAAAATTGGATCTTGCTGTTATTAAAAACATCAGTGAGTTTAACATGGGTAGTCTTAAGTCATTGGAGCTGCAGCAAAATATCAGAGGTGAAAGTGTAGTAGACTCAGCAAGAAAAACTTCAGTGCAGCGAGATCAGACTCGTATCCTGCAAAGCAAGAAGCGAAGTTGTGCAGAAGAAAAGCAACATCTAAAGAAGAAAAAGGTGGTAAAAGCAGCAAC
This sequence comes from Mantis religiosa, assembly GCA_030765055.1. Classification (NCBI taxonomy): domain Eukaryota; kingdom Metazoa; phylum Arthropoda; class Insecta; order Mantodea; family Mantidae; genus Mantis; species Mantis religiosa. Next base: position 197,874,200 of record CM060951.1, on the reverse strand, counting down.
AGAGGAGAGGGAAAAGAAATCTGAGGGTCCAACCTATCAGCCTGGTGGATTTTAATGTGAGTTATGCAATCAAATCTTTAATCGCTGTTTTCTCAATGTTCATATTTTCAGCATTTTTCTTCCTGTAAAATGCTCCTTGCGATGCAGTTTTTGTAATACATTCATGAATTTTCCTACACAGGTTCAGAATATCATGAGGAATGGAAATTGCCCTAGGTTTTATTGTGAAATGTATATAAGCATATATTTTTAATTTTCAAACACAAAACTTACAGTTTTTTAGACAAAAAAAGAATATTTGTAAAGTAAAAATTTTTGTGACCTAAACTAAAGGAGACACAGAAAAACCCAGAGCAATTTCAAAAAGTATGTGTATTATGAACATAGGGTTAAAATGTTAGACTAAAATTCAAAATATTTTGTCGCAAGGGACTTTTTTAGTGACGTAACAAAAAACATACAAAATTTATCATAATTTCTAAACTTCTGGAGCAAAATGGTTTAAATTTAGGTTGTAACATGTTTACATTATACTACACCTATGGTTAATTTTGAAAAAGCTAGCATTATTAGTTCAGAATTTGAAAATTTCAGTCATACATACCCTTAAGTACAGTACTGTAAGTAGCTTTCTGATCACTGCTCTGCGTGAGCTAATTACGGAGACAGAAAAGTACGCAAATGTTTCGATTCTTATAAATGTAATAGCTCCACATTTTTTCTTTCTGCTTCACATACCACATAGTTGTGTTCTGTATACTCTACACAGATTAGACAGAAGACAGGTGAAACTCTACACACTATTAACTTATTATGTTAAATTAAGCTGCATTTTATTTAACAATTACTAAATTACACTGTTGTGATATAATATTTTTGCATTTCTATAGCAGGGAGCTCTTTCGCGAGGAGATCTGTATCGAGTTGACTGCTGATTAAGATGTTATTGTTTATAGTGTGGAGTTGCTTCTGATATTTAACACTGTATTTCCTATACATCTCGCGTACCTCACAAGCTCAACAACACTTATGAATATACAATTTAAAATCAGTTAGCTTTTCGTCATAGAGTAGGCGGTGCTTCAGCCGAAATTAAACACAATCAAGGCAAACCTTTAAAAAGCGGTGAGCGGCGAATGATCACGTATTGCTTGCTTAAGGAAAGAAACCCGGAATCTTTTATAAAAAACATTGAGAAAAAAACTGGTGATCCCCTGGGTGTTTCAGCAAGTAGTGTGCATAGTATTAGAATGGAAAAGCAAACATTGAAACTCTAAGAGCACCGGCAAAATCGCATAAATGCAAACAGCGCGTGGAGAAATACGACGAAGTGATATACGCAGTAAAGTTCATGATTATTTTTTCAGAAATGAACCAACTCATAGATTCAATAACTTAATGTGTAACCATCTATCTATATTTATTTACTGTCTAGAAGTTAGGGCTGCTATATATGCTGCTAGTGTTGCAAAACTTATGTGCGTGCATGTAGCGTGAGCTCCGCCTTGTTTACAGCAGGATTAAATTAGGTGTGGGATATAGAGCTATGCCGCCGTGTAGTCCAAGTACCTGCAACTTACTGTAATGGAAAGGAGAAAACAGAATGGCACAGCGGATCACAAATGATATACCTGTCTTAAAAGAATTTAAGGTGTTTATAAAACAAAGAGAAACGTTTTATTTCTTGAAAATCGCATTTCACGAATTATCTATTTGGCAAATTGCGATGGAGCTATCTCGTATTTAAACCAGGATAGTTCCAAATTCCTTGTCAATATTTCTTTATTAAGATCTACAGGAGTTTGTTGACTGTAGGTAAAATAGTCACAAACAGGGAAGTGTATTATTTAGTGCCATACAATTTCTCAGTTTTTCTATATGACTTGAGTTCCATTAAGTTATAAACCGAAAGCACCTCCACTTCCTCTCTCTCTCTCTCTCTCTCTCTCTCTCTCTCTCTCTCTCTCTCTCTCTCTCTCTCTCTCTCTCTCTCTCTCTCTCTCTCTCTCTCTCACCATGTACTCAGCATCCAAACAATACGCTGCTAAACAAGCCAGGAAAATTAATGCAAATTAAGTGACCTAATAGTGGTTAACTATAAAGCCCGGGACGTAATGTACTTGCACGTTGTGAGTCGTCATTAAGTTATTTGTCTCATGTGTTTATGAGAACTAAGTGGTTTACCGGGAAAAACACCAGTCAGTTGGAGAATTTAGTGTCATGTCGGCAGGTTAGCAATGGTAGCTCAAGGGTTAGAGTGGCTGGACAGCAACCAGAAGATCCGTGGTTCAAATCCTGGCTATGGCATCGAATTTCTCAATTAGACTCTATCACTCCAAGAAAATTAATGTTCTTCCAGTTGAAATAGCTCAAAGGTCGTTTGTGAGTATGAGCTTAGAGTGCTAGATTTTCACCGCAGAAATGCACACTTTAGCGATAAAATATAATTTTAAACAAACTAATTTTGTAGACGTTACATCAAATGATATCATTACTATGTGTATTAACTTAAATAATATAATTATGAAATATCCTGTGGTGAACTATAGCTTCCATGAAGTACTTAAGATGTTTTTATTCGTTTTCGTTTGTGGAATCTAAATTTTATTCAAGTACAGAATGCCATAAATAATAGTTATAAGGTATGAAACTGAAATTTATCTCTGCAATACATAACACAATTTTGAATTAACTTATGTCGTAGAGTAATAAATTACGGGAATTTGAATTGTATATGCGTAGAGCTTGTTTTATTTTAGCATGCTATCTTTGTAACCAAATAGTAAAAAACAGTAGCAACATCTGTGCCAAAAGATTTATGTGTTAGAATTCGTGATACTCAGTGGTTAGAGTTCGGTTGACGATGGGCGAAGATTTATCTGAACGCCCTTTCCGATAACAACATTTGTGAGTGTTACAATCAGATCCAAATGATGGAGTTTCACTGTAAATATAAGAGCATCAGATAACTATGCACAGATGAGAATGTAGAGAGAGTAAGTAATTCTAGAAATCATGTGCGGTGGACGAATCGAGAACCAACAATTCCAACAGTGAGAGTGCCAAAGGGTTTACGAAGATGTGTCCGCGAAATCTCTAGATATATTTGAGGATTATAGCAGCAGAATCTATTACCTTTACTAGACATGAAGGCATGAAATGAAATGCACTTCTGGCTGTATGTTGGCCCTGTCACAAATGGATCTCACATTGGGAACTTCTAACGTATTACAGTAACTTGCAGAATTGTGCTTAAGGTGAGAAGGTACTTCACTGTGGATTAAAATTCACTTTTATTTTTAAAATTTATTATAATGTAATCCCTCTAGATTACAAATATATAGTTAAAAGTTCATTGGAGCAATATTTTATACCTAATTTTCTTATTATATTAGTGGGTGTTAAGTTGCTGCCACGCCCCTTTTTGTAAGCTTTCAGAAAATCGATCATAACTTCTGTAATACTGAACAGATATGTTTGAACTAGGCCTTGTTTTGTAAGGGATCTTTCAAGCTTCCTGTTGGTGCCACTGTAACTCCAATTATGCCAGGTTTTCTATCATCTTTGGCTTTCTGTATAAACAGTTATTTGTTTTGAATAATATTTTGTACTGGTTATTGGTAAATATATGGTAAGGGCAGGCCAAAACATTTGGTAACAGAAAGTTTACAGGAAATCGTTAAAAACCGAACAGTAAATGTGTAAAATATAAATACAATAGACAATGAAACTACATGTAATATTGAGGTTAGTAGGTCCAGTTCACACAATACATGTGCTAATCATGATAGTAGTCATATACAGAAGTTGATGAGCTGTGAGACCTGAAAGCAGATAAAATGATTGCAGAACTGGCAAGAAGGCAAGCAAAATGAAAGGAACTTGAAAAGAGCAAGGGAGACTACAAAGGGTCAAGACTATGCAGCAGGAATGTTCTGACTCATGTTATGAGATGTCAGTAACCAATATATAAACTTTAAAGCTGTTTTTTCTCAGTTTCACATTTTTTTCCAGTTCCGTACAGTTTTCTAAAACACTATTCAACCAAAACACATGATATTTTGTGTGCATTAAGCAGACTTATAATAACAATAATAAGATGGGATTTTTTCTCTGGAATCTTAAATTTCAATGCCTTTTGATAAAAAAATCTAAAAAATTATAACAATTTTTCAGTATAACATTTTCAATTAATAATAACAGGTATTATTCAAGATAAATGTTTTAAGAACATGCCTGAAAATGGTCATCTACATATCAATAATAATTTCTGAGCACGCGCGTCCAAAGATTGCGAAGCATTCCATAGATAGCATCTTCTCACCTTTAAATTAAGAAATATTCAAAAGTACATTGTATACTACAGAGAAAATATTTAAGCTAATTTCCCTATAAAATTTTCTGCATAGCATGTATTGTATGTATATTTTATGCAGAATTATTTTGGAGTCTCTTCCCCAAAAGAAAATGTCAAATAAAACATCCAGTTTTTCTCTCTTCGTTTTGAATTTCAACACTTTTTATGGCCATTTCTTTTTTACCACCATAAATGATGGCAGCCTTGATGAATGTAATTGATAGGGTACTACCCCGACATTTCCGAGGAAAACTTTCGAAAAATCTCATTCAGGGAGAAAGTGTTTGAACTGATCGTCTTTCTAAGGGCGCCGGAACTCCGCTATGCGTTGCACTAGGTTTACTGTCTGCTACTTTGTTGCAATTCTGAACGTTTCATATTCCAAACTCGCCAAGTACTGTCGCGTGCTTGAAGATGCTATTATCTTCTATTATCTCGTACTGGCTAAGAGCCGCTCTGATTATAAGACCTTATTAAAATGAAAAAAAAAAAATGAAAGTAACTATTCACTTAATTACCCTTTGCACTTTTCCTCCGTATCCCAAAACACTTTTTTCAACTTATAGTAATAAATGAGAAGCTAAACTTAGTGCTTTCACATGTTTACTATTGTTCTGACAAGCCCAGCTTCTCATTCTAAGTAATCGAAATAAGAGAGTGCAGCTGGAATAAAGGACCCTTTTTATTTGCAAATATTCTGATTTGTACATTCTCACAAATAATTGGCAACATCAATTTGATGGTTTGCATAAGCCAGTATTTCTGCCGTTGGCTGCTGTTGATATATGCAGCTTCCCATTTATATATGTCTATCGTTAGTCCTCGGTCTCTGCACCAACTGTTACTTTCTTCCAAACCGATATGTTACTAATGCGATCTGGTAATTCTTACATCTGTCTGTCTGTCTGTCTCTCTCTCATAGAGGCAGTATCCCCCCGTATTGCTTAATCTACTTGCTGACTGTTTTAATTTGCCAAATTGCTTTTTCTGTCCAGTGTCTATCTTACATCATTCCGTTTATGTGATTTGGGTGATATATATGGATGCAATACATGAAAATGCAATACCCCCCTCTCTCTCCTTCTCTCTCTCCTCTCTCCTCTCTCTCTCCTCTCTCTCTCTCTCTCTCTCTCTCTCTCTCTTCTCTCTCTCTCTCTCTCTCTCTCTCTCTCTCTCTCTCTCTCTCTCTCTCTCTCTCTCTCTCTCTCTCTCTCTCTCTCTCCTCTCTCTCTCTCTCTCTCTCTCTCTCTCTCTCTCTCTCTCTCTCTCTCTCTCTCTCTCTCTCTCTCTCTCTCTCTCTCTCTCTCTCTCTCTCTCTCTCTCTCTCTCTCTCTCTCTCTCTCTCTCTCCCTCTCTCTCTCTCTCTCTCTCACTCTCTCTCTCTCTCTCTCTCTCTCTCTCTATATATATATTAAAATATTTCACATTGTAAACCATTTACAATACAGTACACATTATTTCTGTTATATAAATATGTTTTATTTCCCATGTTATTAAGTTATACTGCTTTTAGTTTATATATAAAATACCCAGGACATAATCGAGATTGATGGTTCAGGCAGTTTCGCCTGTGGCCCCAAACTTTCTGACCTTCCACGCTCATTTCACATAATTACGCATCTGGTGGTCTCTTTCAGGGTAGACGTGTCGGCGGACGTCTCGGCGCTGCATGACAGGATGATATGTTCCTTGTAAACACTTCTTCCTCCGGTACGACGGTCTCCGGGCCGACCTGGTGGACCGTTTCGTTTCGGGACCTTCGTGGGTGGGATGTCGAATTTACTTGCCTGCCGGGAGATTCCAAGTGGTCAGATTAGGTATCCTGCCCTTTGTACTGTCTTCACAATTTGGGTCAGCCTCCCTCTGTTTCATCTCGCCTCATCTATCCTCCCGGTGATGCCCCACTTGAGGGCATAGGAACAATAGATCAAGACTGGTCGCGCCCGTCTCGGTAGCGTAGATTGCAGCGTGTCTGCTTCACGTTCAAGAGGTCCCTAGTTCGAATCTTGGTTAGAGTGAGTTAACTGGATAAGTTTTTCCGGGGATTTCTCTTATCCTGAAATACAAATGTCGGGTAGCTCTAAGCTCTATGGACCCTGGGCTCATTTCAGCATCATTTCACCTCTTCCACTCATCGTCCAATATGACTTAACGTTGAAGGACCTAAATTAAAAAAAAAAGAAAAAGAAACCTTGGTCGCAGTTCCCTCAGTACGATTTAGTCCATCCTATCCTATCCCATCCTTCATTAATTACAGTATTCATTATTTTGTGTTACAATGCCAAAAGAGGATGGTGGATGTGTAGTGTTTAACGCCCGCTTCTACATACGGCACCGCAGGCAGTGACACTGATGATACATGAGATGAAGATGGAGCACAGGTGGAATGAGATGGCGGGGGAAACCGGAGATCCTGTAGAAAACCTGTCCCAGCGCCGTGATGTCCATCACAAATCTCACTTTGCGGTCGCCTGGGATCGAACCCGGGCCGCCAAAATGCCAAAAGCTTAATAATGTCAAACTAATATGAAATGTAAGGGGCATAGTTGGTAGTTCTGTCGGGAAAAGTAACTGTTCTGCAAACAAAAAGCGATTAAGTGTATGTGACTGTGTCTAAGCCAATGTGGATTGCATGGACAAAATTGAAATAGTTCTAAGAAATAAATACTTTCACAAACGAGGATGGTTTGCAGAAAAACATGTATAATCCTACAAACTACTGAAGATTAGAAAGGGAAATAAAATCCCGCTCGGGTTATACATACTTGGCGGCCGTTGCTGGGGAAACTTCCGCTTAACTTTCCAACAACCCTCGGCAACTTATACATCTTATTTTTATATCAGAAAAATTAATTTTCCACTTACATTTATTGATATATCACATTTTGGAAGAAAGGATGTAGTAGATACTGTTCCTCCTGCTAATATTCAGATAAAGTTTTATTCATTAATACGAGGAATGTTCAAGTTGTAACACCTATTTTTTTCAGCACTGTTTTTGTTAAATTCACGTGAACTGTTTGTGAATGAGTAACAGAGATGGTAGCACAGTACACTGTATAGAATTCCAGTGGCAGCGACGAGACTCAGACTTTTTGGATATTTAAACTGGCAACGTTTCCATTTCAAGAACAGCGTGTAATCATTCGTTTTCTCCATTTTCGTGGTGTGGCCCCTGTTGAAATTAATCGCCAGTTGAGTGAGGCAAGTGGTGATGGCACCGTGGATGTGTGTAATGTGCATTCCTGGGTGCGACAGTTTAATGAAGGCAGAACATCGTGTGACAACAAATCAAAACAGTCACGGCGTCGCACCAGACAGTCTGACGACATGATCCAGCGAGTGGAGAACATAGTTTCGGAGCATCGTCGATTGAGCATTTTCAGATCTTCATGCAGGTGTGTGTGCATAGATCCTACGGAAATGCCAATTTTGGAGGCGATGTCTGCAACTGTCTTTGTTGTCACACGAAGTTCTGCCTCCATTGAACTGTCGCACCCAGGAACGAACATTAGACACATCCATGGTACCATCACCACTTGCCTCACTCAACTGCAATGGATTTCAATACTTGTCACACTACGAAAATAGAGAAGACACTCTGTTCTTTGAATGAAAGCTTCGCCATTTTAAGTGTCAAAATCACACCTAACTCTCGTCGATGCCAATAGAATTCTAAGCACTGTACAGTGCTGCCATCACTGGCACTTGTTCATAAAGTGTCCACGTGTATTTTAAACAAACCAGAAGATTCTATGGGTCGCAGTCTTGGAAAAGAGTAGGAAACTGTATAACTTGAACTCACCTCGTATCAACTGTTGGCAAGTTGATTTAAATAGCCCAGTTATCAGCTCTCATTACATTTATTAGCCTACTTAAGTGGTGAGGTCCATTCTCACACGATTCCTTAGTTCACTACAGTAACAATCGGGAGCAGATTCATCGCAGCCCCAGATATTGTAGACGGCAGAAAACGTTGTCGCAGGCAGTTAAACGATATCTTGTGTAAACCTCGGCCACCCATAATGATTCTAATTGGAAAAGCGTGGTATGAAGCCTGATTTGTTTACAGAACATACACGGTGCGTTTAACAGGAATCTTTCTGGATGAAGTTGTCGTTTTAAAAGTATTTTGTGAACAGTTTCGCCTGAATTCAGCAGTGCATATGGCAGTAAAGCGTTTCAACTTTACATATGCTGTTGTGACGTCCTAAACCACTCAGAACCTTACATCATATCAGTGAAAGCGACACTGAATGCCATACGCTGGCGTTACTAGAACGGTATTGACATAATATCACTATGTCATGTGACACCTTTGTACACAGACGTGTATAAAGGCATAACTGGTGTTTCCAACCAGCGAGCTTGAGTATAATAAAGGGGTAATATTAGTACCTCATATTAACAGGCTTCTCGTTTTCTGGTCAACAAATGCATGAGAGTTATTTATTAATCCGAAATATTACATTCTCTACCCACCATCGTATATGTTTCTACAAGAATCTAAATAAACTATTCTTACAGAAAAATTCTTAATCGGTATTATTTAACAGAGTAAAACTTTGTGAAAGAAGTTTTATTTCATGTTAGGTTGTAGACTTGAGAGGAAGAAATCGAAGCGGTAGATATTAAAACAAAGCTTAATTTGCTACATCACGTAGTTTTCTCTTTCCAATCTTTAACAAAACATTCTTATATGAACTTACTCTTCTATGTACTCCACGATAGTCTGGATAATGTTTGCAGAAGTGGTATCCTTTCTTGTACAAGAGCTGCTCAACAAAAACTCAGACTGACTTTTTCAGAGATGTTTATTACCGCAATTCAATGTTTATCTGATATTTTTCAAACCAGACCCCCCCCCTACTTCAATGCAACTTTAATGGCGTCTCTGCCAGTCCTTGATTACGTGCTGCAGACCATTCTTTGTCAGGTACTTGAGAATGGCCTCACTTTTCTTGCGCACTGCTTCAGAGTTCTCAAATCGAATACCCCTAAGCTTTGCCTCTAGTGATGGGAATAAAAAAAGGTCACAGGGTACGTGATCAGGGCTATAAGGTGTATGTGGTACACAGGTAATATTGAATCCATCCAGAAACTGCAAAACTGGAATTGCGACGTGAGGCCGTGCATGCCGTGATCAAGTCGCCACCCAGTCCGAGAAAGCTCTGGTCGTTGCTTTGCAATGTGCTTCCTCAGTGTAGCCAATACTGACTTGTAGTATGCTGCTGTAACAGTACAGACGTGTGCAAATTTTTAGACTCATTCATGTTTTTTTTTTTTTTTTTTTTTTTTTTTTTACTTTGCTTAGTTTAACATTCAAAAAATAGTTATTTAAAGCCGTATCCTATTTCAATTTCTCATAATTCTTTTCCTTGCTATAATGTGAAGCATATACAATGAAATTTCTCTCTTAATAATAGCTGGGAGATTTTTCTTTTACTTATAGGAATATGGTGGTAGCTCTGAATTAAGGGCAGCCATTTTCTTCATGTCTGCTTATCCAACTGTTTGGTGATATTGCTTTCATTTGGTGAATGTAGTGACTGAAGATTGTTAATATTTACCTTCATTATGTTTCATGGCTACTATATCCTGAGTATTTATTATTAATTGATCTCAGTAGGTTAAAATGGTAAGTTCCAGCGCAGACCCAAATGAGCAAGATGGCGGCCATGCGCAATCGGTATGTTTAGTGGATTTAGGCAGTGTTTAGGTAGGCAGTCAATCCTCTTAATTTGCTGTACCTTATAATGCTGTGTCCTGAGGTATGATCAGAGCTTGTCTTGAGCTATGATCTGAGGCTCTAGGGTTAAGGGCTGCAGGGTTTCTTAGGTAAAGTCTGTTGGTATGGGATGTTAATATCTGAAGGATCCGGAGGTTAGGTCTCGAGGATTGATCTGGGGCTCTAGGGTTAAGGGTTGCAGGTTTCAACAGGTAGGGCTGCAGGATTTAATGGTAAGCTCTTGAGGTATGATCTAAGGCTCTAGGGTTAATAGTTTCACAGGTGAAGTCTGTTGGTCTGGATGGTTGAGAGCTGTAGGATTTAGGGGCTTGGTCTCTATGTATGATCTGGGAGGGGGGGGCTTGTGCTAAGAGCTGCAGGTTTTTCACAGGTAAGGGCTGCTGATCTGGGAGGTTAATAACTATAGCATTTGGAGGGTAGGTCCTGAAGTATGATCTGGGGGCTCTAGGGTTAAGAGTTTTCACAGGCGAAGTCTGTTGGTCAGGATGGTTGAGAGCTGTAAGATCTAGAGGTTAGGTATCTATGTATGATCAGGGGGGATCTAGTGTTAAGAGCTTCAGGTTTTCACAGGTAAAGGTTGCTGGTCTGGGAGGTTAATAGCTGTAGGATTTGGAGGGTAGATCCTGAGGTATGATCTGGAGCTCTAGGGTTAAGAGTTGTAGGGTTCATAGCTAAATGTTGCTGGTCTAGAGGATAAAGGCCGTAGGGTCTTTTAACTACGTTTTATGGGCTGAGGTATGATCTTATCATTTTGAAGTTCAGTTTGCTAGTCCAGCGATTAAAGGCGGTTAATCTCGAGGCAAGTCCTACATTTATGCTTTACTATGTCATCCTATTATAAACTAACCTAACCTAATATATTCATTCTGTTCTACCTTCTTTCATCATTCTTTATTGTAACCTAGCTGTGTTTGGCTAGTGGCTTCCTTTGTTGCACCTGTTAACCTAATTGTTCTCTTTCCTTAACTTCCTCTATTCTACTACTTTAACCTAACCTAATATATCCCATGGTTTTAACTTCTTGATCATTGTTCAAGCTAGTTGATTCTGGTATTAACATTCGTTCTCTTTTCTTAAGCTGCCCTGTTTTTACCTCCTTAACCTATCCTAAGCATGTTTCTTTTCTCATGCTAACTACTTGTATGTAAGATGCAAATTTTTTAGACATATCGGTGTTAGAGCTATCTTTGTCACTGCAAGAGGTATATATGCTGATTACAGATCTTTATACAGTAAATTTAACCCTTTGTGTATCTGCTTCTCTTTTCCTAAAAATTGAGATTCTTTTTTTTGCTAGGGTTTCTTGTTTTTCGTACCTTCTCTATGCTTTCAGGAACTCTATTCTACCTTGTTATGTTATGAGGTCTTATGCTTATATCTTAGGCTTTTTGATTAAGCCTTTTGATCTGAAAGACTATGTATTTTGGCTATGTTCCTCATCTCTTATGGTCACATGGATAGGTCTTGAGGCATGATCTTAGGGCCTGGGGTTTAAAGGATATAAGTCTCATAGCTTAAGCTCGTAGGTCTAAAGGTTAAAGACTGTAGGTTTAGTGGTTAGGTCGTATGGATTCAAGGTTAGATCTCTCGGTCTAGAGTTTAAGGCTGTAGGATCTGAAGGTTACGTATGGAGGCATGATCTGAGGGCTCTAGGGTTAAGAGTTTTAAGCTTCATAGCTAAAGGTTGCTGGTCAGGAGGTTAAAAGCTGTAGGATCTGGAGGTTAGGTATTGAGGTATGATCTCGGAGCTCTAGGATTAAAAGCTATAGGCTTCATAGCTAAAAGTTTGCCAGCTAGAGATATCTTCTTTACTGTTAGAGGTATATTTGCAATGGTCTAGGCGTACAGTTTTCTTACATTTTTTCATGCAGATTGATGTCTTCGTACTCTTGTGTCTTTTTCAAGCTTTTACCCCCTATGCATCGTCTTGTATTAAGTCGTTACGCTAAACCAATGTTCTAATGCTATTTCCAAGCTTTTTCAGATGTTATGAGGTTTATGCGCGTTTCAGGGATATTTTAGACCAAGTTACGTTACTTAAATCATTTTATAACTAATTAAGAAGGTTTTTCAAGGATATTTCAGATTACGAGATAGTAGTTACTTTTTAAATTTACCTATTTTAACATTAACTAAAGTGTGTTCAGTTAGCTTATGTGGTGAGGTAGACGTCCCTCGTCTTTTTCTCTGGACTTGGGACCAGCGTCAGAATTTGTTTTCTGAACGGTAGACTTAACGCCCTCCTCTGCTCTTATTATTCAGCTGTTTTCATGCTTAGATGTTTTAATGCTACGTTCTAGTGTTTATTTCTCGGAATGAAAATTATTTTATTTTTTTTGTGCTCTAGGGTTCCTTCTTTCTTTCTCCGTTCAAAAGACGGTAATGTCCATGGGCATATGTGGATACTCCATCATCTGCAATTACTCTCTTGTCATCATGTGGAGATAGGGATATTTTGTTCACTTCCACTGACGTAACATTATGTTGACGGGACATAATTAGGTTCATTGGCGTTCTTATGATTTCTCTGCTTTTAAAACAGTCCACATAGCTCTCAAAGGTAATGTACTGGGTAACGGCACTATGTTTTATGCCTTTTATCTTCTTGATTATGCCTCCATCGATATCGAGTGCATACATCTTCGGTCCCTGTCCAACAAAACGACGAATGATTTTTCCATTGGCTTCATCTTTAAATTTTCCCAACACTTTCTTGTTTTTTGTAGAATGGCATATATGGTCGCTAGGATAATCAGCAGTATCCAGATGTTCCAGAAAACGTAACTTATCCTGGTATATGTCTCCGGTAGTCACACGATGGATGAAAGAGTCAGTATCCATGTACATGAGCTTCAGATTTTCAAGCCCGTAATATGGCATTAGCACATCATAATGATACCAATACATCAAGGTCTTCGAGATATCCAGCACACACATCCCAATGTATATAGGCTTGTTGAAGACTATCTCTCGTGACGCTATGTGTACTGCAACCAGATTAGGTCCATATATAGTTCTATCAATAAATGTAGGCTTAGCAACCAGTTTTTCCAATGTCTTCCAATCGGTGACAAGTCGTATATTCAGTCGGTTTCTGATGTTTTCCATAGTTTTGCCAAACATGGCATTGTTGAAAAGCTTGTAAAGATCCTTCTCGAAATCATTTCTCGATCCTTGTCGTAGCCGGTTATTGAATTCCACATAAGGCTTTAACCAACATGACTGTTGAAATTGTAGCACCCGATGGATTTTAGTCAGTTGTAACCCATGACTAAGGGCTTGCTTCAAGGTCATGTAATGCACCACATACCTAGTTCGTGATCCAAGGTGAGGAATTAGTTTCCTTGTAGAAGAACCCGGGGGCTTGATACACTCAGGTAGGAACGGTAAATCATTGTGCAGGTCATGGAGTTCTGTAGGATATTGAAGGTCCACTTCTAAGATGTATCCGAGATGGTCATCTTCTCGTAGTATATCTAGGTTGATATCTTCAGGAGAAACCCACTTAAAACCCCCGTAAGCAAGGGGCTTCCCCATAGCCCACGCATATTGATTATTTGCGTCCTCGTACGTAATATATTGAGAGGGTTTACTTGAGTCATACTCCTTCATGTAGTGATTGTTCGCTTCTGCATACCGATGAGAAACTTGGCATTATCCTCCTCTTATACCTGCTTCAACCATGAGTAGCTGGTCATAATCCTGTAGTAATTCCAGTTCAATTCCTGTGTACAACAGCATTGCATCCCACGTAAGTCCGGGTGATGTATAATAATGTGCGGGATCAACTTTATGGGTTTTCAGGGTCTGCTCTCTGAATTTTTCAAACACATCTGCTAGTAGAAGAACATCCGAAGTTAAGTAGAGGTCACTGTAGTCGCCTGGTGTTCTGATGTTGAAGTGACTCCATAAGGTTTTTGCATGCTGATACTCTGCATCACTAATTTCTCCTCTGTTTAACTTACTGTAGAATGCTTCTCTCGGAGGAAATTCTGTCTCACTCAAAACATCCCATGATGTAACGTAATCATAGGGAAACACACCTTTACGCATCGTCAATTCGATCTTCTCTGCTCCTAAGTACTTCTGGGTTTCAGGATATGATGTTAGATTTTTTGCTAGTTTATCCAAGCTGGTACTAAGGAAGCGATAGGTATCCACAAAACGAAGTTTAATGTCACCAACATACTTGGAAAATGATATATAACTTTCCTCAGAGCTAGGAATAACTTCTACTCTATCGCTAGTACAGCCTAACTCCTTAACAATGAAATGGGAGTCATATCCACTCAGGTTATGTATGAAGACAGGAATATAATTAGGCCTTTTACACGCTAGATTACACTGATTATGTAGACTTCCTCGATATTCACCACTTATATGATCATGATCTCGTACTTTCCAGTTATCGTCGGTAAATTCTTTACCACATAAGTAGCATTCTGTAGAAGATTCGAATGATTTTTGTTGCTTATCTGTCAGAGTTAATGGAGCACCAGTTTTGTATACAGCATTAATTTTCTTTGCGAGAGAACTTACATACTCCATAAACTTCAGTGCAGCATCATAACCACGATATACATAGGGTTCAGTAGGAAGATCAGTCTGTAAACCTTCAATTGTAGCTGAGGATTTGACATAAACACAGAAACTCATAGGAATATGCTTCTGATATGGAACTGTATAAGACGTTTCGGCATTAGAAGAACACCCGTGGTAAGAGGTAAAAATGCTTTCAAAGTCAGCGTATATGACATAAGGTAATCTCAACATCCTTTCATGATTCTTGAATCTAACAATAGATTTCTCCTTAGTTGGTATAACAATCTTAGCAACTCCGTGTTGGCTGCATAATTTTCTATGTTCATTTAACCTCTCAACTCCTCCATTTCGATAATCAAAGTGCGTAAAACAGCGCTTGCAGATGTAGAGTTTTCCCTCACATTTGGTTTTTTGTTGATGAATAAGTCTCTCGAAATTCTTTATATAAACGTAATAATGACGTCCAGCTGAATTGCTTAATAGAAGCAAGTCGCGATGCTCAGTCAGTTCTTCATTGACAACTTTCATAGGAAACACTTGATTCTTTTCATCCAAACCGAAAAAATTTATAGAGATGTTATTTTTTCGTTCAAATTTTGGGATGTCACTCAAACTCATAGGAAATGAGACGCAGCTAAAGTCATATCTTTCTTGAAGATTCTTATACTTGCTAACACGTTGAGGATCCTTGTGAATGAACTTGGCAAGTACGGCGTACATAAAACATTTCTCATCATCATAGTTGTGCGGATATATACAGGCTCCTTTAGCTCCAACAATAGCCGGTAGAGGGATGTAACTGCTCCCTTTTAGACCATTATTCTTGTTGATCCTAACACGCACACCATCAACAGCTAATAAAGCCCAGCTGCTTCCTTTAAGTTACAAAGTTTCTTGAATTTACTTTCCAATATGGCGTCCAAGTCACTTTCTAAAAATATTGCTTGATTTGGTGTTTTAAAGGCTTTATCAGTAGTGTCACCAACGGCATTCAGAAACCGACATTCAGCCATGAGGTTAATTTTTCACTTTTATGCATCCTCAGTTGCTTCTGAACGGCTTGAATTATCCGCTGTTTTGATTCCTGGAGATATGTGTTCAGGTCTTGGCATGTAGAGCACTGGATGAAATATGATTTCAGTCGATCCTGGAAAGCTGTTTCATATTCTACGACATCGTCTTCATCAGGAACCATTAACAGCAATTTATGTTTGGTAGGCTCGATCTTGAGTTTCTTAGCAGCAGTTATTCTCTCGCATCGTTCTTGATGAGTATCTCTGCGATTCTCAGTATCATAAACATTACCACAATGTTTACATTCGTAAAACCGGCCACATACCAGCTCATGTCTCTTTTTATTGTAGCTTTTCAGGAAACTCTTTGCACATATGCTACACCTATTTTCAGGTATAGTGTCTAACAGAGCTTCCATCGCTATAGTTTTTGTTGTGTGCAGGCTAATTCTCGGGGAATATGTTGCCAAGTAAGTGTCTTGATACACTTTCCACTTCTCTTCTTCACCTTGATAAGTTATCAGCGGTACTGATGATGAATTTCACTGTAGAAGCTGATCCGCTATGCTATAAACACACTAGCGTAATTACAATCTAATTTTTTTTTTAAACTACTAAGGTTAGGAGGTGAAAGTTAGGAAGGTAGTTTGAGTGGCTTTGTGGGATCCCGCTAAAAGCACTCCTGTTAGTAGAGGTGAAACGTAGGAGCCGGCCGTCAATAACGGCGAGCGGCTAAAGAATGATGGCCAGGCGTCGAACATGACCAAAAGGCCCTGAACGAGGCGCGTGGAGAGTAAGGGTGAAAAAGTGTAAGGTATTCAGGGTAAGTCTTTATTGTAACATATATCTAGTATGGGAGGGCATCATATCCGGCAGTTGTTGCCGAGTGGGGGAGTGTTGTGGCGTCGTCATTTGTATGGTGGTGCGCGGTGGGGGTTCCAGTTGTCGAAGTGGGCCTTGAGCCTCCTGGTGGTTTCTGCATTGTAGTCGGCGATGATTTCTTCTGGGGATTTCAGATCATTCATTCGTGTGCTGAGGCTGTTGTATACTTCCCTAAGTGTGGAGTGGAGCTGGTCTAGTCTATCGAGGAGAGTGGAAGAGTCCGTTGGCTGGCAGGGACGCGCGTCGGTGAGGTGAGCCTCCACACGTTGCATCTTACGTTGGAGTGAGGCAAGAGTGTCCTTATGTTCCTTGGCTAGCTGTTCGGAGTGTTGAAGTTGGGAGCTGATGGTTTCTGCAGTCTGTTGTAGGATGGTCATTGAAGTAGTGAGACTGCCCAGCGGAGTAAGTCCGTCGGTTATTAGTCGTTGTGTAGTTGACAGTGTGTCGAGGACGTCGATGAGGGTGGCGTGGTTGTCGTTTTGTTGTTGGGCAGCGGCGGTGACGGATTCCTCCAGGTTGCCCAAGCGCTGGTTGAGATTAAGGACCTCTGAATGAAGGTCCTGAACCTCCTCCGCTGGAGTCCGGCGGTTGGCGGCGGTGACTGTTGTGAGGAGCTCTTCTAGGGACTGGAGTCTGCTGTACAATCTAAGATCGATCAAGCTTTCTTTATACACTTAGCACAGACCTAATAGAAAACTTCATCATCCCCTCCACCAACGGGATTCGAAGGTGGCACTCCTATCGGAGAAAACCTAAAGGAAAAACTTCATCACACCACCACCACCACCACCACCACCACCTTTGTAGTTCGAAGGTGGCGCTCCTATCGGAGAAAACCTAAAAGAAAACTATTATCTTGCTACCACAGGGGTTCGAAGATGGTTCTACTATTGGAGAAAACCTAAAAGAAAACTCTATTAATTTTCCAGTTTTCGATTATTCTTTAACTACTATACAATTCACATGAGAGAAAAAATTAGACAAATTAAAATTGAAAAAGGAAATCAATAATTAGATTTGAAGATAAAATTTAGACAATTCAAACGAGTATAAACACGACTAAGCTCCGCCTTTTAGTTTTAAAGTTACATTAGGAGCTCCCATTGCCGACCGTAGACACCTCTCCGTCATCTTCAACCACGTGTTCTTGATTCTTTTCACACATATCTTAACATAACAGTTCTATTTTTCTCAAGTTCATCTATTACACCGTTTAACTGATCCACGGGGCACCCTTAGAATCCTTCACTTCATCCTCAAACACGCCTTCTTGAACCCTTTTGATATATTTTAACCTATTTATGTTTGTTGCTACGGGCATCCGTTCTCTTTTCTTAAGTAAAATTATTACGGCCATCTTGTTATGTCTGAGTCTCATGCTTATATATTAAACTTTGTGATTAAGTATTTTGATTAGCAGTAGTATAATTATCTTCCTTCTGGATACAGCGAGGGGGAGGGGGAAGAGGGGGTGGGAGACATGTCTCGACAGGTGTCTGAGACATGTGGGGGAGGGTTGAGACTGAACATCTGGAATGGAAAGAACCTAGTTATACTACTGCTTGATTAATCACCTGTCAAACCCTTGTCAAACCCTTGTCACAAGACAGCTGCACAAGAGGGTGCCTGAACCGTGGGAAACATGAGTAGGGTAGATGATGTATGCTGCCTTTCTACCGCCTGGTAAGGGGTGTCCATGCCCTTACTGACTGTCTGTGACTTGTAGTTTTATCAATGGTCCCTAATCAAACTCTGCACAAGAGTACTGCTTATATTGGAATAACTCCGAAACTAATTATGATAGAGAGTTCGGATAAACTTTATTACTTACATATTGTTAGCGGGGTCCACAGGGTTTATGCTGTATACCTGTAGTCCTTAGTTCGAGTCCTGAATTGTTTAATTTAAATATCTATGTAACCACTGGGTCTAGAGAAGTGAAATAACCTTTATATGGTTATGCTTCTCATAGTTAATCATATGCTGACAACGTGTAGCTCAAGGGTCCCTGGTTCAGTTCCCATCGTCCATTGAATTATGTAATTGTGTTCTATTTCTGATCTATTGCACATAGAACAGCATGGGAAAGCGCAGGTTTTTTTCATTCAACATATGCTGTGAATGATTTATGATTCCGTATCCTACAGACCCGTGGTTCGATAACCGCTTCTGTCGCAATAACTTGAATCTTAAATAACTCTTGAACTAATAACGTTAGCGCAATGAAATAGCGTATACATATATACTTTAGGTCTGAATTGTTGTTGAAATGGTAATTTACGCCTTAGGATCAGGGTTCAAATCTCGGTGGGATAATTTAAATACCTTTGAATATAAATGCTTTTAGGCGTGTTGACAAGCTGACCCCATAAGATCATACATCACGACTTGTCTCATGTTGAGAAGAGATGTTTACTTTAACCGATTTACATAGACTTTCAAATCAAAATACTTAATCACAAAGTTTAATATATAAGCATGAGACTCAGACATAACAAGATGGCCGTAATAATTTAACTTAAGAAAAGAGAACGGATGCCCGTAGCAACAAACATAAATAGGTTAAAATATATCAAAAGGGTTCAAGAAGGCGTGTTTGAGGATGAAGTGAAGGATTCTAAGGGTGCCCCGTGGATCAGTTAAACGGTGTAATAGATGAACTTGAGAAAAATAGAACTGTTATGTTAAGATATGTGTGAAAAGAATCAAGAACACGTGGTTGAAGATGACGGAGAGGTGTCTACGGGTGGCAATGGGAGCTCCTAATGTAACTTTAAAACTAAAAGGCGGAGCTTAGTCGTGTTTATACTCGTTTGAATTGTCTAAATTTTATCTTCAAATCTAACTATTTATTTCCTTTTTCAATTTTAATTTGTCTAATTTTTTCTCTCATGTGAATTATATAGTAGTTAAAGAATAATCGAAAACTGGAAAATTAATAGAGTTTTCTTTTAGGTTTTCTCCAATAGTGGAACCATCTTCGAACCCCTGTGGTAGCAAGATAATAGTTTTCTTTTAGGTTTTCTCCGATAGGAGCGCCACCTTCGAACTACAAAGGTGGTGGTGGTGGTGTGATGAAGTTTTTCCTTTAGGTTTTCTCCGATAGGAGTGCCACCTTCGAATCCCGTTGGTGGAGGGGATGATGAAGTTTTCTATTAGGTCTGTGCTAAGTGTATAAAGAGAGCTTGATCGATCTTAGATTGTAATTACGCTAGTGTGTTTATAGCATAGCGGATCAGCTTCTACAGTGAAATTCATCATCAGTACCGCTGATAACTTATCAAGGTGAAGAAGAGAAGTGGAAAGTGTATCAAGACACTTACTTGGCAACATATTCCCCGAGAATTAGCCTGCACACAACAAAAACTATAGTGATGGAAGCTCTGTTAGACACTATACCTGAAAATAGGTGTAGCATATGTGCAAAGAGTTTCCTGGAAAGCTACAATAAAAAGAGACATGGGCTGGTATGTGGCCGGTTTTACGAATGTAAACATTGTGGTAATGTTTATGATACTGAGAATCGCAGAGATACTCATCAAGAACGATGCGAGAGAATAACTGCTGCTAAGAAACTCAAGATCGAGCCTACCAAACATAAATTGCTGTTAATGGTTCCTGATGAAGACGATGTCGTAGACTATGAAACAGCTTTCCAGGATCGACTGAAATCATATTTCATCCAGTGCTCTACATGCCAAGACCTGAATACATATCTCCAGGAATCAAAACAGCGGATAATTCAAGCCGTTCAGAAGCAACTGAGGATGCATAAAAGTGTGAAAATTAACCTCATGGCTGAATGTCGGTTTCTGAATGCCGTTGGTGACACTACTGATAAAGCCTTTAAAACACCAAATCAAGCAATATTTTTAGAAAGTGACTTGGATGCCATATTGGAAAGTAAATTCAAGAAACTTTGTACTGAAATGGAGGAAAGTCAACTTAAAGGAAGCAGCTGGGCTTTATTAGCTGTTGATGGTGTGCGTGTTAGGATCAACAAGAATAATGGTCTAAAAGGGAGCAGTTACATCCCTCTACCGGCTATTGTTGGAGCTAAAGGAGCCTGTATATATCCGCACAACTATGATGATGAGAAATGTTTTATGTACGCCGTACTTGCCAAGTTCATTCACAAGGATCCTCAACGTGTTAGCAAGTATAAGAATCTTCAAGAGAGATATGACTTTAGCTGCGTCTCATTTCCTATGAGTTTGAGTGACATCCCAAAATTTGAACGAAAAAATAACATCTCTATAAATGTTTTCTGTTTGGATGAAAAGAATCAAGTGTTTCCTATGAAAGTTGTCAATAAAGAACAGACTGAGCATCGCGACCTGCTTCTATTAAGCAATTCAGCTGGACGTCATCATTACGTTTATATAAAGAATTTCGAGAGACTTATTCATCAACAAAAAACCAAATGTGAGGGAAAACTCTACATCTGCAAGCGCTGTTTTACGCACTTTGATTATCGAAATGGAGGAGTTGAGAGGTTAAATGAACATAGAAAATTATGCAGCCAACACGGAGTTGCTAAGATTGTTATACCAACTAAGGAGAAATCTATTGTTAGATTCAAGAATCATGAAAGGATGTTGAAATTACCTTATGTCATATACGCTGACTTTGAAAGCATTTTTACCCCTTACCACGGGTGTTCTTTTAATGCCGAAACGTCTTATACAGTTCCATATCAGAAGCATATTCCTATGATTTTCTGTGTTTATGTCAAATCCTCAGCTACAATTGAAGGTTTACAGACTGATCTTCCTACTGAACCCTATGTATATCGTGGTTATGATGCTGCACTGAAGTTTATGGAGTATGTAAGTTCTCTCGCAAAGAAAATTAATGCTGTATACAAAACTGGTGCTCCATTAACTCTGACAGATAAGCAACAAAGATCATTCGAATCTTCTACAGAATGCTACTTATGTGGTAAAGAATTTACCGACGATAACTGGAAAGTACGAGATCATGATCATATAAGTGGTGAATATCGAGGAAGTCTACATAATCAGTGTAATCTAGCGTGTAAAAGGCCTAATTATATTCCTGTCTTCATACATAACCTGAGTGGATATGACTCCCATTTCATTGTTAAGGAGTTAGGCTGTACTAGCGATAGAGTAGAAGTTATTCCTAGCTCTGAGGAAAGTTATATATCATTTTCCAAGTATGTTGGTGACATTAAACTTCGTTTTGTGGATACCTATCGCTTCCTTAGTACCAGCTTGGATAAACTAGCAAAAAATCTAACATCATATCCTGAAACCCAGAAGTACTTTGGAGCAGAGAAGATCGAATTGATGATGCCGAAAGGTGTGTTTCCCTATGATTACGTTACATCATGGGATGTTTTGAGTGAGACAGAACTTCTTCCGAGAGAAGCATTCTACAGTAAGTTAAACAGAGAAGAAATTAGTGATGCAGAGTATCAGCATGCAAAAACCGTATGGAGTCACTTCAACATCAGAACACTAGGCGACTACAGTGACCTCTACTTAACTTCGGATGTCCTTCTACTAGCAGATGTGTTTGAAACATTCAGAGAGCAGACCCTGAAAACCCATAAATTTGATCCCGCACATTATTATACATCACCCGGACTTACGTGGGATGCAATGTTGTTGTACACAGGAATTGAACCGGAATTACTACAGGATTATGACCAGCTACTCATGGTTGAAGCAGGTATAAGAGGAGGATTATGCCAAGTTTCTCATCGGTATGCAGAAGCGAACAATCACTACATGAAGGAGTATGACTCAAGTAAACCCTCTCAATATATTACGTACGAGGACGCAAAAAATCAATATGCGTGGGCTATGGGGAAGCCCCTTGCTTACGGGGGTTTTAAGTGGGTTTCTCCTGAGGATATCAACCTAGATATACTACGAGAAGATGACCCTCTCGGATACATCTTAGAATTGGACCTTCAATATCCTACAGAACTCCATGACCTGCACAATGACTTACCGTTCCTACCTGAGCGTATCAAGCCCCCGGGTTCTTCTACAAGGAAACTAATTCCTCACCTTGGATCACGAACTAGGTATGTGGTGCATTACATGACCTTGAAGCAAGCCCTTAGTCATGGGTTACAACTGACTAAAATCCATCGGGTGCTACAATTTCAACAGTCATGTTGGTTAAAGCCTTATGTGGAATTCAATAACCGGCTACGACAAGGATCGAGAAATGATTTCGAGAAGGATCTTTACAAGCTTTTCAACAATGCCATGTTTGGCAAAACTATGGAAAACATCAGAAACCGACTGAATATACGACTTGTCACCGATTGGAAGACATTGGAAAAACTGGTTGCTAAGCCTACATTTATTGATAGAACTATATATGGACCTAATCTGGTTGCAGTACACATAGCGTCACGAGAGATAGTCTTCAACAAGCCTATATACATTGGGATGTGTGTGCTGGATATCTCGAAGACCTTGATGTATTGGTATCATTATGATGTGCTAATGCCATATTACGGGCTTGAAAATCTGAAGCTCATGTACATGGATACTGACTCTTTCATCCATCGTGTGACTACCGGAGACATATACCAGGATAAGTTACGTTTTCTGGAACATCTGGATACTGCTGATTATCCTAGCGACCATATATGCCATTCTACAAAAAACAAGAAAGTGTTGGGAAAATTTAAAGATGAAGCCAATGGAAAAATCATTCGTCGTTTTGTTGGACAGGGACCGAAGATGTATGCACTCGATATCGATGGAGGCATAATCAAGAAGATAAAAGGCATAAAACATAGTGCCGTTACCCAGTACATTACCTTTGAGAGCTATGTGGACTGTTTTAAAAGCAGAGAAATCATAAGAACGCCAATGAACCTAATTATGTCCCGTCAACATAATGTTACGTCAGTGGAAGTGAACAAAATATCCCTATCTCCACATGATGACAAGAGAGTAATTGCAGATGATGGAGTATCCACATATGCCCATGGACATTACCGTCTTTTGAACGGCGAAAGAAAGAAGGAACCCTAGAGCACAAAAAAAATAAAATAATTTTCATTCCGAGAAATAAACACTAGAACGTAGCATTAAAACATCTAAGCATGAAAACAGCTGAATAATAAGAGCAGAGGAGGGCGTTAAGTCTACCGTTCAGAAAACAAATTCTGACGCTGGTCCCAAGTCCAGAGAAAAAGACGAGGGACGTCTACCTCACCACATAAGCTAACTGAACACACTTTAGTTAATGTTAAAATAGGTAAATTTAAAAAGTAACTACTATCTCGTAATCTGAAATATCCTTGAAAAACCTTCTTAATTAGTTATAAAATGATTTAAGTAACGTAACTTGGTCTAAAATATCCCTGAAACGCGCATAAACCTCATAACATCTGAAAAAGCTTGGAAATAGCATTAGAACATTGGTTTAGCGTAACGACTTAATACAAGACGATGCATAGGGGGTAAAAGCTTGAAAAAGACACAAGAGTACGAAGACATCAATCTGCATGAAAAAATGTAAGAAAACTGTACGCCTAGACCATTGCAAATATACCTCTAACAGTAAAGAAGATATCTCTAGCTGGCAAACTTTTAGCTATGAAGCCTATAGCTTTTAATCCTAGAGCTCCGAGATCATACCTCAATACCTAACCTCCAGATCCTACAGCTTTTAACCTCCTGACCAGCAACCTTTAGCTATGAAGCTTAAAACTCTTAACCCTAGAGCCCTCAGATCATGCCTCCATACGTAACCTTCAGATCCTACAGCCTTAAACTCTAGACCGAGAGATCTAACCTTGAATCCATACGACCTAACCACTAAACCTACAGTCTTTAACCTTTAGACCTACGAGCTTAAGCTATGAGACTTATATCCTTTAAACCCCAGGCCCTAAGATCATGCCTCAAGACCTAACCATGTGACCATAAGAGATGAGGAACATAGCCAAAATACATAGTCTTTCAGATCAAAAGGCTTAATCAAAAAGCCTAAGATATAAGCATAAGACCTCATAACATAACAAGGTAGAATAGAGTTCCTGAAAGCATAGAGAAGGTACGAAAAACAAGAAACCCTAGCAACAAAAGAATCTCAATTTTTAGGAAAAGAGAAGCAGATACAAAAAGGGTTAAATTTACTGTATAAAGATCTGTAATCAGCATATATACCTCTTGCAGTGACAAAGATAGCTCTAACACCGATATGTCTAAAAAATTTGCATCATACATACAAGTAGTTAGCATGAGAAAAGAAACATGCTTAGGATAGGTTAAGGAGGTAAAAACAGGGCAGCTTAAGAAAAGAGAACGAATGTTAATACCAGAATCAACTAGCTTGAACAATGATCAAGAAGTTAAAACCATGGGATATATTAGGTTAGGTTAAAGTGGTAGAATAGAGGAAGTTAAGGAAAGAGAACAATTAGGTTAACAGGTGCAACAAAGGAAGCCACTAGCCAAACACAGCTAGGTTACAATAAAGAATGATGAAAGAAGGTAGAACTGAAGGAATATATTAGGTGAGGTTAGTTTATAATAGGATGACATAGTAAACCATAAATGTAGGACTTGCCTCGAGATTAACCGCCTTTAATCGCTGGACTAGCAAACTGAACTTCAAAATGATAAGATCATACCTCAGCCCATAAAACGTAGTTAAAAGACCCTACGGCCTTTATCCTCTAGACCAGCAACATTTAGCTATGAACCCTACAACTCTTAACCCTAGAGCTCCAGATCATACCTCAGGATCTACCCTCCAAATCCTACAGCTATTAACCTCCCAGACCAGCAACCTTTACCTGTGAAAACCTGAAGCTCTTAACACTAGAACCCCCCTGATCATACATAGATACCTAACCTCTAGATCTTACAGCTCTCAACCATCCTGACCAACAGACTTCGCCTGTGAAAACTCTTAACCCTAGAGCCCCCAGATCATACTTCAGGACCTACCCTCCAAATGCTATAGTTATTAACCTCCCAGATCAGCAACCCTTACCTGTGAAAAACCTGCAGCTCTTAGCACTAGACCCCCCCTCCCAGATCATACATAGAGACCAAGACCCTAAATCCTACAGCTCTCAACCATCCAGACCAACAGACCTCACCTGTGAAACTATTAACCCTAGAGCCTTAGATCATACCTCAAGAGCTTACCATTAAATCCTGCAGCCCTACCTGTTGAAACCTGCAACCCTTAACCCTAGAGCCCCAGATCATACCTCGAGACCTAACCTCCGGATCCTTCAGATATTAACATCCCATACCAACAGACTTTACCTAAGAAACCCTGCAGCCCTTAACCCTAGAGCCTCAGATCATAGCTCAAGACAAGCTCTGATCATACCTCAGGACACAGCATTATAAGGTACAGCAAATTAAGAGGATTGACTGCCTACCTAAACACTGCCTAAATCCACTAAACATACCGATTGCGCATGGCCGCCATCTTGCTCATTTGGGTCTGCGCTGGAACCTACCATTTTAGCCTACTGATCTCAAGCCAGGTAACATCGTGTATCTTGTCCTTAGCATTTACATTGATTCAAAAGTGAGGTTATGGGTAAAACTGCTGACTTATCCCCAAGGAAAGTAGCTGTAACTGAGAGTCTTTTGAAGGAAACTCTTTATTCACAACCTGAAACAGCTAAGAAATTGTGTATTTCACAAAAATCTGTTAGTTGCATTAATCAAGCTTTAACATTCGGTGAGAAGTTGACCTCACAAAGGGATGGAAAATGCGGGAGGAAGAGAAAGCTATCACCAGGGATACAAAGAAAACTTGTGCACGTGGCAAAACAAAATAGAAGAGCAACCAGCATTGACCTCAGTAATCAACTAAAGCAGTGCGGTACAGATATATCAGCCTCAGTAGTTCGCAGAAGATTATGTGAAGCAGGTATACCAGCACGCAGGCCTCGTAAAAAGGCTAAACTGATACCTGCAATAGCAAAATAAAAAAATAAAAAAATTAGAATAGGCCAAAGAGATGCAGAAAATCTAGTGGAATTTTGGAGAACGTTAGTAGCAATAGTAGCAATATGTGAGAAGATCAGATAAAGAAGCATTTTCCCCTCAGTGTGTCGATCAAAGAGTAAAGCACCCAACATAAAAAATGGCCTGGAGCTGCATGTCTTTCCATGGACCTGGAAGATTATACATAGTTGTGGGATCTATGGAACAGAAACAGTATTACAGTGTATTAGAAACAGGACTATTTCTGCAAAGTAAAGAACGGTTTCCAAATGGTGATTTTATGTACATGCATGACAGTGCTCCCTGCCATAGAGCAAAATCTGTACCCCAGTTCCTCAAAGAAAATAATGTAAAAGTACTACGATATCCGGAGAATAGCCCTGATTTAAATCCAATAGAAAATCTGTGGGGTATTGTTAAACAGAGACTGAACAAATTGAAAATAGCAACATAAGTTCAGCTGATTGAGGGCCTGATAAACATTTGGCACAGAGATGAAGAAATAAAGGAAAAGTGCTCCAGCCTTGTAGAGAGCATGCCTAAATGCATCAAAATGACAATAAAGACTAAAGGAATGCATACAATATACTAAGAGTTGAAAAAAATTCTTTGTAATATTATTTATGTTAAATAAATAGAAAATAAATGGTTTATGTTAAAATTTTGACCATTGAGTCTATTAATTTGCACACGTCTGTAGTGTGAGAGGGAACTGCATTCTGGTAAATCATTCCATTACAGTCAAAAAATATGTTGACCATCACTTTTCCTGCAGATGGAAATATTTTGATGTTGGAGAACCTGGTGATTTCAACACTGGGCTGGCTTGTTTACCTTGAGGATCGTGACTTTTTTATTCCCATCACTAAAGGCATCGGGGTGTTTGATTTGAGAACTCTGAAAGAGTGCCTCAAGAAGAGTGAGGCGATTCTGAAGCACCTGACAAAGAATGATCTGCAGCATAAAAAGTGCATTGAAGTAGGAGGAGACTACTTTGAAAAAGGTCATGTAAACATTGAATTTCAGTAATAAACATCTGTGAAAAAAGCATTTCAGTCTTTGTTGAGTAGCCCTCGTAAATACAATGGAGATAACGTAAGCTTAAGCCTAATCAAATATTTTAAAAACTGGATGTTATGTGACGGCTTTGAAATTGCATTATCATGTTAAGACCGTAAAAGAAATAAAATGAGTGAGGATTTTCTCAAAATTTACAGTTTTTATCAAATATATGAGCACTGGAAGTGAGGAGAATGGGCGATGTCACACAGGACCTTGCCGCTGACGTTACAAAGCCGGACTGCTGCCTGACGCCAAGATCCGGGAAATATTTATGGTTCTACCGCAAGACATTTGTCGGAGAAATTTTGAAATATTGACTTCGTGAGTGTTTCATTCATGCAGTTCCAGAGATTTGGGTTTCTAGAATCACCTTGCAATGACCCTGGGACTGTATAAATGTGTGTTGGGGTCCGTCGTTCAGTGGTGAGATACTGTTACATCAGTTTCAGTACGAGCAATTGAGAGCTAGCCGATCAACTTTCCTGTGAGCATCCGAGCAGCGCCAAGAGACTTTACAATAGCGCTACGGAAACAAACATTGAACTTGTAAAGTGAGTGTTAAATAATGACTTCAGTAGAATTTGGCATGGTATCTTCAATTTTTTAATTTAATCAAAATCACTAGAGCCATTTGAAAGAAAATCAAAACGTTCGAAAGATTTTCCATGTAAAGTCTGCTTGGGATGAGGGAAATATACTCAAAATTTTCTTGTCGCTTCCTCGGTATACACAAACATCACATTTTGGGATGGACTGAATCATCATCTTTGAGTTTTGATAAAGAAACAGAAAGTCATAGAGAGTAAAGGGATAGAGGCATTTTACATATGATGCTCCATGACCTAAATAGAGGAAGAGGTATTCGCAAAAGATATCCAATAAAGAATAAAGTCATATGGCTTATGAAGCTGGATGCTTTTCTTTCTTCCGTTTGGTAGGATGTGCATGTTTCCTATATATAAACTCTATCAATGAATTAAATATCATAAGTATAACCACAAAAGGCATTACTAGATATAACACAAATATAAAAAAAGACAGAATACTACCAACAATTTCTTTCACTTAATTAATTTTCTACACTCACGCCAGCTTCTGGCCTGGCATTTAACTTATTGAAGCAGTCTTTTGTTCAGTAATGGGAATATTGGTAGTGTTTTGTCTTTGTTGATATTTGTGTTGTATGCAGTAATACATTTTGTGGTTATAGCATTTCTTTTAAGATCCTGATGTTGGGAGCGATATACGCCACCGAAAAGTCGATTTCAAATCGTGTGTTCCCTTGGCTGTTTCCCGAGAAGATCTGGAATATGCATAAATTGGGTTTTTATAGTGCGCAATTATATTGGAAAGGAAACATACCGTCTCAGCCATACGCAACCTCAACTCCTAAACCAGTTGTGGAAATCTACTATTCTTCTTTTTCCTCCTGAGCCTGAAACCATGGGCCATTCAGGTAGAAGTTATCTACACTCCTCCCCTTTTGCCGCTCACCTAGACCTAAACCTTGTTTACAAGCTAATGTGTGCGCATGTGAGTTGACCTAAGTTTATACTAATAAGAAATAGGCTAACACCGATCATGTTTTACCAACATTATATAAAGAAAATCTCCAAGAAATCAAAAGCACTCTGTACTTCAGCTGATGAACGAGTGAGAGAGATTATGTCACCTGGGATTCTTCAAACGAAGCTGAGGTAATAAAAATAATGAAGATGATAAATATAATGTGTTAAACAGGAGGAGTGTCTTCATTTATATTAAGCAAGTATTACAAGGTCATTGAAGTTAGCATGGGAACGACTGCTCTCGTAGGCTGCTTCCAATGAAGAAGCATTGCCAGGAAATGGGGATATTACAACAAAAGCTGGTGTTATGTGGGTTTGGAATATTTTGGATCGTATTATCTATTAACGGATAATAGCCGAAATAAAATACACGCCCTATAAAACCCTCATCAACGTTTCCCAAACTATAAAACCGGTGCGAACGATAGTACATTGTTTTGGAATTTGGTGAGGCTGGGGATTAGCGCTCCAGTGTTTATCTCGTGAGGTTAAGAGAAAAAAAGGGCCCTTCCTCTTTCCCCTCCTGGTGCGTGTCGGCTCATGCCACCTACTGCTTCCCTCTCATCCCTGGGCTTAAAGAGCCCAGGCAGCAGTTTCAGCCCACTGGATTACTTCAGGGGTGAAAAAAGGCCTTCCTTCCGCTGCAACCTCACTGTCAGCATAAACACGCAATTTATAGATTCGAAGTAAAATCAATACCAGGAAAATACTTACCTTGCAATTTGTTTCTTCGAAGTTGTGAGTGGACCTTACTTCTGTGTCAGCACATGTGTGCTTTAACTCATATTAAAATACAGAGTGTATATAAATGAATACCGGCGTTTTAACTCTATAATATTTGTTACATTCAACTGACAGAGATAAATGACATGTCAAATGAAAGAGCATCTGAAACGGTTTTACCAGAACCTCATAAATGTCCAAAGTGACTATCTTGTGTTACACGGCAAACATCAAATCTATAGGAGAGTTCTTCCCAAACGTTCATAAATATGTATACAGAAATTCTAGCAACAGCTGCTTCAATCCGGATTTTTAATTCAGGAAGATCAGCTAGTAGTGGCGGTACGTACACACGATCCTTGAAGATGCCCCAAAGGTAAAAATCGCATTTCGTTAGGTCAGAAGAACGTGATGGCTATGCACAGCTAGCCCTGTCATTGGGGCCCTTGTGGCCTATCCAGCACTCGGGTACAGTGACGTTCAACCAGTCGCATACTTCGTTATACCAGTGAGGAAGCGCACCATCTTGCTGGAAAATGAAATTTTCTGGCTCATATTCTTCCAACTGAAGGAAGAGCCATAGCTCTAGTGTATCAAGGTAAGAAGTGCCAGTTACATTAGGTTCACAAAAAAAGGTCCATAAACTTTTCGCCGGGATACGGCACAAAAAACATTCACTTTAGGGGAATCTCGTTGCATTTGTGCCATCTCGTGAGGATTTTTTGAGCCCCAGATGCACACATTATGAGTGTTAATATGTCCATTAAGGTGAAATATCAATTCATCACTGAAGACAACCCGATGCATAAAATCCTCATCGTCATGAAACAACACGTCGTTTGCGAAGTTGACACGTAATCCTTGGTCTGTCGGCTTTAGAGTCTGCAATAACTGTAAAAGAAAAAAGTATTAATCAATTTAAAGGTATTATTTGGGGAAAAAAGAAATATTAGCTACATCTAATAATTTTAGTATGACATACTAATATCGAATTGATTTAAAATTTGGACCAAATTGAAAAATACCTTAAATTTTAAAACAATTCACAAAATTAGGTAAAACGAGCATGTATTATTAAAGGCGAAGCACTATCTTGTAAACCTAAATTTGCATAAGGACGAAGCTGTAAGCGCTTTTTTACAACTTTCCAACAGTCGACACGGGAACTAGTAATTCAAGACTAGGCTTCCGGACTGATTTCTTTGGGCTACGAGTGAACAACTCTCTCACTCGCTCAACAGTCTCTTCGCTTACTCTTGGTCGTCCCGTGCTCTTCCCTTTACAAAGGCAGCCGGTATCTTCAAACTGATGATACCATCTACGAATGTTATCACTGGAGGATCACAACCAAACTTAATGCGGAACGCAGGTAGGACAGTAACTACAGATTCGGACTTTGCAAACTGCAAAACACAAAACGCTTTCTGTATACTAGTCGTCATCTTTTCTACTACCGTTGTCCAGCGGATTGTAGCAGAAACATTGCACGCACATGCGTACTGGTGCCAACAAACAAAACTGTTTCAGTTACTTTTTCATTTGACACATCATTTATAATTGTAAGTTTAATGAATTGAATGTTATAAAGAGTTAGAACCCCGATATTCATTTATATACACTCTGTAAAAGAAATCGATAGGGCGATAAATGCTTCAAATGATCTTGAGAGTACATTTTATCTTATATTTCCGTTTCAAGTTCCACACAAAGATTCCATTGTCTGAAAAATGATCAACATCACCATCAACTCTTCATGATTTAGGAGAGTTCTCTTATACCGGCCTCATACTTCTTCCCATCGTTTTAATAGTCTTCCTGTTGTTTTATAACCCAAGGCTTTGTGCAATACTGTAATGGAATGCGATAGTTATCTCTTCTTTGTAAGTGGCTTTTCCACTTTTCTCTATTTTTTTTCCCTGTTCCATTTAACTGCTATGGTCATATCGGCGGCCGTTTTCCTTTCTAACATACTGAAGGTGTTAACCCGTTATCTTTGGTTTTTAATCATTACATCACGCACACATTCACACTCTCATTCATACTTCCAGACTCTGGGGAAGATGGAGAATTATTTTGGTCGGAGATAGTCCCCACCCCCACCGCCAGGAATCGAACCCGGGACCCATAGCAGGGCAGGCAGGTACTCCACCGACTGAGCTACGGGGCGAGCATTTATGAGTTTTGTATTTTATTCTTGCAATGAGAATATATTTAATTCTTTCCTTATGTCTTCGTTTGTAATGCGATCTTGTATGGTGCATCCTTTTAATGCTTGGCCACTTATATTTGGCTCCAAACCTTCTTTTTAACTGTCCATGTCTCCGAAATAAATAGTAAAACTGGAACAGCCATTGTATTATAAAAGTTTTTGGTTTGTATCCTTTCGGGTTTTTCTTATCAAGGTACGACCTATTACTCCAAAAATGTATTGAAGCTTACTTAATTTACTACTTATTTCTTCATTGTTCGTTTCATAGGGTACATTGCAGCCCAAGTAATTAAATGTTCCCAGGTGTTCTAACCCTTTCTTAGATCTTCTTATTTGTTTTCCTATAAATGCCGTAACTTTGGATCACATTCTGCAGCTTGTACATACTTATTTGCAGCTTATCCTCTTTGTCTTGTAACAGCATAATAGTATCCGCAAAGAGTAGCATAATTAACTCATTTTTATTTATTTTTATTCCTAATGGTATTTCATGTTTTAAATTTCTGAGAATATCGGCCATATAAGTATTAAATAATAGCGGAGATAAACTGCATCCTTATCTTAAACCATTATTATCCTATCTTTTTTAAGCGTCCATTTCCTAAAACATTTTTATTTTTGTTCCTTGATATATGCTCCTGGGTACAGCTATCAATTATTTTGGATATCCTTTCTTGCCTGACATTTGCCAGAGTCTAATGATCATAACGTACATTTACTCATCCTCATATTTTGATGGTCCTTCTCAAAATAGTTTCCCCTGAATGGGATGCACTTGTCCCAGCGTTTCTCCCAGTCTTCAAAGGCATGCTGGAATCCATTTTCGGAGAGATTCTTCAAAATTGCCTCCGCAGCCTTCACCACTGCTTCTGATGGTGGATGATGCCTCCCACGAAGGCGTTTCTTCAAGTTAGGGAATAGAAAAAAGTCACATATTGCTAAATCCGGACTACACGGCGGGTGAGGGACGCACTTCAATTTGATTTTTGCAAGATATTCAGCAACAACATTGGCAATATGCGGCCGCGCATTATCGTGGAGCAGCATCCAGCCTGCTTCATGGAAATGTGGTCTTTTGCACCTGATACGGACTTGCAATGTTTTCAGGACATCCCTGTAGTACTGTCCAGTTACTGATGTGTGTGTAGGTACAACGTGCTGATAAACCATTCCATGAATATCAAAGAATGAGATGACCATAACTTTCCCAGCAGAAGCAACCACTTTTGACGTTTTGGGGTTTGGTGATGAAGGAGATTTCCACACTGAGCTTTGCTGTTTGCTCTCAGGATCAAAATGATGTAGCCAAGTTTCATCAGCAGTGATTACTTTTGATAGAAGCTCCATATCTTCCTCTAATTGCATGTTACATTCATCGCAGAGGTAGGTGATACTGAATATGTCTGGACTAGACTGGTTCTCACAGGTGGGAACCAGGAGTACAGTGAAACTACTACGGCGTGCTTGTTTCACATTAAACTAACGAATATAATAAGATTGAATTTAAGTGCGCAAAATTATGACTGTAAAAAATTATGATCATTGTTTATTGAACAGCCCTCGTATATTCTGAAAAATTGAGCAATTACAAGGTGACATTCCTAAAGTGCATTCCAGATTAGGAGAACTTGGTTGGTTTCCTTTCAGACCTCAGAAACCTCCTGAATTTGTTTACCAAAATAAGATAATATTATATATGATACTATTTTAAAAGAAATATGTGACTGCTCATACATCTGATGTGCTCTGTTTAAAATGAGGACATTTTTTTTTTGAAAATATGAGGGAATAAAGTTAGACGCATGGTTATCTAAGATAGAATGGCCAGCATACTATGACTTTTAGGAGGCATGTACGTAATAAAGGGTCTCCAATTTTATTTAATAGAGAAAGCATGTTTATTGTCAATGAATGTTACATTGATGGAAAGGCGGAACTTACAGCTATTTTTCAACGGTATCACCATAGCGATCGATGCACTTTTGCATGCGCTGTGGCAGTTTTTGTATACCCTTGTCATAGCACTCTCCCAACAAGTTGCGCAGGTAGCGCTCAACCTAGTTTTACAAATCATCATCGGTCTGGAAATGTGTTCCACCCAGGTGTGACTTCAACTCAGGAAACAGATAATCACTAGGTGCTAAGTCTGGACTATAGTGGGGATGAGTAAGGATGTCCCTTCCTTTTATGGTCTTCGGTGATCATTTTGGTGACTCACCTCGCACACACCTTGCGATAATGCAAATGTTCGGTCAAAATCTTGTCAGTCGTAGTCTTACTGACTTCAGGAATAAGCTCGCACACGCCGATCTTTAAGCATTTCTTGCTGCACTTTTGCAATTGTTTCGCCTGAAACAGAAGGCCGACCAGAACGCTGTTCGGCATGGAGGTCTGTACGTCTCTCTTTGAACCCTGTGACCCACTTTCGCACGTTTTGACGTCCATACACTGTGGCCCATATACTTCGCATAACTGACGATGAATTTCAGTGGGGGTAGTGACCTTGGCATTCAAAAAATGGATCACTGCACGCAACTCGCACTTGGCGGCGGAAGTGATTGGAAGCTCCATCGCAAACGGCTGCCCAGCCAAGACTAATGGTTGCCACGAGTTCGTTGTGGTGGGAATTTGAAGCGATGAAACCGAGCTACACGCCAGTGTTGCCGGATCTCGCGTAATAGCGCTCCTCACGGCTCCAGCGCCTTAGAGACCTTATTTTATGGACACGCCCCTATACGCCAAGTCGCTTAAGGGAAAGTTGTATAAATTGAGCTCTTACACTTTGAAACAACTTAGAGATATACCAAATTAATACATATTAAGTGAGGAAAGATGAATAATAGTTTATGGAATATTAGGTTTAATAGTTTTTGCTGTTTAATTGTACCTGCAGATATTTAAGCGTTTTTAAATACATCTGGGGAAATTTTAAAGTTAAGTGTCTTTGACATAAACACTTAACGGTTTTTCTATTTCCTTTCGATATCACATTTAATTTTTATGTTTCTGTATTTCAAATTTATCTTTAATATCCAAGGCTATATGCTTCGTACACTAACATTTTAAAAATAATCCATATCAACATTCTATGTCGCACCAATTTTTATACAGTATTTGTGTTAGTTTTCTTCATAGAAAGGAATAGTTAAACTTATAAATAAGAGGGGCGTTCAAATTAAAATACCAATTGTTTAAGAATAGAGACCAGAGACACTTCTGCTTTCTTATAGAATTACACGTGAACTGTTTGTAAATGCGTGAGAGAGGGAGCAGCACTGTATAGTGCATAGAACTCTGGTGCCAGCAACGAGAGTTAGGACTTCTTGCATACTTAAAATGAGGACGTTTTCAATGCAAGACCAGCGTATAATCGATGTTGCATTCATGGCGTCATCACGCCTGCAATTTGCCACGCGCACAGCCTTATGATCATCCGTCAGCATTCGTGATACCCACCTGGAAAACTCAGACACTTTTCGCATTTTCAGATCTTCATGCAGGATTTTGTGCAAGGAATTTCCAATTTTGGAGGCGGTGTCTGCAACGCTCAATCGGCGATCCTCCAAAACAACGTTCTCCTCTCGCTGGATCATGTCGTCAGACCAGCTGATGTGAGGCCGTGACAGTCTTGGTTTTTTGTCACACGATGTTCTGCCTTCATTGAACTGTCGCACCCAGGAGCGCACATTAGACACATCCATGGTACCATCACCACATGTCTTACTCAACTGGCGATGAATTTCAATAAGTGTCACACCACGAAAATGGATAAAACGAATGATTACACGTTGTTCTTGCAATGAAAACGTCATTTTATGTATCAAAATGGTCCTAACTCTCGTCGTTGGCACTAGATTTCTATGCACTATATATTGCTTCCATCTGTCATGCATTCAAAAAGATTTCACGCGTGTTTAAAAAGAACCAAAAGTTCGTATCTGTTACCAGTCCTAATAAAACATAAGAGGTGCTATATCTTGAACGCACGTCATATAGCAATAATATCTTCTCAAAGTATTATATATTTTGTGCATGATTTAGAAATGGACATTGCAAATTTAAAGAAGTGTTCCTTAAAAACACTTGGCATAACAGATTTTGAATAAGCAAAGAATGCGATAGATAATGAAAAATTTCAAACAGAATTTCCTTTTATTCAAGATGTTAACTTAAAGGACACTTCTATTATGGGGAGAGAAAAGTAATTTTAAACTTATATTGTAATGTTTTTCCAGATGGGTATACTTTGGGATCACTCTGAATAAGATAAATTTAAGACTAATAGTACGCTTAGTAGTGCACCTGTTATTTCAGTTTCAAAATGGACCCAGCAGGTAGATTTACAATAAAATCATCCATACAACATTCTTTAATTAGTGTGATTTTCTTTAGGAATGCCTCAATTATTTTGATGTAATAATACTTTGAGGTTTCTGGAAATAGCCCTTTAAGATCTGAATATCCTTTTCATATTTGATTAACGCTAAGGAATGTATAATATGTGACTGCATAAAAATATAGATCTTGTTGAAGCACACAGTAAACAGTAAATACATTTTTGTGGGATTTAATATTTTCCAAAATATTTTTTGTTTTGTTTTGAATGTTACAAGATTCATACTTTCTAGTTTAAGGTTTGTTACTCTTTCTCTCCTCGCCCAACGTTTGTTATCCCCTATTACCACCATGCGAACGAGGACATATTTAAAATAGTCATACGTTAATAAGTACACCTTGATTAATGTTCAGTGTGTTGAGTAATTTGTTTTACAAAGAACTCTGTGTTGAAGAATGCATAGAGAACATGTGAATATCACATGGTGATTACGCAGAAAATGAAGCTAGCTACAGTGAAGCAATGAATATTATACAAATATAACAATTGGTAACAAAAACTTCACTTACCTTAACAAAATTTTGTTAATTATTGCTTCTAATTGAATTCTTCTTTCCAATTGAAATCGATTTCACGAACTCTTATCCTCGTCTTCACTCAAAGAAAACCACAGTAGAAAACAAATTTGTCGTTAAGGAAGTTAATATATTATGTTTCTTTCATTATTGCCAAAATCTGAAAACGAAATAAACTTAAATACAGAATCACCTGCTGGTATTTCAAGATTGATTACGCGGTGTTTATTTTTTAAAATAAATATATATTTCCCAAAACATTAAATATATCAGACCATTTAATTGTTTTAATAATTTAACTTCAGGATTTATATTATGGTTAAATGACCAAAAATGATCTGCTACGGTTGATTTATCAGTTTGTTTGTTCTTAATGTTACGAAAATGTTCTTTCGTTCTGGTCTCCAAATTACACTTGGTCTTTCCAATATAAACTTAATCACAATCTAAACAATTAAACTGATAAATAAAAGATTTTTTTATTATTAGGAACTGGATCTTTTTTTAGAGAAATGTAGTAAATTTTTAATACTCTATTTCTTTTAAGGAACTAAAGTTATACCAAAACTTTTAACAATTTTTAAAAATGATTATTAACCCAAGGATGGTAAGTAAATTTTTAAAATTTATAATCGTCTTTTATTTCTTAGAGATATCATTAACAGTTCTTTGATATTTAAATTTTTCAATCTTTTTTGTATAAATCCTTTACTAAACCATTATTTAAAGCAGTATTAATAATGTGCTTATATTCTTTATTAAACTCCTCTTTATACAGAGGTATATTTATTAATATATAAATAAAACTATTGCGCCTTTGTGGGTTCGTGAAATTAAAAGTCCAATTGCACAAGCTCAAAATGTTCTTTATGTCCAGTGAATTACAGTTGGAACACTTGTCAATTACAATTCACCAGTTCTTCTGTCACAGGTCCACTCTGCACTCGCAATTACGTACAACTCCTACGATGCACGTACACAGTCTTCCAGTCCGTTCACTAGCACGGCGCTCCTCCGGCTGCTCGCCAAGAACTTAACTCTCTCCAGCCAGGCGCGTCGCTTATATAAGACCAACTGACATATCTAGAAGGTTGCCGGTTATATGAAATATCCCGACTGCTCTAGACTCCGGGGGAGGGGTAAGAGATGGCTAGTGATGCTTTTTCAACCATCCCCTCGTTACCGCTACAAGATAAATGGGTAGGCGTGGGAGGCATTTCTCCTGCTGCCCACACGGCTGCTAGCTGGCCGTGCCTTCGGATAATTAGGTGACACTGCTCCCTCCTCAAAGCTGGTCGTCTCGAACAGCACCAACGTAGCGGGCCGGGCGATCCAGGTTTACTACCAACATCATTCATCGGGGCACCTTCTGGATGCGGTAAACCACGTCGTTAATCCTCTTCACCACCCGGTACGGTCCTTGCCATGGCTGCTGATGCCTCGGACAGCGTCCCTTGGTCCGGGTAGGGCGGAACAGCCAGACCAGGTCACCTTGCTGGAACCCTTGGCTGTAGGCTTGTCTGTCTTATCGGGTCTTCATGCGGTTGCTCGCCTTCTGGATGTTCTGATGTGAAAGTGCTAAAACTTTTATTTTTTATGTAATTATTGATATGAGTATACTTCCTATAAATTCCAAAGTTTAATTTATTATTATTTCTTACTATCGTTATAGCTAGGAAAGGAAGATATCCATTAATTTCAGTCTCAAATTTGAATTTTATAGCTTTAGCTGACAAATTTAATATTTTTAAATGAGAATTTGTGTATTTATCAGGAACAATAGCAAAACTATCATCAACATATGTATACCAAGTTTTAAAAATCAAAGGGAGTGCTTTAGTGACTTGCATTTCGAAAAAAAAAACTCATAAAAAGATCAGCAAGAAAAGAAGAAAGAGGATTACACCTTGCTAAGCCAGAAGTTTGTTGAAAGAAATTCAGCAGTAAAAGTGAAAAAATGTTGATTCAAACAAAAGTTAGTAACAAACGTTAGGGCCAGACTGGAAAATTGAATGCCATAGAAGGGATTTGAACCACGGATCTTCTGGTCTCCGTTCAGCCGCTCTAACCATTGAGCTACTATGGCCAACGTGCCGATATGACATTAAATTCTCCAACTGACTCTTGTTATAATGTCATATCGACACGTTGGCCATAGTAGCTCAATGGTTAGAGCGGCTGGACGGAAACCAGAAGAACCGTGGTTCAAATCCCGGCTATTTCATTGAATTTTTCAGTCTGGCTCTACGCTTTCACAGTGCGTCCAACACAGGGCTAATGTGAAAGAACAGATAATTTATATTAAAAGGTAGTAAGTTTAACAAAATCAACTATTAAGTCCTCATGTATATGTATTGAGTTTAACCACTTTTTTAAATAAACCAAATGTTTTTCTCTAGAAAGAGAAGAATTCAGTTAGAAAGAAGAATTAACTTCATTTTCTTAAGATAAGTGAAGTTCTTGTTTAAATTTGGTACATTTGTGTAATCACATGGTGATCCTTCATTCTGGTCATATACAACAATGACTTTTAAAGAGTTAGAAACTTCACATAGATTTTTGCTCCCATGTATTCATTTGTCAGGTTTGTATGTGATGTAATAAAGAAGGCACGCAGAATACTAATTATTCAGTCCGTGCTTACCACTAGGTACAGCTCCAACCAAAGTGGGGTATTGTATCCTAATTTGGTTTGCAGTATCTAACTTAAAACAGTGGAGTCCCTATAATGACGCAAACCCTCATGGCAACCCCTGAACAGTACTCCTGCCAGATACCGCAAGTGCTGACGTTAGAATTTTTGAGCTAAAAAAAATTGCATTGATCCGCCTCACTCACACTTGAAGCAGGAGGAGAGGCAAGGAAAAAGTGGTAAACGGGGTTGGAGAAACCACTTGGGTACTTAAAGCCTGTACACATCGCGTTATAGCGCATTAGTGGGACTTTTCAAAAGATTAGCAAGATTAAACTCGCCTACTTGTTCCGCGTTACAGGCCACAGCCATTTAAACGAAAAGATTCCTGCTGATGAAAGCAGGTGTCGAGAAAGAAAGGCTCTGGTCTCGGACGCCTTTCAAAAAGCGTCGATATCGTAATTCCTAAACATGAGCGGTAGGTTATTTTGTATTCATCGAGACGAGGCTACAAAATATGGCATCAGCTGTGAACTTATCAGATGCTGTCTCTATATACCCCACGCACGTTGGACATTGCGTACAGAAACTCAAAATATTATATTAATTAACTTTTGCTATTCCAGTTTAATTGAAATTAACTACAGCGTTCATATTTGAAATGAAACACCCTATACTGTTTCACAGATTTGGATATACCTTTCCAACAACTCTTTATGTAGATAACCCTTTCAATCCATTACTGTTAAAAGGAAAAGGAAGAAACATATTTGGATTTAATGAAACAAAGTCCATCCTTTTTTTTTTCCTTGTTTGACTGTTCTTTGTTTATAGCGGGTTTCACTATCCTATGTTTGTATCCAGGGCGCCGGGGTAGCGCAGGTGTTTCGTTCGCGGCTCCTGTGTAAGGGTCCCAAGTTCGTTTCCCGGCTCTAGGGTGGTGGTTTTAAGTCAGCCCTATCCACGCATTTACCATTGTATAGAACGTGTGAAGTGTCCCCTATGCCCAACCGGTTCGGAGACAACGGTATAAGCTTTAGGTCCTCTCGCTTCATCGTCATCTTCACTATCACCGTACCATTGAAGGTAATGGACGATGGCCTCTGTGTGCCTCCACCTGAGAATAGGGTCTGGTCATCACTTGTTCGGGCGAGGTTACCCCGTCGGCCAAGGTTGCCATGTAAGGGGTGAGGGGAACCAAACAATGTTTGTATCCATGGGAAATGGCTTATTATTCGATTTATTTATGACATTTTATTTGACGTCTGTAAATCTTTTGAATTAATATTTTAAATAATACTCTATCTAATGGTGAGTGAAATGGAAGGGATTTTGAGGGTAATTTAATAATGCCAGTCATTTCTTAAATCACGGGAAGGCAGGTAGTGGCAGTGGGACGCCAGTTCCGTCAGCTCTAACCGCCAAATATGCTCCCGCACGAAAGGCAGGTTAGCGTGTGACGTCACCGCACTGATTTCTGCTGCCCAAGAGGAAGCAATAGCTTGATGTGTTGGAGTTCCTACAGCGTAAGAAAGACAGGAAACGTATAGGGTATTAATGATGTGTACAACTTATATCTTGATTGTTGTAATATTAATGCTGACTGCTTTAATTGCACAATTGGTCACAGTTTATAAACAATTACATTTTGGCCCTGTGCTATGAGAAAATATATAAAAGTTCAACTCATAGTTTATCTGTAGGTCAGGCATGTTATAAGGTAAATAAAATAAAACATAAAGTAATTTTCTCTGCAAATTAGAGGAGACCCATTCAGAACGATATTTAAGTGGACTTTTCCTCACAGCTTCTGTTTCGTTTTGGTTTAACTAGTTTATCAATGTCAGGACGTAATGTCTGGGAAATGTGTAATCGAAGGCTGTATGTTAGATTGTGATCCGACAAGGTACTTTTAGATTTAGACTTAGATAATTTCATAACATAAAAAATTTTCGCACACATATGTCGAGCCAAACATACACAATGCCCGTGAGGCAAGTGAATGCAACCTCGGAAATCTGGTTTGGGGGACATTCTTGTAAAAATCAGCCAAGTCTTTCTTGTGTGTATATTTGTCTTTCAATATATCGTCACATTGTAAATTTAATAGTTCCATTAGGTATGTAGCAGCTACATTGTTGTCAGAGTGCGCTACACCTGACTAAGTCCTCCGATTCTGTACTCATAGCGCCATTTATATAGGCAACTTGGTATTACAGGGCTCTTGCCTGACGTCACACCACTGCAGGCCTCGCTCCCAGCTGTCTTCGTCTGCCTTAAACTGCTTCTGTGATTGACCGTCAAATTGCCAAGCAGCTGAGAGCTACCAGTTTGGAAATAGAATAAGAGGTGAACTACATTAGTTTTTCCTTGTTTTATATATTGTATGCACTCGTAGATAAACTATTGAAGAGTACTATTCGAATGTATTATATTAAAAAGCTATAGTTAAGCTGCACGAACGAAAAAAGTAATACCTTTTATTTCCCTGTACGTGATTATCTCATATAATTAGTCTTATGTTAATCAGACACAAAGGTGGGGAACAGAGTGCTAAAAGTTATTTTCTAAGCTACTAAAGTTAGAGACTCAATTTTTTTTACATATATTGATAGTAGCTGAGGAAGTGTATTTAGCAGTTTTCATTCCAATATGTAACTGCATTCTTAATATATAATTTAATGTATACAATTTTGTTACCTAAAATCAAAATCTATCTACTTTGACAGATATTGCACAATAGATTTCATTTTGTTACAATTAAATTCCTTTACAACCTGATAACAAATTAAAGGACCGGATTTCCAAAATTATCCATAGTTACCTTTTAAAATTATTTTATGTGTCAAGGCGAAAAAACTCCAAAAATCAGTGCTTTATTACAGGTCTTATTTTTTAAAATGTAAACTATGACCAATATCAAAATTTCAATATGTCAATCTGTTGCACAGCTTTTGAAGTTTATTTTGTACAATTTTCAGAGCTCTAGC
Organism: Mantis religiosa; assembly: GCA_030765055.1. Classification (NCBI taxonomy): domain Eukaryota; kingdom Metazoa; phylum Arthropoda; class Insecta; order Mantodea; family Mantidae; genus Mantis; species Mantis religiosa. The sequence goes on along the minus strand of CM060951.1, from coordinate 197,831,588 downwards.
TGTAATATTATGCGAGAAGACATATTTTGAATATGGAAAAATAACAAAAAACTGAACTTGAGATAAAATGACTTTAAAAGTTTTGCATGCAATTTACATAAAAACGTTTAACTTATGTATATCAAAAAGCTCCAACAGTGTATTATACATCTTCTTCCGTCCTAGCAACCTCTTGAGCCTTAGGTTTTAGATGTATTTACTGAAATAGTAGTCTATTTTGATATTCCACTTCTAATTGAGAAGCAAAACCAGAGCTGTGAAGCTTTTCCATGTTCAGAATTTGTGAAAACAACGTGGGTGTGCTAAATCTTTTACCAATTCCTTCAGCTGGCCAAAACCTAAAATAATATTGTCGCGTAGCCGTTATCTACGATAGCGCGGCTAGTGTACACAAAGAGCCGGCAAATAACGATAGCTGAGATAAAGGACTTGCCGGCATAGATAGGAAGGTTGTAGGAAGGTTCTAGTGACATCTTGATTGATATAGAAAGGTTGTTTTCTTATTTTTCCCATAAACCTCTCGAGTTTATCAACTCGCCAAGAGTTAGTCGTAAGCAGAAAACAGCTGAAGAGTGTTGTAACGAGAGCTGATCAGAACGCTGTTTGTTATTGTCAGCGAACTTGTTAGATTCTATTTTGTATGTGATGTAATGCTGTTACATGAGAATTGAACCGTGTATCTCTACGGAAATACCGCCTGTGATGCCGTATGTAGTAAAAGCGGGAGTTAAACACTACACATTTCATTTCATTTCTACGGAAATAAAGAACGTTTGGAATATCTGCAATTCGGACTTATAATTCTACGAACCCAAAAAGTCACAATATATTTGCTATCACCTACATCCTCATGTAGTACAAAGTACTGCATGCATCTCCAATTTAGAAAGGCTTGTTTTTTTTTCCTGTAGTCCTACAGGCTGAGTTGCTTCCTGATTTACTTCGACTGAAGTATTTTTGTTTGTTTGTAATTTACGTCCTCCAATGTTAAGTCATATCGGACGGTGAATGAATTGGATGAAATGATGCTCAAATGAGTCCAGGGTCCATGGAGCTTAGAGTTGCCTGACATTCGTCTTGAAAGATAAGGAGAAACCCTGGAAAAACCTTATCCAGGTAACTCACCCTCACTCAGGACCACTTGAACGGGAGGCAGACACGCTACCACCACGCTACCGAGGCCGGCAACTGACTGAAGTATCTGTCTTCCCCATCTGCTCTTATTTATTAATTTACACAAAGCGGTTATACTACCCTTTATCTTTGGCATTCTAAAAGAGTAAAATAATGCAGTACCATACGAAAAAGTATAGGTAACCTATACTCTTTAAGTCCACAATACATAATTGTTCTGGGTAGATCTACTCAAATAAACTTGTATCACAACTGACGGTGTAATTTTAGGCAAAAATGGACATTTAAGTATAATAAATATAATACATAGAGTATAAAATCTAACAATAATAACTTTAAACGCTAGGTATCCCTTCTAAAACACTGGAACAACATAAGAAAAAAGAAACAAACCTTTCATGCCATTACACAGGAAGTATATCATGGAAGCGACTAAAACCATATGGGAAAATTACTGCCATCTAGGGCATCCATATGAAGGCTTGTTAAAATAGGCTACGGAGGCTTAATTATATTTTAACGGGTATTGTAATCGTTGGTAAGTTCTCTGCATTCAAACATGTGGGCATGCCATTTAAAGCTTGGAGAGGCACTTATCCAGCATAGCGCTTTAAAATTGACGTCCAAAACCGGTGTTGCGTTTGCCCTATAGGCATGAAAGCTTGTAAACAAGTAAATTAAATCATGGTTCATATTTTTCCGCACAAAATAGGAAGTCCTTTTTTACATGAAAGTGATTAAAATTACACTTCTCTCCCCCCTAATAGTGAGGGACATTTAACTAACCCTGTATAATCAGAGTTTTATCTAGAAAACGTGGGTTAACAATAAGTTGGCACAAATTCCCAACGATATATCTCGTAAAGTAATTCAGATAATTTGGCAAGAGAATGTTTCTCTGTTTTGAGCTGTAAACGTCAACAGCTGCAACGGTTTCATAAAAACAGTTCGTCATTGTAAATCTCCACAAGAAACAAACAGCCTGCCGCTTGCAGTGCATGTGACGTGGCCAGTTGTTGAAAGAAGTAAATGCATGTGTCAGAAATCGGCTCCCTCATGCTGCCGTCATTTGTAAAATGAAAATAGGAATTCCTCTCATGTTTCGCAATACCATCACATTTAATTACTTTCTCTGCTTGCTTAGATATTCTGAACACAAGATACGTTGCATTCCATTGAAAATATCGATATCAAGATTTTATCGGAAATGCAGGCTTTGAGATTTCGGAGACAAAAGCTTTTCGTATCTTAAGAAAACTGATGTTCATTTTTCTTATTAGTTGAATTAGTTGTAGTTGAAATCGATTTCACGAACCCATGTTCGCGTCGTCGGTGAAAGGAAACCACAGGAGAAAACAAATTCGTCGTTAAGGAAGTTACTCTGTTATTTTTTTTCAGTATTACCAAAATCTGAAAACGAAACAAACTTATAAACAAAATCAACTGCTGGTATTTCAAAATTCACTACGCGATGTATAATGTATATATTTTTTAAATAAATATATTTTCCCTAAACAGTAAATCTATCGGGACATTTAATTGTTTTAATAGTTTAACTTCAGCATTTATTTCATGGTTAAATGACCAAAAATGATATGCTAGAGCCCATTTTACAGCTTTGTTATACTTAATGTTACAAAAATTTTCTTTTGTGTTGATTTATAAACTACATTTCGTCCTACCAATGTAAACCCGATAACAATCTAAACAATCAAATTGATAAATACAATTTTTTTTATTATTAGGACTTTCATATTTTTTAGAGAAATGTAGTAAAATTTCGTAATATATTTGTATTGAGGAACCAAAGTTATACTGAACTCTTTAAAAACTTTTTGATATTGTTTAGTAAACCAAGAATGTTAAGTAAATACTTTAAAATTATAATAGTCTTTTATTTCGTAAGGGTAGAAATGTCATTATCAGTTTATTGATGTTTAAATTTTTCAATATTATTTTGTTTAAAGTCTTTACTAAAACCATTAATTAAAGCAGTATTAATAATATTTTGTATTCTTTATTAAATTTCTCTCCATTCAGGGTATATTTATTAATTTGTAAATCAAACTGTATGTGGAAGAGGGTTAAAATTTTTATTTGCTATCTAATTATCGCCCACATACCCAAGATAGAGGTTGGCGATCATCCAATTGATACCGTGAGGAGATGTGGTCAGCATCTCAGCATCCCTCAGCCGGAATGTTGGTTTTTATGACCAGGGTCGCTTACCTATCGTAAGCTCCTCACTTTCCTCACGATGCTGAGTGGGCACCGGTCCCATACCTGGGACTTAAAATTAGCAACCCAGGGGTGGGATCGGACCCGGGTCGCTTTCCCTGGCAGGGCGACAAGGCATGATGCCATAGCCAAATACGCCACAGTGCAGGAAGAAGTACCCGAAGGGGTGATTCACTGTCTACGTAAAAGCTGTAGGTCCTCTCGTTTCTACCACAATAGACACCAACCCTTACAGCTGCTGTGGTCCGAGGACTATATGACGCTTATACTCTTGGTACTTCTGACATTACTGAAAGGGAGTTGTTCAGATTAGGTTGTGCTCGGAGGGGCTGTGGTTCTCGAAACGCCATTGGGACTGAACAAACCTGGGCTGTGATGCCGTTGAGGCATTGTGAGACACCTCTATGTCCTCTGGACCTGATTGAAGGGCAGGGAGACAATGTCTTAGTTCACTATCACTTCTGCTGCGGCTTTCAGTAGCCTTCACTTCTGGTTGAAGCGTAATATGTGGTCGTCCTCACATCCTGCTGTCCTCAACATCGGGGTCGCTCTCTAGATGCCTGCTTAGGAAATGTTATGCTTGGTGGAATGAGGTTACTCCAGAAGCGAAGATTTTTTACACTACTCTCGCTGTTGCATTGTGATCTCGAGATAACCGTATAAGCACCTAAAGACTTTGTCACCCGATCGTCGAAGGCACGAAAAAAAAACAGCTAATAGGAAAGAGACAGAAGGCGTTAAAGCCACGCCTACGGCAATCAGCTAGCGCCTGCGGAGGAGAGACTGGGTGGGGAGAGTGGAAGCCACGGAGGTGGCTGAACCTGTAGTTACCCTCCTCCTGCCACCTTGAAAGACCGCGAAGCCTCTCGTATGACTTCTCCTTTGTGGAGAATTCTCGAGAACCGCTGATTCGCGAAAAAATAGGAGTGCGTGCGTGCAGAAGCAGTGTGCACAACCCCCCACGGGGCAACAGCGCGCATAAGGCTAGACATACCACTGCCGAAGACAACCGCCTGAGACAAACATCACTCTAATATACTGCCCAGATACGCCCGCAATAAGCGGCTAGGTGCTCGGCAGCAAACACTCCGTCCAGGTAAACCTGGACGACTCGAATCTTCTGCTGGTCTACTGGTGTGCAGAGTTTCAGTTTACGGCAAGGAACCGAGTACTGAGTGCGGTGTGGAACTGTGATAGACGAACTGGTGGATTGTAATTTTGTGTGGTACGTAATTCGGCTGTGATCTGCAAGTGCACCACGTGTATTTCTGCAGAAACGGAGGACGTTTTGAATTCTACAAACTTGATTTTAATCCTTCGAACCCAACAAAGTCACATCATATTAAAGAAAATGTGTATAACATATTCAAGTATTGCATTCAACCCAATACTTCGATATCAACAAAATCTTCACAAAATTTTCCCGCTGCAATATGTTATTACCGTGTGGCCTTGCTGTGCTGCTGCCACGGGCCGGAGCCGGGCGCGTGGGCAGTAGAGGAATTGGAGAGGGAAAGGCTCCAGAGCGTTCTGTCTATTGTTGATGCCGCGAAGTTCTCGGAAGGTCTGTGGTTTTCTAGAAACAATAGCAGGGTAGTGGAAATTAATTGATTTTTCACCTGTTCGTGTGTAGACTAAAGTATGGAAAGATAGAGTTAGACTGAAAAATTCAATGCCATAGCCGGGATTTGAACCACGGATCTTCTGGTTGCCGTCCAGCCGCTCTAACCCTTGAGCTACTATGGACAACGTGCTATAGTAGCCTACACACGGCCGGTGTTGAAGAACAATTAATTTGCATTACTTGAACTAATAATGATTAACTACAAACCCCGGGCCTTAAAGTACTTACACCATAGTAAGACACCATTAAGGTAGTTGTCTCATGCGTTTATGAGAACTCCTAAGTGGTGTACCGGGAAAAACACGAGTCAGTTGGAGAATTTGATGTTATTTCGGCACTTTGGCCATAGTAGCTCAAGGGTTAGAGCGGCTGGATGGCAACCAGAATATCCGTGGTTCAAATCCCGGCCATGACATTGAATTTTTCAGTCTGGTTCTATCTTTTAATAGACGAGTAGGTATGAATGCTGTCAGGATGTTGGAGGCGGCAGTTGTTTTGTTGGCTTTTGCGACAGTCGACGACTGAAGAGTACCACAGTGATCTCCCTGATTTGTTTTCGTGCAGAAAAACAACAAGTCAGCTTTCAAGACAGCTGATTTCAATTTCACATCATTTTACTGCAGCAAAAGCTGTTCTAAATTTCTGCAATCCAGATTTCTGGATCTACATAACCCACGCACTCACAATGTTTTTTATATAGAAAGATTTAATAAGATTTGCAGTATTCAAACTATAAAAAATATGGGAAGTTAGCCATTTAAGTGTTCATATAGGTGCAATCAAACCTTTAAATGTAAGAAACAAAATATTCTGACAAATGTTGAAATTATAATAAAAACATAAGGATTTGTCTTCTCACAGTGCTTTAAATAGAAATATATAGTTTCTACGTTATCTATGTCTACGAGGAGAACATATCACACACATTATTTTGTAAACTGCTGCAAGGTACGTTTTGACAGCTGCATTTCAACGTGGCACAGATCCGAATGAAATCAGCAAAAGTGAAGGAAAACTCGAGTGGTAGAGAACGTCTCAAATGTAAACATCATTTCCATTTGCTAAAAGCTCGAAGTAGACCTGGACGACATCTGCAAAAGGTGTTTATAGCTCCTTGCTTTGTTACTTTCTTTTGCCTTTAGAGCTGTCTGTTGCCTGCTGTACCCCCTTCGGGCTCATGCATGTATTGCGTTTGCGCTATGAAATTCATATCAATTACACGAAAAATAGTTTGGGAAATGTATCTTTTAAGATTGATGTTTCATCGCAGGTTGATAATTTTTGTTGTTGTTGTAATTTACGTCCTCTAACGTTAAGTCATAACGGACGATGAATGGTATGGTTGAAATGATGCTCAAATGATCCCAGGGTCCATAGAGCTTAGAGTTACCCGCCATTCGTCTTTCAGGATAAGGGAAAACCCCGGAAAATCTTATCCAGGTAACTCACCCTGACCGAGATTCGAACTCGGGACCTCTTGAGCGTGAGGCAGACACGCTACCACCACGCTACCGAGGCGGGCATAGCAGATTGATGTACATGATTTGAAACACTATGAATAAAAAAAAGAAATAAAAAGTATATGTATTAAATAATTTGTATAGTGGTGCCTGCGAGCAAATAAAAATGGTTTGGTGCAGAGGAAGAAAGCTTCAAGAGTTGAGACGCTTTTCAGCCGGGAGCAAGTCCAGCAGCGCGTGTGACGTCAGGCAAGAGTAATGTAGTACCAAGTTGCCTATATAAATGGTGCTGTGTTTACAGAATCTGAGGGTTCAGTCAGGTGTACCGTCCTCTATGACAATAATGTAGCTGCCATATACCAAATGGAACTGTTAAAAATACAATATGACGATTTATTGAAGGACAAATATACACACAAAAGGAGTTGGCTGATTTTTACAAGAATGCTCCCCAAACTAGCTTTCTGAGCTTGTATTCATCTGGCGCACGGACATTGTTTATGTTTGTCTCGACATATGTGTGCGAACAATTTTTTATCTGTTATGAAATTAGCTCAGTCCAAACCCCGAAGTATCCTCTTGGATCACAATCTAACATGCAGCCTTCGATTATACATTTCCCAGACATTAAGTCCTGACATTGATGAACTAGTTAAAGAAAACCGAAACAAAAGTTTCGAAAAATGTCCATGTAATTTTGTTCTGAATGGGTCTGCTCTAATTCGCAGGGAAAATTACATTTTGTTTTATTTTATTTACTTTATAACATGCCTAACCTTCAGATAAACTACGAGTTGAAGTTTTATATATTTTCCCATAGCACAGAGTCAAAATGTAATTGTTTATAAACTGTGGCCAATTTTGTAATTAAAGCAGTTAGCATTAGTATAACAACACCGAAGATGTAAGTTGTACATATTATTAATATCCGTTACGTTTCCTGTCTTTCCTACGCAGTCGGAATCCCAACACATCAAACTAATTCCTTCTTCTTGGGCAGCAGAAAAAAGCGTGGTGTGCCCGCCTCGGTAGCGTGCCTGTCTCACGTTCAAGAGGTCCCAATTTCGAATCTCGGTCAGGGTGAGCTACCTGGATAAGTTTTTTCCGGAGTTTTCCCTTATCCTGAAAGACGAATGTCGGCTAATTCTAAGCTTCATGGGCCCTGGACTCATTTGAGCATCATTTCGCCCATTCCATTCATCGTCCGACATGACTTTACGTTGGAGAAACGTAAATTACAAAAAAAAGAAATCATCGCAGTGACGTCACAGGGTGACGGGCTTTTCGTTCGGGGTCATTATTTGGCGGTTAGAGCTGACGGAGCTGACGTCACACCGCCACCGCCTGTCTTCCCCTGGTTTGGTGTTTGTAAGTTCAGCGTCCGCCAAGGAAATCTTCCCTTCAATCAAAACTGGTCTTTATATGGAGTATTTCTGGAAAATTTCTTATTTTCTTCAAAATAGGCTGACGATTTGATTAAATTTCTACTCATGTAAGGTATTTTCATACCCGTGAAGCATATATTTATAGATGGTAGCTTGTCTGCCTCACGTTCAAGAGTTCCAGAGTTCGAATCTCGGTCAGGGTGAGTTACCTAGATAAGGTGTTTCCCGGGGTTTTCCCTTATCCTTCAAGACAAATGTCGGGTAACTCTAAGCTCCATGGACTCTGGACTCATTTGAGCATCATTTGAAAATCACTTAACGTTGGGGCGGACGTAAATTACAAAAAAAAGTAGAGTATTTTGAATTTTGTGAAAGTTCGTTTTGAATTAATACTTAAAAACGAAGCTAACGACACTGCAGTAACTAATATTACAATAAAATACACTTAACTGTCACATCTTCACTTATCTTTTTAATAAAGTTAATGAACTCTCCACAAAAAACAAGAAACTAATTTTTTCAATCCTTCCATCATCAGTCAGTTTATTGCTGTTGTTATCGTTACAGCTACTAGGGTACGGTTATGTTTTATTACCAAAACCCTGAAAATTCTAAAATACTCTTAAAATTCTGTGAAAATCCTAAAATCTAAAATTTTGCTTGGATTGATTTGAAGCATTAAGACAATTATTGTAGTATTTACAGAAGTTCACAGAAGAATTTTCACACCATTTCCCAAAATAGTTCTTCTGATATTTACATATTTATAACGCTTTACTGTCATTTAATTAAACTGTCCCACACGATGCAATTTTAGCTTCAGAAAAATAATACTTCGCCATTATACTCATAAATATACTATTAGTAAATTCATGAGACGAAATTTTAATCTGATCCTTGGTTTAGGATAAAAAAATTATTCAATACTCCTATTATCAATTTTTAATATTTGCTGTGAAATGTGTGCTTTGTTATTTAATTGCACAAACACTGGTGACATTATAAAAATCATCTAATGAATTTCCTTTGGTACTTATTTTATAAACAGAAATCAAGTTTCTAGTTTGAAATCTGCATTGCATGGAGCAATTTGTACTGAAAATCGCTGAAAATTAAAAACACTAAAACATCACCAAAATGGGTAATATAAAGCACTGTGTACACTTACAGTGACCCACATAAATAGTCATATGCCACAATTTTATAGGGTTTTATGATATTAAAAATAATGGAAAATTGAAGTACAAGGAGTACTCTATTTAATTAGGTAAAAAGCTTCTCATTTTTTGCAATTTTTGACCAATTTTCACAGATGGATACCTTAAAGGTTAAATCGGTTGGCAGGATCTAAAAGTTCATTAAAGGAATTCTATTTTTTTAAATAAATATTTTTCCAAACCATTAAATATATCGGACCGTTTAATCACTTTAATAATTTAACTTCTGGATTTATTTCAGGTTTAAATGACAAAATAATTATATACATCTTTCTGTTTATATCTGATATTTCTATACTGTTCCTACAATTTGGTCTCTAAAGTAACTTCGACTCTTCCAATATAAACCTGGTTGCAATCTATACAATTAAACTGATAAATACCAGACAATTTATCATCGGACATTTTAACTTCTTTAGAAACATGCGGCAACTTTTTATATTGTATTTAATTTTAGGAACCAAGGATGTTAAATGTTAAATAATTCTTTTTAAATTCTAATCATCGTTTATTTCGTTAAGGGTGCAAATATCGTTTACATTTTTGAGATATTTATATTATTCAATAGTTTTATCTATAAAGTATTTATTAAAGCGTTAATTAAAGCAGAATTAATAATGAGTTTATATTGTCTACTAAACTATCCTTCATTTATGTTTATATAAATTTTATTAACCTGTAAATTAAACTATTAAAACAGCAAATTTAGTGAACCTTTATCAATATGTGTAGATTTCCTATGATTACCAAGGTTTAATTTGTTGTTATTTCCTATTATTTTTACATTTAGAAAAAATTTCAACCATTAATTTCAGGTTCTTTTGTTAATTTTATGGCTTTATCTTGTAAATTTATATCTTTGAACGCGTCATTTAAGTGTTTATAAGGAAGAATATAAAAATCTAGTTTACGTATCTATACAAAGCTTTAAAAAAAACAATGCTTTTGTGACTTGTATTTCAGAAAGCTCGTAATTACTTTTACATAATTGATAAACCATGAGAAATTGGCAAACTCTCATCACAAAAGTTTAAATTTTGTTAGAGAATATAACTTATTTGAAACATATATTCTAGATTTAATAATTTCCTCGATACTAATTGCTTTAGGTTTCAGTTTTCAAACTTACATTTTCCTCAGTGGTTTTGTTCCTATTGTGTGAAATAAAATGTAGTAAAGTAGTTCTGCAAAGGCCTTTGTCGATTGTCATGAAGTAGACAGAAGTTACGTATTTCCACTTATTTGTACATAGTTTCCACAATAATGAATAAAAACATAATATAAATATTACAAATAATGCTTCTAATTAATTTATGGGTAGAATGTTTTGTTCTGTAAAATGGGATTATGTTTTCTAAAAGCCAAAAAAGGCTTACAGAATTAGCCCACAATTGACTAGGATTATTAGAGTATTATGGACGCTGAGTTCATGCAGAAAATCACATTAAGTATCTCATTTTTGTTAAAAGTTTTTTCATTAGTAAGTATTATGGAATTCTCCTTCAAGAAGGAATTAATCATAAAGATTAGAATGTAATTTGGATCAGTGGCAGCTCTTAATAAATTCAAATATATTATTTTAACATTTCCCATATTCCGCAATAAATACTTTAATAGCTAGAATTCTTAAAAGTTAAAGTTAAAGGGGCGGAAGTGACATACGAGTATATACTTTATAAATACTGAATTATTTTCAAATATTAGTAATATTATTGTACTATAAAACTTTTAATTCCTAAAGGAGCCTTTTTATAATTCCTATAGATGTATGCGTCTGTGTGTTTGGGACAAAATAGATCCAAAAACAAGTAACAGGCTGTAACAAATTTTCGACTTAAACTCGCCATATTCTGAGGATACTGCACGCACACTTTGAAGAAAATTCCTCTAGCCCAAATTATCTGTACATAGAAACTTCTTCATAAACTCTGAGTTCTACAAAACATCTTCTAAATGGTTTTATCAAGTCGCTACAAATATACGATACTTCCCATGTAAATAAACTGGTATATTTAACTTTCTTCAGATTGTTTGCAAGTTAATCCTCTTTCTGAATAACTTCTGGGTAATTAACAAACCTTAAGAGAAACATAAACTCTTGCTACATATCAGCAAAATCTTGATTATAAAGGAGAAAGAGGAACAAAATTTGTAGAAGATTATTTGCATAGGGTTAAGGGCAAATAGGTAAAGGAGAATGGAGTTAAAAAGAGACTTAGGAGAACATTGGTATAGTTAAATCAAACAACGGATGAGTAATGTGGCAAATACAAAAGAGGTTCATCAATACAAAGAAATAGGTGTTGGGTGTACTTGGATTGCACTTGCAGTCAACCCAGTAAATGAATTATCGTAATACAAGTAACTTTGTTAATCATGATTTGTTGTAAATTAAACTGTATGTAATTTGTAATTTATTTCTCATCTTTCCTTCTACATCATCAAATAGAAATACAAAATCAAGATTACAATTATAAAATCCATACTGGAAAACGCCATATATACCTAAATCATCAGAATCCTACCATGTTGCTTGCCATTGAATAATAATTCGGTCTCCATACACCTAACCCTAGGTTTTTGTGTATTGGAGGCCCTCTTCGCCTTTTTACTCTTTTGCTATTTCATCTATCTTAATCTATATTTTTTTTTCTTAATTGTAATTAGCCATTTCTCTTTAAATTTCCCTAAATAATTCTGTATATTTCTCCTGTTCTTATCCCTTTTTACTGACAACAGTTTTGTGATTACTACTTCGCCCCCTAATTGTCCCAGTCACGTAGCCAGGCCTGCTCTCTCCATATCTTTATTTGACTACAGTATAATATACAATGGAATTCTACATTCTCTTCTCCACGCAAGGACATTTGTCTCGCTCCCTCTCTTGACCTATACTTTTAAAGTTTCTCACTCCTGTTCTCGCCCAAGAAAAACCTTCTCGCCGTAACTTATTACGTATGTCTAAATATCCTGCCCTATTCCAGGTTACTTTTACTTCCCCCTATAACCTCCGTGAGCTTTTGTCATTTGTACTGGCAAAAAGTATTGTCTGTCAATATCCTCTAATCTTAAATTATTTACAAAAGCCTCTGTACCCATACTTTACATTTATCAAAGAATGAACCATACCTATCTGCTTCAACACGTCAGTCACTCTATGTGCCCAAGACCCTCCCTAGTTATTTCTCTTTTTATTATGAAAACATTCTTTAATTATACTACCATCTTCCAAAAACTGTACGTAGTAATACAGTCCAGTATATGTGAAAGATGGGCAATAAATACACATTCATCCAATTTGCACTAAACAGAGAGTGCAATTCTATTGAGGGACATAATTTATGAAAAATAACTTTTAATTTACAGTTGGTAAAGTCTACTGTGTCAGGCGTTCTAGATTGGATTCCTGAATGCGAGCTGGAATTTTTCTCTAGCCGAGATTATTCCCGAAGAGCCACGGCGTACCAATTTTTTATTAAAAATTGTTCTAATTGTGTAATATTATTTGTTACTGTTTGAGCTGCCAACTATTTTCACTCGTTTCACTTTGCAAGTTGCTATACCTTTTCTGTTGTGTTCATTTAAGGAGCACGGAATTTCAACACTGTCACACATCGTTTTACAAGAACCTATAACTTCAGCCCATTGTATCTTTATTGTAGCTACAATGAAATGTGTCAATGAGCAGTAATGTAAATAACAAGAATAGATACGTAAATAAAAGTTAAAAAAACAATTTGTAGCAAAATCAGTATTGGGTATTGTGTGAATGGAATGCAATTCCTAAGGTCTGTCAGTTATACAGAAAAAATGACCTGAACTTTCTCGGTATAGGAACATTCTACTTGCTATGCAAATATTCTCAATACATTGTTTTAATAAAAATCATTGCTACAGTGAAAGGGTAGAGCCAGACTGAAAAATACAATATCATAGCCGGGATTTGAACCACGAATCTTCTGGTCTCCGTCCAGTCACTCTAATATCATGTTGGCACGTTGGCCATAATAGCTCAATGGTTAGAGCGGATGGACGGCAACTAGAAGATCCGTGGTTCAAATCCCGGCTATGGCACTGAATGATGCAGTCTGGCTTTACCCTTTCATAGTGAGTCCTACACACGGCTAGTGTGAAAGAACATTTAATTTCCATTAATTCTACCTAATAGTTGTCCGAACTATAAAACCCTGCCTTAAAGTACTTACAGCATAGTAAGACGCCAATGAGGGAATTGTCTCATGTATTTATGAGAACTCCTAGTGAATTACCGGGAAAAACAAGAGGCAGTTGGAGAATTTAATGCCATGTTGGTACATTGGCCATAGTAGCACAATGGTTTATAGTAGCTGGATGGAGAGCAGAAAATCCATTGTTCAAATCCCGGCTCTGACATTGAATTTTTCAGTCTGGCTCTACCCTTTCATAGTGCGTTCTAGTCCTACACACGGCTAGTGTGAAAGAACAATTAATTTCTATTACTGCAGTGTTTTATTATATAAACATTTTTGAAAAGTGCTCCATCTAAGGAATAGTTTGGAGAAGGCGGATTTGAACTCTTCGATTCATAGTTTGGAAGATATTGTATTTATCCATTCCAACTCCTTGCTTTTGAGTTGGTGTGTTTAGAGGCATATCTTTCTCTTATCGTTATATACAGAGTGTTTAGAAACGCCAACGTACGAATATACATAAATAGTTACTCAGCTTCTATGTGACACATATAGATAGTCTGTACCACCAATGGAGTCACATAAAAAGATGCTCCAGAATGAGTGTGGATTAGGCAGTTACAGTAACAACGCCGCGTGCCTCACGCTATGGAACTTTGCAGGTAGGTGGCACAGAGCGCCACCTGCTGTAGCTGTTTGCAAACATACCGACATACTTCACGGTAACATACTGCTATTAATAATTTGTTTGGCTTCTGAAACCGCAATAAAGAACCTATTCTTTAGTTATTTATTTATGGGTGCTAAACGTATTCCAACATTATCCGTTAGAACAGTCAATGACAGCAAAAAATCTGGTGGACATATGCAACTTACACATTTTAGAGGGAAGTTACTGTTAGTGAGATTAAGAATGGAAGCATTAGATGATAAACACAACAGAGGACAATATCAAAGAATTGTAGATAGTTAATCGAGACTAAATGCCTTGTGCAATGAGACAAGAATTTTATGGCCTTGTTTTTAATCATACTAAATAAAGCATTTGTAATTTAAAAGGAAGCTCTTGATTTTGCAGTAACTGGTTGAAAGTACTGTACAATTAAGATCATAGCAAAATGAACAACCTTGCAACTGTACGAGTCATTATCAACTTTTTCACAAGTAACTGCCATTTGATTCATTACCTGAAAGCCAGGCTAGGGTCACTGATAACGAGCAAGGAGTAATGGTTTTGTTTTCGTGGCCGGTAAGTCCCGATAACAATTTTTGAGGTTCGCACACCAGTGGTTCCTGCGCTGCCTAATCACAAAATCATGTAATATTTAATGCTGCATAAAATTATACCTAACAGAATTTCGAAGCTGGGACACCGAAATTCGGAGTTACTAAGTTATAAATTACCAAACGGCTATATTCGTTCGGTGTTCTTTATATGCAGTGAAACTCTTTTACAGTGAAACCTCGAAATCAGAGACTTTAGCATATTATATGCTTTCTATATATTCTCTCCGAGGTAGAGAAAGTAATTTTTCTAACTCAATGTTTTCCTGTGAATTCCATTAAAGGACATTTACTCCTTGACTTTTACTCGTCCTGTGAATCCTGACGGACAGTAGATATTTACAAACGCTACCGATGTTACAGTGTGGCGGTAACAAGTGGTACATCGGCGAGAACAAGTTGGCCACAGGTTTTGTCAGACTGTTGTGGTTGTTTACCGAGGTCAGGCTGATGATTTATTTTGATGGGCCCCGTGGTCTAATTGCGATGTATGGCATTCCGCCCACGACCCGTGTCGTCTGGTGTTGTATTGTTTCGTGTTGCGGTGTTGTACAGAGGGCTCGAGTTCTGCCCCTAGTGCAAGAGAATCTCACACCGTGTTACATTTAGGCGCTTTCGGACCTTTCCAACAATACTCGCACTACGGTTTTATAAATGTCTCTTACGGTTAATATCGATATTTTATAAAAGTTTGCAATGTAGTTTTTTCTCCTAGTCATGTCATTTAGAATAGTTGGAACCAAAACAGTAGCCGAGTCGTTATGTCAAGGATTTGTGATTAGATTTCCTAATTTCTCATTAAAGGCAGCACTCAGAAGGGTACCCTAATTTCATTTTATATAGTATGTGACATTTCTCCTTCGTTCTGGATGGCTAAGTGTTTATTCGCTGGCCTACTGTTGACAAGGTCACGACTTCAAATCCAAGGGCAGAGCAATGACTTTTAGGTGCTTAAAAGCCACAGCCCCCTGTAAGAGGATTTACTGGCGTGTAAAACAACTGCTGGGGCATAAATTTACAGTATTTGGCGGTTTTGATATGATCCTGGCAAGTCAGCTTTGTTGGCAATACATATTTATTTTACATCACCTGTGATTATGTATATAACAGGAACGGGCTTTAAATGCCACAGAAATTCATATAAAACAATGAAGTTATAAATAGAAAATAGGTAAACGCATTGTTTTTATTTCAGAATACATCACAGGTTGCTTCAAAACAACACAGAACGATTACAGCCATTGCGTATTTTATAACTTAACTAGTCCAAATTTCGATATCGCAGCGTCACATTTCTCTTAAGTATAATTTTATGCAGCATTAAATATTACAGGATTTTGTGATTAGGCAGCGCAGGGACCACTAGTGTGTGAACCTCAAAACGTTGTAATTGGGACGCACCAGCCACGAGAACAAAAACATTACTCCTTGCTCTTTATCAGTGACCCTAGACTACCTTTCAGGTAATGGGACAAAGGGCAGTTACCTGTGCAAAAGTCTATTGCTGCAAGGTTGCTCTTCAGTGTAAAGCTACACATTCCGTCCTAACAGGGAGGATTTTGTGCGTACTTAGATAGGAATTCCAAGAAATATGGAGCGCTATACGAACATAACAAGTGACTGGCTCACATATGGTAGCTGCTGCAGCCTTTCGGCAGGTGCGAAGGGATTATGAGAGAGTTTTGCCTTTAATTGCAAGGACAACAACGACGTTAACATCCAAAATCATATATAAGGAATTAGTAAAGGATTGCTTCGCAGTACCGGCGATTGTTCTCAAATATCCAAATACTCCCTGGAAAAATATATGGAAACTCTTACGCTATCGTTTTGTGCCATTGGACTGGAAAGTAACCTTGTATCAATTTGTAAACGAAATAATTCCCACGGCAGCTAAGAAACATAAACACAATATAGAGCCTGTACCATGGTGTAAACATTGTGGACACGTAGATACTCAATTCCATAGAATAACCAGCTGCGTAATGGTACGTGACATCTGGAAATAGACCAAGAAGCAGACGGGACACATGATTGGGATAACGTCTGAGAATTGCGTAGTCTCAGTTTTGTTAGCTTGGAACTTCCAGAAGGGCGCAACAGAGCACCCACAGATATGGTTGACTTTTGGTTTCTACCATTACTGCCTGAGTTTCGAGCAACCGACTTTGTTAGAGTTTAAATCATGGCTAAAGGCTGAAAGATACAGATGAGACGACACCCTAACATATGGAACCTCCTAAATATGCATTTGGACTTAAATTTATGAAACTTACAAAGAAAAATAATCAGAGCCCATCCTTCTACCTGATCTCACTTAGCACATAGATAGACTTATTTACCTTCTCCTTGAAAAAAATAAAAATAAACTGGAAAAAAAAACAACGTCGAAATGACGGATATGGCTTTGATGGATGGATCAGCTGAAGAGAGCTCAACGAACGCAAGATTAATTTAGTTTCATTAAAAATATGAATTTTAAAAATAGTTGCATAAATGATAATATATATTTGTTTAAGTTCAAGCATTGTGTTATGATCTTAATTGTACAGTACTTTCAACCACTTACTGTAACTATCAACAGTTTCCTTTTCAATTACAAATGCTTTATTTAGTATTATTAAACATGTGAAATAAAACGCTCGTCTCATTGTGCTTGTCATTTCGTTTTATTTAATTTATCTACAACTCTTTGATGTTGTTTTCTGTTCTGTTTATCATTTAATGCTTCCATCCTCAACTTCACCAACATTAACTTTCCTCCAAAAGATATAAGCTGCGTATGTCCAACAGCTTATTTGCTATCATGAACTGCTATAACGTAATTTTGGAACACGTTAAACACTCATGAGCAGTAATTAAGCAGCAGCCCATCCAAATAAATTCTTAATAGCAGCAAGCTACTGCGGAGTATGCCGGTATGTTTACAAAAAGTTACAGCACGTGGCATCACGGCGTGTGACTTATACCTACGAACTCCGACAGCGTGAGGCTCGTGTCGTTGTTCTCGTCGCACTCATTCTGGAGTATCTTCATGTGATTCTATTGGCGGTAAAAGCAATCTATATGTGTCACATAGAAGCTGAACAACTACTTCTGTATATTCGTTCGGTGTCGTTTTGAAACACCCTGTATAACAAAATATAAGGCACAAATAATAATTTAGATATTCTATGTAGAAATCCTCCATATTACATAATAAGTCAGATAACTATACTTTCGTAGATGGCCCCACATTGAGATGCGTTTATCGACTTTAATATTACATACGCCTATCATCACTTACTGAAATAATAAGAAATAAAACAGTGTACGTCGTTGCGCGAAGTCGTACTTTCAAATATTATACATCATGCATCAGTTATGATTTTATTTTGGTCCTTTACACAAAATAACTTTGAAGTTTGCCATTCATTTTCGCGTACTACATCAACCATATATTGATATACCTAATTTTATTTTGAGTAATTATACGCAGCTTATAGTGTATAAAGATTGAGCTCGGATTATTGCATACTTGGTGATGGAGGTAGCGAGAACCCTGGTTCATATCCCATCAATCGCATTGAATTTTTCAGTTTGACTTTATCTTTCGATCACAGGGCCATACTCAACTACACGTGCGACCTAAGCATGTTTTGTGCAATCATTAAATTGAGCCCTGTGGAACTCTCTCACTTCGTCTGCCTGAAACGCAAGCCAAAACACACTTTCCCTCTCCCACCTGTTTGCTTACTCTATCCTCTCACCCGTACTCCAGTGTCGAGGGTCGAAACCTTGCTGTTGGCATAGAGAGGTTTCTGTTATACCGTCCAATGCTTCGACAACGAGGTTCACCGTCAGTGCTAATACTTCGTTAAAATTAGTCCTCAATCTGGTAAGTAGTTTGACATTTTTTCTTCTCCACCTGTAACCTACTGTTCTTGAGAAACTACTTCTTGAGAGGTCTGTAAATAGAACATTCTTGTTTCTTTCTCTACATCATAGACAGCAGCTGTGCAATGTAATGCATTCCATACTAAAATTCTATACCAAGATTTAATTGCATATATTTGTTTTGAGGTATCTGAAACTAAAACAAGCAGTTTTAGAAAAACTGTAAACATGTCAACTTCAGGCTCTACAAACAATATATTTCAAAGGAAATCTTACTCTACATTATCTTTTACATGTATAAAAATGTTCCAAATATTTCTATTTTCTGAAAAATGACACCAAAAATACCACATGTTTAGCATATATTAATGAAAAATCAAATATATGACTTGAATTTTCTGAGAAAGCCCCTGATAATCTCTCCATTCTTAAAGTACTTCGCATAACTGGTAAAAACTGAAGAGATGAACAACGTCTTTTTATATAAAAATGAATAATCTTCAAAGCACTAATAATCCAGAAAACCATGCTTAAAATCTTCAATTTTCATACTTTTTCCAAATGTTACGTTGTACAAAAAAGTGAGAACATCGTTGAGTTAATAATTAAAATGCCATGTTTTGTACCTATCTGGGGTTACTTTAGAATGTTATTTTCATATAATGCACCACTAGAAGAACTTTTCCGATTTTTCATCAGTATCCAGAAATATATCATTGCCAATATAAAGAACGCGAAGAAAAAGTAATCAAGTTTAAAAATAATGGACCCATTACATCTAAACACTTTTTGCATTGAAAACATGTCGCACCTTCAGTTAATTCATTGCACTTATACCTTTGAAGAATTTGCAAACTAAACCCAGTCTATTATGTGTTTCAAATGGGAAGAGTTCTCGCCTGTAGCGAATGAGATGCGTTAGGGGCCTTCAATGTTGCCACCTCGTTATTCCCACTCTTTTAATATTTCTCCCTCTCTCACACACCTGCGAGTGTTCGTGGCGCTAGACGTAAGGGAATGCAAACTGAATTTTCCAAAGTTTTATAATAATGCTGTTGTAATCACAGTTGCATCATGATCATTCGTACACAAATGTTTTAAATATTTAGTTTAAAGTTAATAATAATTTATGAATTACTTATTTCTTTAATCCAACGAAAATACCAGTGGTACATCCGTATAGCTGTGAATGTTACATACGTTAAGAGATAGTTCGACACTGCCGTTGTCTTCAACGTCTGAGTACTGCAAATTTATGATGATAGGTTCCAAAATCTCGTTACGTGCTATTTCTTTCCAAAAGTCGTCTTCTTGTAGTTTATCTTATGACTCACGCAGTTTTCCCAGTCTTGTTGTGTTTCTTGTCAATTTATTCGTGAATAAGTCGTTCAATTTCAGTGAGTTTAAAAATATTATTTCTGTTTGTAACATAATTTGATCACCCATTAACTCAATTGGATTGATCTAGCAGTAGTAAGGGGGGGGGGGGTGGGGAGGTGGATCGCGTCTCATTGATCCAGCTGACACACTTTTTATGGAAAAGTAACTGAATAGTAATGCTTTGAATTCTATGGTAAATAGAGATTACGAACCATTCATAAACAACGATATAATGTGACCAGACAGGTTCTGACAGACTAGCAAGAAGTGTACTCTTTCCTCTCATCAAATTTAAGGGAAGGGAAATCTCTCAATCAGCAAAATGTGCTACAGCAACTTTGCACACAACTGTACTTTATAAGTCAGGTGGCATAACTCTGACACACTATCAGGTTAGAAAGAAAAAAATGTGATTCTTTTGAGTTCAATGCATGTCACAGTTACTATAAATAAACAACATCCTAAAAATATAATTGAATCAGTGGCGTAATACAACAACACCAAGTATGGCGTTGACGTCTTCGATCAAATGGCTCGACTGTACACAGTGAAATATCGATGCAGAGAGTAGCCTATGCACGGCTTTTTTATTTATTTATTTTTGAATGTGCTGGCCTTGGCAGCTATTAATGCATGGGTACTGTATAAGGAAGTAACAGGTGATAAAGTAAGCAGACGTCAGTTCATATACAACTTAGCAGCAAGTATGTTTGTGGATCATGTTTAGTCAACGCTAAATACACGTGTGCTAGGTGCTACGTTGCTGCAAGTGGCTTTGAACGAGCGTAATCAGGTTTATTAGTGTTTTTTCTACTATATACTGTGGTGTTCAAAATTTTATGTTGAAACACATGTGTTTGCTAAGAAAAGTTGTCCATTTTACATTTGGTTATCGCATATATTTGGATTAATTTTTAAGCTTAAAATGTCCTTCATACCATGTAATTCTTCAGACAAAAGTAAAATTATATACTGGTAAACTGTATAAATATTAAATAAACTGGTATGCATTCAAACTTTTTTACCATTTTTAAAAAGACAAATAAAACTGCACCCGTCAAAATGGCGGTTAGGTCCTTCTCGATAGACCGCACTCGCCGGTCCTTCTAGTGTTAAACCATGCTAAGGATTTTTCATCCACCATAAAGTTTAAGGTCCACCACCAGGTATGAACCTATGAGCTCAGGAGTCAGAGGCTGTGGACCACAGAAGAAGAGCATTAAATTCTAAGTAAACATAATATGAAAATGTGACAGTTTGTTCATACTTATCGGCATGCTCCATACTAAAATGACTCTGATATTAAAATGTGCAATAAAGGAACAGATACACAGCTATAACAAAAACATTTTTCATTATTTTGAATATAAATATAATTCAATTCCCATTCTTTACAGAAAGAATACGCTTTCTTAAGCTGTGCCATACCCATAGCTCTAAAATAAAAAACACTAATGATTATTTCCAAATCTCTGCCTTTGTGTAACAGGAGAGCAAAATGTTTGAGTAAGCAAGAATACTACGAGGGTGGTCTGAAAAGTTTCCAACCACAACATGTAGATGGCAGCACTGTTAAACATACGCTAGTGAATTTCGTTCTTTATCTGTTGACAATTACTCACCAAAGTTTCAGCCAATTTTGACTTCAATTGTTACGTAACAGTAGTTTCAGTGAATTAATGTAAGTATTTTTATGAAATGGACAAAATCGAGTATCGAGCTGTCATTAAAAATTTGTCTTTGAAATGCAATATGCCTATGCAAATCAAAGATGAGTTGCATTCTGTGTATCGGGACTCTGCAGCATCATTTACCACAGTGAAATTTTGGGCAGCTGAATTTAAAGAGCTTGGGAAGTGATGAAAATTCGGGACGTCCAAAAAACTGCAAACTACCGACCAAAACATCGCACCAAATGGAGCTAGACGACCGCCGAATTAAAGTGAGAGATAGCAGGGGATATGAACATACCAAAAGAAATTGTTTGTCACATATTAAATCAACATTTAGACACGAGAAAGCCGTCCGCGCGTTGGGTGCCACGTTTGTTCATGTTAGACCAAAAACCTGTTCGAATGAACATTTCCAACGCTCTGTTGGCGCAGTTTAGGTGCAATAAATACAAGTTTTGGCACAGATTAATTACTGTGTATGAGACTTGGATACACCATTATGCACCCGAAACAAAAATACAGTGCAAACGGTGGACTGTAAAAGAGGAACCGGCTCCAAAAAGAGAAAAACTGCTTTTTTTCGGCTGGGAAAGTGATAGCAACCGTTTTTTGAAATAGTCACGGAGTTATTTTATTCGATTATCTTCAAAAAGGAAAAACCATTACAGGATCATCATAACTTGACAAGCTGAAGGTATAACTTGCGGTAAAACGGCCACATTTTCAGAAAAGGGAAATCCTGTTTCACTAAGACAGTGCACCATCTCACACCTCAGCGTTTGCAATGGCGAAAATCCACGAATTACGTTTTGAACTGCTTTAGTCACCAGATCTAGCCCCATGCTACTTGCTTTTGTTCCTTCATCTGAAAATTGCGCTCGGAAGACAGAGATTTTCGTCTAAAGAAGAGGCAATTATCTTTGTGAACATTATTTTGCAGAGAAAAACGCGGAGTATTATATGGTCGGGTTATAGAGATGGAAGCATCGCTCTTACAAGTTACAAGTGGTAGACTGTGTTGGAAAAAATGCCTTTTATCTGCATTACATCGGAAACTTTTCAGACTACCCTCGTAGAATTGGTAAATTAGGTAAAATGTATAATGCACTCAATAACTTCCAGTCCCAGATCCAGGGGTTAAACCTAGTCCGATTCATCAATGTCCAAGAAGGACATTCGAGAAGACTAAGTCGACAAGTGATACACTTATGTGCCCCTTCGGTTAAAATAAAATTTTAAAAGTAAATATTTCCTTTAGAAACTCCCTTGTAAGAACACACGTTAAACACTACCACTTAAAGTGAATATCCATAACAATGGTTGTACTTGAAAGCTGTTACAGGAACTTAAGTCGCTGTTGCAGAAAGTTGTGAATTGGACAATTAGTGTTTCGTGAAAGTTGGCTGTCTCTCAACGGCTCCGTTACAGGCGACGGTTTAATTAAACTCATTTGACAGAGAAATGAGAGTCGCTGCCTGCTTGCTAGGCTTGGCTGAGTGGAGACCATCTCGATACCTCCCGCACAAGTGTCTCGCGTTAACGTTAACGAAACTTTGCCACAACTGTTTTCAAGTGGGCTTTGGATGTGCACGTCTTTTGTTTACCTTGTATTAGATATGGCATGGTGCAATGGACATTGCTAACAACTTGAATACATACGCATGCTTTGAGAAAGAATGAAGGCGGTGTTTCATTTCACACTATTCTACCAACTACACTAATATGCAAAATTTGGGCTTTTTGTCTGGGGTTTCTATTTTAATATATCACTATCCCTAAGCTGGGTAAGCTTAATCAGAATATGGACTTAGTTTTTCTCCATAACGTAGCAATCTTTCGCAATATAAATATAAGTAAAATGTGAATTTTTATACTCAGCTCTATGGAATTTATGTTATATTATGAAATAAATGTTAATAAATCTACAACTGTCTAAACCACAATCTTCACAATAAACTAATATTTCATATTTGTTCTAAATAATCACATACGTTTACACATTACACCGGTATTTTTACATTTTGCCTTGAAATGCACGTCTTTCCACTTCCTTTATGTCCAAACACTTTTCATAAAATTCAAGCTATATCTACATTTTATTTGTCTAGAAAATGGTTTAAACTCGTGTTTTTTAATTTAAATTTCTTTGAAACTAAAACTTTCCGAATAAAATGTCGTTTTTGGTGTGAAACCCTTAAAGTGTAACGTTTGGAAACTACAGAACTTAAATGACAAATATGGAATTTCTTAGTTTTACTATTTTAAGTTTTTACACATGCGTGGTATTTTCTAAAACAGCTTTGAGGAAAGTGTAATCGGGTGACCTTAAAACTTATTTCGGTATCAGAAGCTTAGATTGGAATATATTATTTCCTATACTTTCTGTATGTACACGGTAGAGGATAAAAAAAATCAGTTGTCAACATTTACATGACTTCCAATAAACAAGTTCACCTGATTTAAGATCTATTATACTACATATAAAACAGTAAATCTTTTGTTACTGCTACGTTAATCTTAAAGCGATTTTGCCTAGAGATTACTTCAATCTAAAAGGAACACTCATATTTGTATTCCCACGACTCACGATGTGCGAAATATTCTTAGGAGAGCCTATTCAATAGTCATACTATTTCCAAGTGATAACCGTTTTGGATTGCCATATTCTTTTAACAGGTTATATTACCTTGACTGGATATGAGCGTGTAATAGAATCGTTAGCATCTGAACATACCAGGATCAGAGTTGATACACAAATTTTATATATTTGTCTTCATATTTTGTCATCCAATAAAACTATAGCTTGCCAGTAATTGTGGAAATGTGAAAACTAATTTACTATACCTGCTATATATTTTTAAAAAAGGCTATGCTTTATTTTATTAGTTCGTACAAATAAATCGAGTTTCAAAGTTATCATACCACGGCCAGCTCTTAAGCGATTTGACCATCTCTTGCACTCTACTCTTTTCGCATATACTTTCAAGAAGATGTGTCATAACCTCTGCCACTATTATCGTTGATTAATATGAAGTATATAGATTACAAGCGTTTATAAGAACAAGAGTAGAGAATGTCATGTGAGTGCATACATCAGTTTCCATTCGGTGTTTGTCGTGCAAGATAATTTTCTGTTTTCCAAATTTCTTGACTGTTGAATTTGCGCAATTTTTGAAGCGCAATACTGCATTCCATAAAATGCTGAACTCTGTACCTGCTGTGCCATGATTTCTGCTGCAATCCTGTTGCTAAAATGGGGTCATTAACAGATAATACTTTTCCTGCCTTAATTTTTAATATTGTCACGAGGTCTCTCGTAAGCGAACGCCGAGAGAATGAGAGGGAAGCGTGAAGTGAAAGAAACAGATATCACCCAAGCCACCCCCAGAGAGAGGAATATAGGGAGAAAGAGACAGAGACAGTTCCCTGGTGTTCTCGCCTCTTCATGAAAGATCGGTAGCTTCGCGTGGCTCCGTATGGCTTCGTCAGGTTTCGAGAAACCTCGATAACAGCTGTTCGTGTATAAATAAGGGTTAGGGGGGTGTAGATGTACAGAGTCTATATATTCTGTGGGTCTTTGTTTTCCTACCAGGTTGCTACAAGAGGCCTCAGGTCTTCCATACGTGGAGGATGGAATTAGGCGCCGGGTTCAAAATTCTACGCTACTTTATCTAGAGATAGAAGCGCCCTTGTTAGATTATTGGGAAATTATGACCCCGCTAGACGCCGTTCCAGGCTGTTCCGGGTAACCCGCATAGCTTGTCGGCACCCGAGATAACCCAGGAGCTAATGACAACAGCAGCTAAGGCTGAGCTACACATGATTCTTCTAAGCTGATTGGCATCTAAATTTTATCCCAACCAAATAATAAACAAACTTAAAAATTAAATCATCAAGGTGCAAGGTATTGCATCCATTTTCACAACCTGAAGGTACACAGTTGTAACCTCAAAAAAAAAAAAAAAAAAAAAAAAAAAAAAAAATCCACCTCAAAACCTGTAACTCATCCTATAAAACGCAAAACATAATCCCCTACCTGCGGTAAAACCACGCAGCAAAAACCTTCTGGTCTTATACAGCCAGCAAACACTACGGACGAAGGACAGACACGCAGAGATGCGGTCAGTGAGTTGCAATTGTGCGTACGTGTGTGTTACATCATTATGCTGTTTTTAGGGTTGTACAAGTGTGTTTCTATGGAAATAAAGAACAATTTTGAATTTCTGTAATATGGACTTTTAATTTTACGAACCCACAAAGTCACAATATAAGTTCAAATATGCCTAACTATAGGTTAAACTTGTAGCTTTGAACTTAAAGGATTTTTTACAGTGATCGTATTAATATTATGAGTACTTTAAAAGTGTACAAACATCTCCAGAACTGTTTTTAAGATCACTCCTGTTGAAAATTGAAAACTATATAATGAGGAGTTGTTATACGTAAGACAATCAATGTAACGGACACAGAAGTCTTTGCGACGTGTGTTTTCAGTCATTAACAATTGCTGAGACTTAAAAGCAACCGGGGAAAAGAACAGACTTCTTCTTACATCCAGGGATTAGGCTAAGCAGGGATTAAGACTGTTCAACCCTCATTCAATTAGTGCCACCTCTTCTAAGGGCATCCAATGCTCCCCTTTCCTCTAGGCTTGTGATTATATATAATCCGTGGAAATCTTTTATTGTTCATTCTGTAGATATCTTCTTTGAACTTCGTTTGTTCTCCATTATTTCTTCATTTAACTCAAATATCTTTAGCTATTTCCGTGTACTCTCATTTGTTATTTTATCCCTGCTTGTACAAACTTTCACCATCCTTAAAAATTGTATTTCAGCAGCTTGTATATTTCTTTGATCGTTCTGTCTTGATATCCACGATTCACTGCCATACATGAGCACTGGTACAGCCATTGTCTTGTAGAAATTTAGTTTTTTATCTCTTCGTATTTTATTTTGTATTGTTGAGCTTATTGTTAGACATATGTTTTGGAATTTATTAATTTTGTTTTCTATATCATTATCCACAGTAATACTTATGTCACAACCTAAGTATTTACAGTAGAAAACTTGCTCTAAGCATATTACTTCAATGAATATCTTCAGTCAGACAGGATATTTGCCATAATGTCATTATGGCAGATACTTTTAAGATATATTCTTTGCCTAATTGATATAATCTGTGTACTGATCGCTGCAGATAGTTATAACCCATCGGCATATAACAAGAATCTTTAACACATTGCAACATTGTATCAGGAAATTTACTACAGTTTGATTTTTAAAAGAAGATAGAGGAAGGTCATCTGTTTCTCCACGTGAGTAGTGCAGTGTTGCCCACCAGATCCCTTTTCTTTATCCTCTCAACACTCGAAACATAAACAAGGGTTCGAGTTATCTCACCTCAACAAAAGTATGCACAGTTAATCTGTATTAGCCTACTTTAAAAACAGAAATAGGTTGTTCACAAATTCACTGAGTTGTGGGATCTTCAAGTGTGTGAGTTCTTTTAAGTAATTGTTTGCACTATGTAGCTAATTTTCCATATATACCGTTATTATTGCTATACATCATAAGTTGACAATCCCGCACTAGTGCGGTAAGTATTTCTCCATAGAAACACATATACGCGATACACGTTCTAAAATCTAATATTTATCTTCAATTATATTTATTAATATTGCAGCTAATATCTTAACTACTAAAATTGAGATTCATATAAATACATATAGTGCACAAAATAATGTGCAATACACATGTGGTAAGCACATAATGAAACCTCGAGAATTAAAAAAAACTTGGTGCAAGCGCCTCTTTTTTTTCAAACCTTCCTCGTTCTGTATACATTAGTATCGCTATATACTATTATTAATGACTTTTTTAATTGACATGTCCCTACCAACGCCACCGATATGCCTTAATTTTGACCCACAGGAATTCTTTCACCTGCACGCATATCTACTGACACTTGACTGTCGCTTTTGGATAAAAGGAATAAGCTGTTCATTGATAAGCAGTAAACTCTCGTCTTTCTGTTGGAAGAATTCTCTAAGACAACAGACAAATTCTACAGCTTGGCTGTGCAATGTAACAACCCGACTGTAAGCTGATCTTTGTCTTGGACCATGATTCCTTGGTCCACCTCTAATCCTATCGCCACTACGTCTTGCTTGCATAAAAACGTATTTTGATTGTGTTTTTACAAAGTAGGTTAACAATACACAGCACAATTAGGCAAACTCTGTTTCACGCATACAACTAGTGATAACTGAGTGCATGATTCAAAAGTGTATCCAATCTGGCAACCTTTGTTTACGTTATCATAGCCATGACCTTCGCGCCCCTTGCCTGATGACCTTCACGTACCTTCTTTAAAAATCAGACTGTAGTAGTGTACGTGAACGGAAGAAAAAGAAGAATCAGTGTACTTAATTGCTTCTAAAGATTCAAAGTAGCTTATATTTTTCGAAAACATTAATAAATTTCAGCAATAGTCATGCATTTCTTACAATAATGTGTCAACTGGAGCAATTTAAGTCATTATTTGATATTCCCCTTAGAAGATTATTCAGGACGGAGGAGATTTGCAGCCAAGTAAAATTTTATAACAAAGATAAAGCGACGGTTGGAGTAAGTTCAACATATCCTGTCGTAATATTTTATCATCACACCAGAGACAACGTGCTCATTTTTCAAAAGGATGCTGAATTAAACAGCGTTTCCCTAGTAACATCATACATCAATCTCCTGGACCATTTTACCTTCCTTTTCCTGTCCTTGTCATCACCGAAAAATGTACGGCTTCCACAATTTGTCGAACAGATTCAACATTTACTTTCTATACCACAAATATATTAAAATTACAATTCACATAACAAAGTTGCATACAAAGATAACACGAGAAATATTTTTGTGGGCTTTTGAGTTAAGAAAAAAAGTTTTAGGATAAGGTACATGCGAGTTTATCTCTCTGTGAACATTATTCACATCCCTCGAGTTTCCTCTCATTCCATTTCATCTCCATTATCATTTCACATCAACTCTCCTCTGATTGTCTCTTTCAGGGTAGAAGTGTCGGCATGTGTCTCGGCGTTGCATGGCAGGATGATATTCTTAGAGTAAAACTTCCTCCTCCGATAGGACGGCCTCCGGTCTCTGAGTCTGGTCAGGTAGGGCCATTTTCTGACCGCAGTCAGGTGAGCGACCGGTTATGCAAGTCTGCCAGGGAGTTTCCAACTGGTTAAGTTAGGGACTATACCCGCTGCACTGTCCTGGCTGCTTGGGACGGACGCTGTCTCTCCCCTCGTGTCATCCTTCATCCCGGGGATACCCCACTTGGGATACAGGTAAAACAGTCATTCTGGTCGACGTGCCAAATCCCCGTAACGTATTGCAATCCAATCCAGTCCCCAATGCAATCCAATCCAATCCAGCTCTACATTAGAAAACAACGGGGCATTTTTCTGAGTCTGCCTAGATAGAAAGCGAGACATGGAGTGAAAATAGACAACAATCAAGTTGACTTGTAGCTGGATTATCATCCCTATTCGAGGATGTAGAATGCTGTTTCTGAATTTTACCAAGAGAAAATGCAAATATTGAGGTATTGTATCTATCCAATTATCAATAAATTTACGGCTTAAAATAAGTGTTTCAGAATGAATAAAAATGCATTTTGTTGTGAATACCTGAACTGCAGCAACTGCCAAGTGTAGATAATACGAGCAAGGTTTGTATAAGAACGGTCAATAAACTATCACACTAAACATGTCTATATTGTGAAAGATTCTACAGCGGCAAGACACGAAAAGGAGGGAAATAAACTTACTCTAATAGGAGCTGTAGCTTTTCTGGTGGTGAGAACATTTGAGGTGTGGATGTTGTGAGGTACCAAAGTTTCGTAAGGATACATTATTCCCGAAACGTTGGTACCTTACCACATTCACACCTGTCTTTAATTTCGAGCATACTTACTCCAATTTTCAGCAATAAGTCTCACCTGCTTCGTAAATACTCCATTGAAATTCCTACATTATGCGTTGCCACTAAATCCGAAGCTACCATCCGGAGCACAATTTTAAGAATTATACTGTCTCAGTAGCTTTTATAACTGTATAAATGCTCCAGTTCTACTCGGGAAGCAAGCCAGGTTGAAGGACGATTAGAAATCTACGTTTTGGGAGCGTACATCCCTCCCATGATCAGTATATCTATTACATGTTATAACCAAAACTGAAGCACTGGATATAAAACAAATATAAACAAACACAATCAATATTCTCGTACTGTTTTCAGTACTTAAAAGCCAGGTCAGGAGATGGCGTGAATATAGAAAATTAACTGGAACAAAGAAACGTAACTACTTAAATTGGCTATCAAACTGTATAGATCTATTCTTCTTAGGTCGACGGATTTCTATCTTAAGGTCGGTTTCCAAGATTAGCTGAACTGAAATCCAGCATCAGGATTAAGCGTGCTCCTCTCGGAGGAGATGGCCAAACCGCCTTAAATCTCCGCTCCCAGTAACTGTTACATTTTGCCAAGATGGTCGTCTCCCCAAAGTTGGCTCTATAGTCATTATCAAAACAATGCTCTGCCAGCCCAGACTTCTCAGGTTGCATTAAACGAATTCTCCGTTCACGTTCGTTTATTCTCCTCCGTCAAATACCTTGGAGTAATGCTGGACACTAGACTTACTTGGCGAGGCCATATTGAAGACTTATCTCGTTGGCATCAGGACGACTTTCAAAACTTGGCCCGCTACTTCACAGACACACTCCTCTTGGGATTGAATGCTCCCTGCTTCTCTACAAATGTCTTGTCCGGCCACTTATCACACATGCTTCCCAGGTATGGGGTTCGGCTAGCAACACTCATCTCCGAAGGCTACAGGTCCTGCAAAATCGATTTCTGCGCATCGCCACGGATGCCCCTTGGTACGTACGAAATCAACAACTGCATAAAGAAGTTGGTCTCCTTCCTCTTCACCCGTACATACGTCAGATCGCCTCTCGCTTCTTCTCAAACCTGCCAGATGTTCCAGGAGCTGTGATGTACGACATCGGCGTACGAAACCGCCAGCCCACGCGCCTGAAGAGACGACTCCCACAGGATCTCCTCCTTAGTGACTCTGATTGAAAAAACTATGAATATTGTTTCACAATGACTGTTGTTCTTATCTCTTTGATTACTTGTTTGTTTTAATTAGCTTATTTTTCTCTTGTTTCACAGTGTTAAGAATATAATAGGAGCCAACTTGGTTTTCCTTACATGTTGTTATATAGTTCATAGAGATTCAATTAGCCAACAAGGATCTGTAAAGCATGTACTGCTGATCGATCATTGAATAAAACAAAAAAAGTTCGTTTATTCTGGTAGCGATGGTCCTTCCGGTTTGTCCTGATTACGGTGCCCCACATTCACAGGGAATGCGGTACACTCCCGGAACTTGGAATTTCAGTTTTTCTTTCACTGGTCTCAACAGATGTTTCATCTTCTATAACGACCATAGAACCAACTTTCAGGAGACGGCCATCTTGGCAAAATGCAATAGTTACTGGGAGCGGAGAGCTAAAGAGGCTTTGGCCATATCCTCCAAGATGAGCACGCTTAATCGTGATGCTGGATTTCAGTTCAGCTACTCTTGGAAACAGGCCTAAAAATGGAAATCCGTCAACTTAAGGAGCAAAGACCTATACAGCTTGATAATCAAGTAGTTACATTTCTTTGACCAAATTAATTTTCTATACTCACGCCATATTCTGACCTCGTATTTAATTTAATGAAAACAGTCTTTTGTTCAGTAACGAGAATATTGATAGTGTTTTGTCTTTGTTGATATTAGTGTTGTCTCCAGTGATTCATTTGTGGTTATAACACTTAATAAATATCCGGATGATGGGAAAGGTGTACGCTCCAGAACCTACGATTTCTAATCATCTTTTCACCTGGCTTGCTTATCCAGAAGAACTTGAATATATTCGTCACCAGGAAAGCCTCAGGTCTTATTTTAACTGTATAAGAGCTTTACATGCAACGTCTAAAAGTACTGAAGGAAACTTCCTAGTGTATTTCTCGCTGACCGATTTCGTTGAAACTCTTAGTTGCCCGTGGGAAGCAACAAAACATAATTTGCTGATAGTTTTTCTTTCATAATGCATTTGTAACTCATATTTCGTACGTTATATACACTTGATATATGATATACATAATAAATTATCTATTGCACATATTTATCTATCATTCTATTCATTTCTATATTATACTAATGTTCATGACCCTGCAGTTTCCTCAAAAATATATCTACTTTATAAAATTTGGCGAGCTGATTCCAAAACTTTGGTAAGTTTGTTTTTACCGCGTTTCATATTCTATGGAACTAAAAGCTACTAATAATCTCTTTGTTTAAATTTAAAGCTTTATAACAAGGATACCAATGTAATACACGAAAATGTAACAGACAACAATGCATAGCTTATTCTAAGTTCATTCCCATCAAATTTAGTTTAATGTGCAATTGATTTTAAAATACTGAGGATCTATTTATCTGGTTGGCAGTTGTATATCATACATTTGTGTCATTTGAAGCAATATAAATTCTAGAAAGTTTAAAAATAACCCTTATATGTTTTGCCATATTTGAGGCAATTTTTTTCACGAAAGAGAAGACAAATACTCCACATTTTGTAATAAAGGTGTATAGTGCTTATTTTCATATGAATCTATGATATCTTGACAAAGCATAGTTTTTAGGTGTCATCCAAAACTTTCTCAGAACTTATAAGGATTTAAAATATAAAAATGCTTAGGATGAAAGAATAGACTCGAAAAGAATTAAAGTTTGAACAAAAGAACATTAAAAATGGACAAAATTAAGTAAAACCAAATATTATTTAAATACAAGGATACCATTATTTAAGTTATAATGGAATCCATTATAATGGAAATGTCGAGAGCTGTGTTGCAATATGACTGAAAAAGTAGATTTTCTGTACTCTCATTTGGATTTTTTCCCACAAAATCACGGTAAACCATTCCGTCAGGATATAACGGCAATTGTAATATATGTATTTCAGACCAAAATACAGTGCGATGCAGAAAAACCTGAACCATTTTAAAAATCCATAACTTTTGAAGCGTTAAAGGGACACACGTGCAACTTTGGGGAGTTTAGTACGCAATTACGAGATTACACTTCACTATTTACATCTCAGAGAAAATGTAGGGAGTATACTCCACCAGCATCTATTCACGTATGCACTCGTCTTACCATATTCTCTAAAGTTTTACAGAGTATCTGTGAATGTTACTTATTTCGGTTCGAATGGATTCCTTGAGAACATCAATAACTATACGCTGCCTATTCTTGTACACGCTATTTTTTAGATACCCTCGTAAAAAATCCGGCCAGTGGATCTGGGGGCTCACAGATTTTTGAGACTATTCGATTATCAAAGAAACTGGTTTCAAGTTCCATGGTGTCATTAAAGGTATGCGACGTAGCTCCATCTTGCTGGAAATAACCTTCTGTCAATTCGATATCATCCAGCTGCTCCACAATTGTCTTGAAGATACCTATATAAACTTTAGTGTCTACAGTCGTATCAAAGATATGTCAACAATTGTCAGTGTTTTCAATTCTCGCAGAGACACTGAGGTCATTATAACAAATTTCCTCATTCTAGGAGCTTTCAAAGGGAAATTATGACCTATTGAAATTGTTCAGGTTTATATTGATCGCACTATATAAGATAAACTAGCGTTATGTTTAAATGTATGTGATTATTTAGAGCGTATGTGAAATATTAGTTTTTTTATGAAAAGTATTTGCTGACATTGGTGCATTTATTAACTTTTATTAAGTAATATAGTATAAATTGATAGAGCAGATTATAACATTTCAAACTTTATAATTCCTGTATTTGTATCCAACAGTATATGGAATATTTTGGGATTATGCTGCGATGTTTGAAAATGCTATGATGATACACCACGTTGTGGCGCCATCTTGAAGCAGGTTTATTTGGGATGAAGGTGGATGCAGATTAATTTCTCAACCTTGGTGACGATCTTGAAGAAATCTAGAAGTTTCTTCTGAAACTCTGGATAATTAGGCGAATCTGTAATTGTTGTGCGATGATATCTTTTTCTTTCCCAGGTTCGCGGTAATGGTGCTGATAAACATAGTATTATTATAACTGCTGAATAATGAACAAATAGTTTTCTTGTTTAGAGATGGAAATTTAATTGCTCATAAACAATTTTAAATTCTTTGAAACAATTGCAAGTATTATTAATGTAGTCTTTTTTACAAACAACGGTAGACGTCACGATGAACTATTTCTTTTGTTGCTCACACGCTACTTATACATCTTTGATGCACACAGAAAATTGTTTCTGTACACACGCGGAGAGATAGTTGCACGTCTTACGCCTAAGACTTTCATAAGCAGAACAATTTCTTTTGAAACGTTTAACAACTTATCATGTTACGTTGTCATGATTACGTCATTACCTACTTTACATTATTTCATTATTTTATTATAATCACTAATCTTTCTGACTATTCCTAACAAAACATGAAGTTTAAAAATATCTACTACACAGTGTATGGATTATAATTACATTCTATAATCGTTGCTTAAAGAACAGTTACAATACTCTAAACATGACAAACAGTTACTTTGCTTCAGGCTCTATAACTCCATTAGCACAAAAGCAATACAATTTTCCCTTTGGAGCCTTATACCCCGATTTCCCTCCTGATTGCAGCTCCAAATCGTGCAGAAGGGAAAGCAAATAATAAAAGTTGAAATCCACTGAAGCAGATACGTTCTCTGGAAATAGTTAACGCAAAGAAAAACAAGTTTAAAAGGTAAAGGTCAGTAGAATTCCATTACTTGAAGAAAGAAAATCAAAAGACAATAAGAACAAGCTGTTTCTCTGGCAGACGAGTTGAACATCGCTGAGATTTACCGCTTGGGCCCGTTTTCAGGTCATGGCCTCCCCAATTTTCTTCATCCAACTCTCCCTGCCTTTTCCTGCGCACTTCCGCATCCGGGCTATGGTAAGGTAACTGCATCCTACAGTTTCTTACCATCTGCATGCGGTCTTCCCGCACAGAACTTCCTCTCTTAGGCCGATCTGATCTCATTAGTACATCCCACGTCCGCTAGGGTGTCTAAATCTGTCGCATTCATGCTTCTCTAACGTGTAGAACCTTGGAAACTTATTAAATCATTATTCTTCACTTGTTACAAAGGAGTCGCTTCATAAAGAAAAGGTATCAGTCACTTTTTCCCCCTCGATGAAGAGAATGTTCCTACGTATCATTTTACAAAGGAAAGAAGCCCAGCTAACGCTTCCTTCGTAACGATAATATGATTGAAATTTGAGCTTTCTATAAAGGAAGGAAATCACTAAGAACTAAATTACATTGCAAAAATTAAGGGTATTGTGAGATTCAATGCCTGTGCCGGTGCCATTGAATAGAATAGGATGGAAGTATTTATTGCTAGATTTATATTAACGCTCAACAGGTTAATACGGTTACATTGGTCACTATTACGTTAATACTAGCAGGAGTCCAATGCGGCTTACCTTTTTTTTCATTTTAGCTACACTAGCCACAACTACGTCCAGAAAAAATTATATTTACGAGGTACGTCCAGAAAGTAAGCTCTG
Organism: Mantis religiosa; assembly: GCA_030765055.1. NCBI lineage: Eukaryota > Metazoa > Arthropoda > Insecta > Mantodea > Mantidae > Mantis > Mantis religiosa. The sequence goes on along the minus strand of CM060951.1, from coordinate 197,796,466 downwards.
TTTTGTAATAAAATTAAATTGTGTACAGATACAGAAAAATTATTTATTGCACAAAATTCTACAACTCTTAAACTACTTTTCCACATAACTACTGAAATTTCGCAGGAATTTGTCATAGCGAGGCACAAGTATTTGTATAGCTTCTTCATAGAAGTTTGCCGCCTGTGTCTTCAACCAGTTGGAAATATTTTCTTTCAGCTCTTCGTCATTGTTGAAGTGTTGACCACCAAGGAAAGATTTGAGATGCAAAAACAGATGAAAGTCGCTAGTAGCGATGTCAGGGCTGTATAGGGGGTGGTCAAACACGTCCCAGCCAAATCCCTGTAGGATGGTTTTCGTAGCATTTGCAGTGTGTGTTCGTGCGTTGTCGTGAAGAAGCACAACACCTTTTGACATGGCAACTTTGCCGATGAATTTCAATTGGTTTCACTTTCCTAGCATTCAGAAAACAAATCACAGACCTGATTTCACAAGCGGCGGGATTTTCAATCAACACCGAAATTGTAAACAAGCTCAACAAAGCGTACGTGGCTGACAGTGATCTCACAATGCCGCACATTTCTTACTTTTGATACAGAGCGTCTACCGCGCATGTGCGGAACTGCGATCTCAGCGCTGCAGCGGAGATAAATTGAAACAGAGCTTACCTTCTGGACGCCCCTTGTATGTATGTACAGGTTATTTCAAAACGACACCGAACGATTATAGCCGTTCCCTAATTGATAACTTAACTAGTCCGAATTTCCGTGCCGAAGCTTTGAAGTTCTGTCATATATAACCTTATGCAACATTAAATAGTACATGGTTTTGTGATTAGGCAGCGATGGAACCACTGAACCACAAAAGTTATTGGAACGACCGGCAACGAAAAACAAAACTGTTACTCCTTGCTATGAAGGGGTAGAACCCGACTGAAAAATTCAATTCCGTAGCTGGGTTTTGAAGCAAGGATCTTCTGGTCTCCGTCCAGCCGCTCTAAACCATTGAACTACTATGGCCAACGTGCCAACATGACATTAAATTCTTCAACTGACTCGTGTTTTTTTCCGGTAAACCACTCGCAGTTCTCATAAACACATGGGACAACTACACTAATGGCGACTTACTATGCTGTAAGTACTTTAAGGCTCGGGCTTATAGTTCGGACCACTATTAGCTAATATTAATACAAATTATTTGAAACTAATGGAAAATTCGTAGTTTAAATACCGGCTATGGCATTGAATTCTTCAGTCTGGCTCTACTCCTTCATAGTGCGTCCTACACACGGCTAGTGTGAAAGAACAATTAATTTCCATTACTTCTTGCTCTTTATCAGTGACCCTAGCCTACCTTTCAGGTAATGGGGAAAAGGACAGTTATATGTACAAAAGTCGACTGTTAACTCGGACAGTTGCAAGGTTGCCCTTCACTGCAAAACTACACATTCCGTACTAACAGGGAGGATTTTGCACGTACTTAGATAGCAAATCCAAGCAATGTGGAGCGCTATACGAACGCTGAAATGACGGACATGGTTTTGATGGATGGAAGAGGTCAAGGGAGTTCAACGGACACACGATTAATTTAGTTACATTAAAAATATGAATTGTAAAAGTAGTTATATCAATGATAACATTGTCGCGGCGCTGGGCATAAACGTTTCTGCACAAATCGATAATAGACGACCGATAATGTTTCACGAGCTTGCATGAGCAGTTAACGATAACGCGGCGAGTGATCACAGATGCGGTAAACAATGTTATCTCAGATAAAGTACTCGCCGCCACAGGTAGGGTTTTATGTCTGGAAACTTCTAGAGATATCTCGATTGACGGAGAATGATTGTTTTTCTTATTTGTGCGGGAATATTCTCGACTTATGAATGGACATATAAAAAGGATGGTGACACGCCAGCAGGGTTGTTGTGAAACAGTTGTGAAACGAGAGGCAGCTGGAAGTGTTATAGTAACGAGAGCTAATGATGTAATCTGCTCTCACTGTTATTGTCATCGACTTGGGTAGACTGGTGGTGTACGTAACGTAATTCTGCTGTAATCTATAAGAGTATTTCTACGAAAATAAAGGAGATTTTTAACTTCTGCAACTCGGGCTTTTAATTTTACGAACCCACAAAGTTACAATATTTATTTAACTTCTGAGCATTTTGTTATGACCTTAATTGTACAATACTTTCAACCATGCACAGAACACAGAGAAAGCTGCAGTAACAATTTTAAACAAGTTTAGAAACTTCTATTCATTGGCATACATTTACACACACACACACACACACACACACACACACACACACACACACACACACAGAGAGAGAGAGAGAGAGACACACACATACACAGAGAGAGAGCGAGAGAGAGAGAGAGAGACCTTTAAACACAACCTTGAGGGAACAACCTACCACATGCATCACTTGACAATAACATTTGGACACAAAGTCGCAGATCTGTACAATATATCGCGAATGGCGTCGACGCGCAAAAAGGTTTCGGCGCGAAGAGATAAGGGACAGATAGTGCAATGTGGAGGAAAAAGCTTGCCGAAACGGATAAAGAGACAGATAGCTGACTGGAAGTTTAGAATTTTTTTTTTTTTTTTTTTAAAGAATATTCCAGAAAGTCTGGTAATATGAGAAGAGGCATCTAAGGAAGCCGCTACTCGCCAATCGAGAGTCGTAAACAGAGCCGAAAACAGAGTGTAATCAGACTTAAATTGTGAACCCTTTTGTTTGTGGTCAACGATCATGGAAGATTGTATGTTACGTAATTCTGCTACCGTAGGGTTCGACCAAAGTGTGTTTCTACGGAAGTAAAAAGCATTTTGAATTTCTGCAACTTGGACTTTTAATTCTGCGAAAACACAAAGTGACAATTGGTGTTTAGGAAGTGGAACATACAAGGACGCTACATTGGCAAAAGTTGTAGAAGAGTCGAAAGAAATGTGAACAGCGAATAACAACCTAGCTGGGAATAAAGAAGTGGGAAAGAACAACCTGGCCGCAGAGCTGAAACAAATGAAGGCCGAATTAACAACGAAGACGGAAGCTGCAAACAAAAACCTGGCTGCGACAATGACTACAATGAAGGCCGAATTAATCACAGAAATGAAAGCGGCGAACGACAGCCTGGCCACGGAAATGAAGGCCGAAATGTCTGAAATGAAGGCTGTGAATGAGGCCCACGCCGAAAAATTTGAAGAGCAGCTGACCGGCGTGAGGAATGACACCGCGGAGCAAGACAAGCGGATGGGTCAAGTGGACGAGCGCATTAACGACCTAGAGGGAAAGTTCAACACCAACACTAAGTCCCTGAACGCCATGGTGTTGTTTTGTGTTATTTCCAACACTTGATCCTATCGGACGATGAATGAAATGGGTGAAATGATGCCCAATGCGTCCGGGGTACATGGAGCTTACACTTACCCGATATTCGTCTGTCAGGATAAGAAAAACCCCAGAATAACCTTATCCAGGTAACTCACCCTGACCGAGATTCAAACTCGGGACCTCTTGAACTTGCAGACATGTTACCATCTAAGCTACGGAGGCGGGCGCCATGGTGGGAGCAGGAGGTTGAAGGATTTAAAGGCCAACGCGCCGGGGCGTGACACATCTGCGTGCGCCAAACCTCCTGAATACGACGGCGTGACAACTTTCAAAGTCTTCCGTCACCAGTTCGATACAGTGCAAAAGCACAACAAGTTGTCACCAGAGGATGAGGCCGTACAGCTAATAGCCAGCCTCCAGGGACGGGCTGCATAAGCCTTGAACGCAGTCAGACTGCAGCGGCGCCCAAAGACATCTGGGAAGCCCTGGAGAACCACTTCGGAAACCAACGCTTAGCCGCAGCCTACCACAGCCAATTAAAATTAAGGTCGCATCAGTCAGAGGAGACGTTGCAGAAGTTCGCCCTGGCAATTGAGCAGCTGGCCAGCAAAGCTTAGTCGAACTCCCACTAGAGTTCGTATCCCGGAAGGCCGCCTACACCTTCATTGACGGGCAACGAGAAACCGGATTCGTCAGCGCTTAATGCTCGGCGACTACAAAACCATCCACGAGGCGCTAACGGCAGCATTGAGGATGGGGGTGGCCATGGTTACGGCTACTCCGAAGTCAAGAATAAGAAGTGTCAGCCACACTGGAGAACGAAGGCCAGCTGAGGGATGCCAGCGAAGACCTAGTAACATGTGTTGGGGTTGTAGCCAGCCGGGACACCTGGAGAGAGACTGACCACACCAGGATAATCAGCCAGAAAACGAGTAAGGGCCGTCGTGGCGAGGGGCACGTCAGTACCGTCACAATCATTCCCTCGAGTGATTGTGCAGGCCGTCAGCCGACGGATGCATGACCCTCATCGTGGACGATTGGGTGAGCGGAAAGCCGTTCCGTGTGCTTTTGAACACCGTGGCAGCTGTGACTGTAATCAGACCAGACGTGGCCAGGGGTTTTCCGTCGAGAAAACCAAGCCGACCATAACAGCTAGTGATGGCATTGAGTGACACCTTGCTTGTGGAGAAGGAGATCCTACTGAAGTTCACCTTGGGGCGGAGTGCCGTACGTCAGTGGAGGATATACTGATACTGGATGCCCTCAGGAGCCACGAGGTGACGGTCGACGTCGGCAGGAAGGTCCTGCGTCTTAATGGAGAAGAAGTGATACTTCGACAACCAGAAGAGCGCCTGCGGATTGGTAGAGTCGTCCTGAGGGGAGACGTGGTTGCCTCCGCGAGAAGCTAGGTGGTGGTGACGGCGCGACTGGAAGGCCAGCGAACCAAGAACATGATATTGGACCAGAAGACTTCAGTACACATGCTATGTGTAGCCAAGATATTGTTGTCGTGCCCAGAGGAGGTGCCGGTGAGGCTGCTCAAAACAACGGACACCGTTAATGACGTCCAGACCGGGACGGATTTGTAGACGTGCGAGCCCGTCTTTAGCGTAACACCAATCGACAAGACCCAGGAGCCGGTGCCGACACCTGGGGCCCCGGCCGTAATGCTTATTGGAGAGGGTACAGACCACCTGACCGCAGAACCGCTCGAGAAGTTTCGACAACTGCTGAGAAGATACCAGCGCGTCTTCAGCCAAGGCGACAGCGACTACGGCCACATCGACACCGGAGATGCCAGGCCTATTCGACAACCACCTACACGCGTTCGTGCTTATTTTGGTTCGAATGGCTTCCTAGGGGATATCAGTTGTCCATGGCCTAGTATTGTACACTCTATTTTTTAGATACCCTCCGCAGAAAATATCCGGTGAGGTTAGGTCAGAGGATCTGGGGGGGGGGCACAGATTTTTGAGATTATTCGATTATGAAAGAAACTGGTTAAAAGTTCTATGGTGTCATTAGATATATGGCATGTTGCTCCATCTTGCTAGAAATAACCTTCTCTCAATTCGATATCATCTAGCTCCTTCACAAATGTCTTGAAGATACTCATATACACTTCAGTGTCTATAGTCGTTTGAAAGAAAATGGGACAAACGATCCATAGATGCTGGTGGAGGACACTTCCAACATTTTCTCTGAGATTTAAATAGGGTAGTGTAATCTCCCAATTGTTAATTATATTCTCCTAAAGTTGCACGTGTATACTATTATTTTTTTAAAAGTTATGACCTACTGAAATAGTTCAGGTTTATATGGATCACACTAATAATAGTATTAATATTTCCAGTTAGGAATTCTCTCTCTCAGGATCATCAACACAGCCGTCGAAGGGACTGGAATGACAATGTTAATATTCAATAACACTGTTACGGTTCTTCCTGTAGTTAGTTTGCATATGGATACTGCACGACGGCTCTATACAATTTTCTATCTGCCATTTTCGTCTCTCATTCTGACTAGACTTTAATGCATCAGCGGTGAAAAAAAAAAAAAAAAAAAAAAAAAAAAAAAGAAGTCTGGGAATTCGTCCACCTCTATCCCTTTTCCAGCTCTCCAAGCAATTCTGCATTCAATCACAAGTCCTCATTCCTAACAAGAATTTCAAAATAACACGATAGCGCACAAAAGGGAGTCATTTTCGATTCATTTTGTAGCAGAGCATGGGAGCTTTTCCGTGGCCCACAATACACTGTGGAATGACAAGTGAAGGCTATAGTAATTTCGCAGCACCAGCCATTCCTCTTCGCGCCCAATATGCCAGTATGTCATTTGTCCTTCCCAGAACCAAATTGAAATTTTTACGAGGGTTGTATCTTAGAGCAAAACTGAGCCACATCCGCTACGGCTTCTTTGACGAATGATGTATTCGCTGACTAACTTTGAAATCATTTTAATACAGTCACTTAAATCCTGTCTTAGCGTTTCACATGCGTCTTTAAAGAGATTTTAATATTTTATTTGTTTTAAAAAGATATATGAGAATCTAGAAACCGTAGGTTTCTCTCCATTCTATTCTTCAAATTCATGATAATACAGCTAAATCTCATTACAGTAGAACTTCGTTTACCCGGATCAACTGGGATAAAGGCTGATCCAAGTTTACGAAAATCTGGGCTATCCAGACAATGATTGAAAAATGGTAAAAAGCATGCCCATTACCAAAATACGACGCATGTTTTTTAAGTCAATACCGTTTTGGAATTAAAAAAGACGTGCCTAGATTTTTCAATAATTTTAATTTTACACGAAAGCCCGTACCTAAATTTAATTTTCTACATAATTTCCGTGAATATTGAGGCTTTTGTCATAACTTGGCACAAGTTTTTGAATACCCTTCTCATAAAATTCTGCCGCCTGACGTGTTAACCACTGTATCACAACTGTTTTGACTTCGTTATCGCCTTGAAGACGCTGACCGCCCAGATGTTTCTTCAATTGCAGGAACAAATAGTAGTTGCTGGGCGCCAGATCAGGGCTGTATGGAGCATGATCTAGAGTTTCCCATTGAAAAGATTTGATGAGATCGTTGGTCCGAATAGCCACATGTGGACGGGCATTGTCATGCAGCAAAACGACACCCTTGCCACGTCTTTTGTTCTGGATTGCACGGCGCAGATTTTTCAATGTCTCACAATAAGACGCTGCATTGATTGTCTCCTTACGAGGCAGAAACTCCACTAGCAATACTCCTTTTCTGTCCCAAAAAAACTCCCCGTAGGGGAAGGGATCCGTCCCTTTTAGCTGCCAAAGTGCGGGCGCTACGGACCCCTAGCACTCGTGGTACCTCTGACGTTACTAGAGGAACCTCGGGCCGAACATAACGAGCCCCTCCCGCATGGGAGTTGTTCGGATTGGGTTGGTCTCGAGGGGGCAGTTGGTTCCCGTCACCCACGGGCAACTGGGTACCTCCGGCCAGGTCGCCAGGGCCGCCCGGAGGGGGCAGAGGGTTGTCCTATAAGTCCCGGGGACTAGCCTGCAGAGCTAGTAGCTGGTGAGCTAGACACTGGCGGCCCTACCAAGGTTATTTGGTAGCTGGTTCATTAAGGACTGGCGCGTATGTGGCGTATCCACATCCGTCCTGTTTGCCGTAAGGCAGACGGGGGGGCAGCTTATAAAACAGGTGCTGTCCTAATGGAAATAACAGATGAGGCCCGGGTTCCCGGTCCTACGGGGCTGGGGCTTATGGGAAGTAGACCTCGGCGAGTATGTCCCAAAAAAACTGTGCACATGATTTTCCGGGCAGAAATTGTTTGCTTATACTTCACTTTCGTGGGTGATGATGAATGTTGCCATTCTATGGATTGTTGTTTCAATTATAGTGTGACGTAAGCCATCCATGTTTCGTCACCAGTAACAACTTGGTCTAAAAAATCTTCACCTTCAAGGAAAGTCAATGCACTGCCTAAACTTGGGTTTTGTGCAAATCCGTCAACATTTTCGGAAGCCAACGTCAACACAATTTCCAGTACTTCAAGTTCTCGGTCATAATACGATACAAAACACTACGAGAATAATGAGGAAAATAGTCGCACAACGATGAACTTGTAAAGCTTCTGTTTTCTCTCACCTTTTCGTCCACTTTCTGCACCAAATCTTCAGTAACAACCGAAGGACGCCCACTCCGTTCTTCATCATGCACATTTGTGCGGCCATCTTTAAATGCTCTCACCCATTTCCTTACCATTCTATCACTCACAATGTTTTGTCCGTAAACTTCACAGATCTCACGATGAGTGTCGATCGGTTTTACGCCTTTAGCACTAAGAAAGCGTATAACAGCCTGTACTTCACAATCGGCGGGACTCACGATTTACGGAGGTACCTTAAACACTCATTAACAAACGTATACAATGAAGAATCAGACTTTAATGGCGTCAGTGCTTAGAAAAGGGATATAGGTAACCACCGCGCATGCGCGGAACGCCGACCGTAGCGCTGCGGCGGCGGAATCGCAAAACGGTACTGACTTAAAAAACATGCCTCGTATTTTAAAGTAGTTTAGAAGTTATTTTCGGCACAATGTTTTTTCAAAATACACACTGTATGTACTGTAATATTTGTGTACATTATTGAGTTATACATTTCGCAGGAAGCTATATGCGAAAGTATATTTACGTGCAAATATAAAATTGAAATTGGAAACTGAGTTTGAATTGGCAACACTGACTAAAGCTTTTTATTACCAATTAGAAACTTTTAATTTCTGCTTCCTAGAGTGAAATGGTCATTATAAGATTATATTTAGGTTGTTTTCAATACTTTCTGAGAAAACAGCTTGCTTATACGATAAGGTCGTTCGCAGAAAAGGCTGTTGAAATAAAAATGAAGCAAACCTTTAAATTTTTGCGAGACACAAAGTTATCACAGTAACAGTGGTAGCAATTTCTACAGCAAAACCTTTCATAAATATGGGATAACTTTTACCACGTTGTTCTAAAACGTGTAGGCATTCAGTAGTGTGAAGCGTAGAATTGCAAATTTAAGCTATCTTACTAGAAATATACTCTTTGCTCCTGCAAAGCTAAAATATGTATTAAATTCAGAGAAAATTCAAATTTATAAACCACACAACTGAATTTTCAACGTTTACTCCCCCTTTAAAATTTGATATTGAAAAATAACACATTCAGCGAGCATTTAATCATGATTACATTCTGGGTTTGTCTTTCAGAAATATTTAAACACAACTGCGAAGTGTTCAAAAAGTGCTGGTTTTTGAATCCCATAATCCCTCTCTATCTGTCAATTTAAGAATGTATACAGTCACTGTGATGTTTAACGCTGGTCAAAGTTGTGAAGTTCCCATTCCTATACTGTTTCATTTATTTTGGTTTCTGATGCTCTATATATGTTATATTGGGTTAGGTTATACAGAATCTGAAGAAAGCCACGGAATCCCATACCTTGGAAGGTATCACGGGACCTCTGAAATGAAAGCCAGAAATGTAAATTTGCTTTGTTTACTCTTTTCACTTCAAAATGTTCTTCGTAATTAAACTAATGGCAGTTTAACTTTTTAACATCTTTGTTCGAAAATTTAGTACCTAGTAACTCAAGTCAAATTAATATAACTAATGACCAGGGCTTCTAGCGTTTTGGAATAGTGAGTGGAGCGTTGTACTCTATTAACTGTTTTAAATGGGATGATGTTTGTCCTTGAACGCTACTAATCTCTGTTTCATATAATCTTGCCCCGCTGATATGTATCACTCCGGGTTCAACTAACTTCCCCCTCAACCTAATTGGCTAATGCTTTCGCGGCATAGGCCACAGGCGGTACGTTCCCGTCACAATGAAACGTGCAGTAAACGTCATAATAATTGCCAGGAAAATAGAAAAAATCATACAAATAAGAGTATGAAAACATGCAAAAATAATGAAGTTTATAATGTAACTGAGCAAGTTGAAACTTAATGAATGAGCAATGAAACTGAAACAAGTTTATAATGAAAGGCCCTCGGACTTTTCCACTGGGATTTTTTAAACCAGCACACATAACTTGCAAATATGCTTGTCTTTCTGTCTTAAAAGTCGTGTCACGCCATACTTGTCGTGTCTCCTTCATTCACCCAAGTCTCGTCAAGGTAGTATATTTTGCGACTTGTATCTCGGTACAGTCTGATTGTCCTTAAATAACGTCTTCGCCACACAGCAATATTGCCCCTGTAGTGGTAAGTTTTCCTGTTGTCTCAGTTTCATGTCACGGTGTTCCTACGCATCTAGGACACTTTTAAGTTCAGGGCACAGTTGTTGGACTTCTCTCGCTGATATAGACGGATTTTTTCTCTGTGAGTGCATTAAACACAGGCACCACAATTATTTTTTCGCCGCTTTGTAAAGGTTATCCCTTGTGATTCTTCAGGGAAAAGCTGGTGCTAGACTCTGCCATTATACATATAATAAGTACATGCGCAATAAACAATCAATAAAATCATTTAGTTCTCGCACTCAGCATAGCGCACCGTCGAATGGCAATATATGACTAATCCAGTTACAAACAAGGTCAGTGATAAAAGTGATATAAACAAATATGTCATCACTACCGCTAAATCACGTGCTATCGTGTCATGTACTTGAGAGTAAAGAAACCTCCTCTTTACTTCGTTTAAGAATTAACATGTATTTCGGATACATCAACTCTGTTGTGTAATATATTTCATTAAAACAGTTACGAAAATATAAATTTGACAATTCTCTTCCAACATAAAAAGATATATTACCATGTTAAATAACGAACTAATTTTTACCGCACAACAGTCTGCACCACAGCAGATGAGACGTGAGAAGGTCACGTGACCGTTAAGAGATACGGGGAAGCTTATGTGGAACAAGGATTAGGTGAGCAACCAATCTAAGTCATACAGTGTTGTCATATTCCCTCTAAGTGGTCTGTGACGAGCTCTAAACGAATCAATCTCTATTAAATACCTTCCGCGCTAAGAGAATAGTTCAGATTTTGCAAAAACTGGTCCATGAGGAAGGTAGAGAGTAATGTATTTAAGATAGCTGGAGAAACCCTATATTTATATCTCATATATTTTTCCTAATACAAATAAAGTACTATTATATTATAACAATGCATTGCATCGTAAGCAATGTAATGAATAAATAGCATTATTGTTTTGCATGTATACGTGTAATTATATAGTAATTACTCAGGACTGAAATTTAAACGTTTGACATGACGTGATAAAAGAATTACTTGGAATAAGCCAACGTGTTTGTTAAATTCGAACGAGAGGGAACAATACACATACTACTGGACTTTCAGAACGTGTCTGGTCACATTATATCTCTGTTTATGACTGGTTTCCTAATCTCTATTTACTTTGAGTTGAAAGCAGCATTATTCAGTTCTTCATCCGCATAAAAACCAGCAAAACTGTATTAGCTGGATCAGTTTGCAATAGAAATGAAACAAGAGATATACTATAAAACACCTTTCCCCTTACCACTGCCAGAACTATCCAATAGAGTTCATGTGGGCTCAAATTATGTTGCAAACAGAAATAATACTTTTAAACTGACTGAAGTTGAATGACTTATTCACGAAGAAATTGACAAGCAACACAAAAAGCTAAGAAAACTGCTTGAGACATCAGATAAACTATGAGGGCTGTTAAATAAAGAATGATTATAATTTTTTACGGTCATAATTTTTGCATTAAAATTCAGACTTATTATATTCTATTAGATTAATGTGCAACAAACACGCCGTAGTAGTTCCTTTGTTGGTACACCTGGTTCCCGCCTGTGGGAACCAAGGAATTTCAGACATGTTCAGTATCACCTACCACTGCAGTGGAGGTACCATGCGGTTAAAGTTGATATCAGAGGAACATCCGGAGTTTCCTTCAAACATAATCACTGCTGATGAAACTTGGCTACACCATTTTGCTCCTTAGAGCAAACGCAAACCTCAGTGTGGAAATCTCCTTCATCACCAACCCACCAAAAGGCAAAAGTGGTTGCTTCTGTTGGGAAAGTTATGGTCATCTCATTCTTTGATATTCATTGAATGGTTTATCAGATTGTTGTACCTGCACACACATCAGTAACTGCACAATACTGCAGGGATGTCCTGAAAACATTGCAAGTCCATATCAGGCGCAATGCGGTCGCATATTGCTAATGTTATTGCTGAATAACTTGCAAAAATCAACATGAATTGCATCCCTCACCCTCCCTATAGTCTGGATTTACCCCCTTGTAACTTTGTTCTATTCCCTAACTTGAAGAAACGCCTTCGCGGGAGGCATTATTTACTATCAGAAGCAGTGGTGAAGGCTGCGGAGGGGACTTTGAAGGAGCTCTCAAAAATGGCGTCCAGCATGTCTTTGAAGACTGGCGGAAACGCTCGGAAAAGTGCATCGCATTCAGGAGAGACTATTTTGAGAAGGGCCATCAAAATTATAAGGATGAGTAAAGGTACGCTGTTAAAAAAAATTGTGATCATTCTTTATTGAACAGCTCTCGTACAAGAAGGCGACTTCTGGAAAGAAATAGCACGTGATGGGTTTTGGAACCTATCTTCATAAATTTGCAGTACTCAGACGTTGAAGACAATGACAATGACGAATTATCTCTTAACGCAAGTAACATTCACAGCTAAATGGATGCACTGCTGGTATTTTTAGTTGTATTAGAAAAATAAGTAATTCATAGACTATAAATATTAGTTAACTATATACTTAAAACATGTTTGTAATATAGGAATTTACATTTTTAATTGTGATTTCAACAACTGCATGATTATACAATTTTGAAAATTTCTGTTTGCGTTTCCTCACGTTTAGCGCCAATAAGATTGCTAAGTGAGAGTGAGAAGTATTAAAAGAGTGGGAGTAATGAGAAGGCCACGCTGAAGGCTCTAACGCTACAAACGAGAATTCTCCGCATTTGAAACATATAATAGTTCCCTGCAATGGAATGTCAGGGGTTTCGATGCCACCATTGTGGGTGAGGATTTTAAGTCCCGGGTATAGGTCCGATGCGCACTTACCGTCGTGAGGAACTTGAGGAGCTGAAATAGGTAGCGAACCCGGCCAAAAATACCAATTTAATGCCTGGTGATGCAAATTGCTGACCAAATCTCTTGCACATATCGGTTGGATGGTCATCTACTTCTGCCTTATGCATGTGGGCCTGAGGCCGGTAGTCGGGTTGGCTGGCTCAGTTACCATTAGTTCTGCGCTTAACTATTCTCAGGTGTAATAGTTAACATAAAATTAAAACAATTGTATTTAAACACACTTGCAATTCTTTAAACTTGAAGGATATCAGAAAATTCTATGCTATCGTCATGGCGTTATTCAACTCTTTTCCTTTCAAAATCGGTTTGCCCGTATGAGACAAAACCTTTTGTTCGTGTATATGTATCTGTTCAGCTTTTTGCGTTTCACAGTTTCTGCATTTTAACATTTTTTCCTCTTTTTCGTTAACAGCTCTGCCAGTTCCAGTATCTAAGCGGGTATGTAATAGAGAATGAAACAAAAGGAGTGAAATGTTTTGTTTCCACTGTACATTGGACCAGAGTGATATTTAATACGGAGACAATACCCATATAATAATTACTTTATACCTAACCAAAACTTTTATATTGGAGTGTCACCGAAGCGTACATTTTACGGAAAACAAACCTTTGAGCGGGTGGTGGGGAACCAGAGAAAACAGCATCAACAGTGTCAAAGTTTTACAATTACTGACTACTTTTACTCACACAGAATATTGATTAAAAGCTCTATTGCATGATAATATTGATAAACATTTGCAGAAGTAGTTTGATTATATATTTGACTGTTGGGAGTAATGTGGGGGAGCTTTGCATATTATACAAAGGATATAAAATATCTTCAAAATTCTTAATGGAACAAGATATGCCCTCCACTATAACGCGCTATCCCGCGTCAGCCCCATGTTCAAGAGGTTTAAAGTGTGAATTGAGGTCTGGGTGAATAATTTGGGTAACCATCTTCCTTTAATATTAGAAAAGCATGTTTGAATATAAAAAATAAGATACTATAACACTGAGATCAAACCAAAATGCCTCTGTGCAGCAATATATATATATATATATATATATATATATATATATATTGTGACTTTGTGGGTTCGTGAAATAACAAGACGAGGTTGCAAAACACAAAAACTACACTTTATTTTCGTAGCAAATACATTCTTCACCTTACAATTTGCTAGCAACCTCAAAAACTGTTTATTTTCTCAGAACACTACTCTCAACTGTCTATTCCGGTAACGATCGGCCCCGAAGTTTCCCGAATCTCCACCGGCCATCATTTGTTCATCGGCTTCGCGAGTCTACCGCCTGGGTGACAATATATATATATATATGCCCTGGCCGGAATTTGAAACACGGTTCTCCTGGTTTCCGTCCAGTCACTCTTACCCATTGAGCTACCATGGCCAACTTGCCGTCATAACATTAAATTCTCCATTTCATTCGTATATTTCCCCGGTAGACCACTAGGGGCTCTCGCATTCGAGATAAACCATTTGCGGTGACTTACTATCGTAAGTCAAATGGAGAATTTAATGTCATAACGGCAAGTTGGCCATGGTAGCTCAATGGGTAACAACGACTGGACGGAAACCAGGCGATTCATCGTTCAAATCCCGGCCATGGCATTTCATTTTTCATGTTTAGTCTATAGATAAAGCAGATATTGAAACTATAAAAGAGTAAAAGCGTAACATTTTTAGTAAACTTTTATGTTCTCAAGTCGTAGGTGAAAAATACAGACTTACCGTATTGAAACTATTAGAAATATTATTCGTCCTGGTACTTTAGCAATTCGATTAGCTGCTAATATAATTGCAGGACACCTTTTAATAACTCTTTAAGGAAATACTGGAAGAACAATAATAATATCGGTAAAAAGGAAATAAAAATATACAGGCATGCATGGTGATATTAGGATACGAAGGTTAAAATTGTATGAATATATGAAACAAATACTTCAATCAGGCTCACAAAACAAAGTACCTATGCAGTTTGACGGAAATATAAGTAAAATACCAGTAGGCACTGTGAAATCAATTGATGAAGTAAAAAAGGTTCTAATAGAGACCGGAGTCACTCCAGACGATATCTTAGACAGGGATGTCTTTAGAATGAACGAACGAACAAATGAGTGAATTATTTTTCATATTCCAAAATTTTATAATTTACAACTTTAGCCTACTTTTACTTTTCCTTACCTTTCTGCTACCTTGGCTTACGTGACATCCTGGTCATCTGCTCCGCCAGGTAGCTCTTAACCTCCATGCCTTCTTGTTACTTAATTAGCCCCTTTTTTCCCTCTCATTTTCCTTTCTTTTATTCTTTACATTTCTTGTCCATTTTTCTTTTACTTTCTGCAAGAACTTACCAATACGTTTTACCTTATTTTCCTCCTCTCCCGTTAACATTTTACAGCTACTGTCATCTTCTGTACTTTTTCACATTTTTCCTCCCAAAACTTTTTTCTCCATATTGCAACCTCCTCGCATTCTGTTACATAGTGTTCTATGCTTTCTTTTCCACCACACAATTCAAAATTCACTTTTCCCTACCTCTTATTTCTCTTATAAATATTGTTCCTGTTCTCATCCAAGCTAGTAATCTCTCGTCCCCAGTAACCTTTATTTGCTTGTAAAATTGTAATGATTTCATATTTTCTAAACTTCCTCATATTTCCTGCCTTTCTATATCTTGTATTCTGCATTTTACAAATTTACCCACATCGCTTCTATTCCTTACCTCTAATCTCCATATATCTTCCATTGCACTTTTTTTCCATAATTCCTCCTATCTCTATTCTTCCTGTCGTACCACCAACTACTGGAGTTCTGTAGTGCTTTTTCCTGTCTCATGCAAATTTCATAATTGCCTCCCCCGTTATTTGGCCAAATACCTATACCAGAATTGTATTATTCTTTCCATTACTATTCCATTTCATCTTATCTTTCCTAATTCTACTGAAGCTGCTTCCCTAGGTGTTCATCTTGGTATTACAATGGAGCTGCGTAAGTGGCAAGTTGACGAAGACGACAAACCGAAGAAAAAGACTGAAACAACGTGGACAGACGGGGAGAAAGAAAGTCCACAATGAGAAAACTTTGGATTCATAGAAGACCTAAGAAATTTCTCTATCTACTTTGCGAAGTCCTGCATGGGCTCATTCACAATAATGGTGGTGGTGGTGGTGGTGATGGTGATGATGATGGTGATGATGATGATGATGATGATGATGATGATGATGATGATGATGATGATGATGAAAAAGGAACGACAAATTCTTCAGACATGTCTGTAGGTTTAACGAAAATTGGGTCTGTCTATTATGCTTTAGAATTTATAAAAGGAGGACACGCCATGGCTGAGTGGTTAGACTCTCACGTAGGCGGCCCGGGTTCTATTTATGCCATTTGGCCCACTCCCCTCAAAAGCATTTCATTGGGGTTGTAGCTATTTCTCAGGAAATACTCCAGCTTATAACGTTAGCCCTGACAAGTGTAATCGCTATAGCTTTGGCACTACATTAGCGCTTCTAGCGCCAGAATCAGAGGATCCCGAGACAGCGGGTTACGGCAAGCCAGTACGAGTGTGGACTCCGAGAGACGTTCAAGGGATCTTTTAAGGGCGATAGAGGTGGCACGACTAGTGTCAGTATTAATTATTTTCGGTCTATTCGATATTTTGCTTTTCCGGATATTTTTCAGTGAGTATTAAAAATATTATTGTAGTCCCTTTTGCTAAAAGAAAAATTCAGCGGGAGAAAAGTGGAGAAGAACTTGTAATTATAGTGCTTAGTCAAATGGGAAGTGTCTACACCAGTGAACGTTGGAAGTAAAGTAAGCATATAATTTTGGAAGAAAACTACAAGGTTATTTAAAATGAACCTCTTCTATTAAATGGATTCCTGCTCATTCCTGGGATAGGAATTTTCCTTGTGAGGAGCCCAAAACGTTACACATCTCTGGCGACTGCAAAGTGGGATTTGTGGTTTACAACATGGCGCTGGGGCGGGTTTTCTCCGGGCCCTCCGGTTTCCCCCACCATCATTCCAACAATTGCTACATGATTCGGCGTTGGGCCGACCCCTCAACCCTTTTATCTCAGGACAAATGCTTCGGCTCCCTCGCTCTGACGGACATCGGTGACTCCCTGCACCACCATTGGAGAGAAAGGGATAGTAAAAAGTAAAAACATAAAAAATAAAATATAATTAGGAATGAAATTAAATGCATAGGCTTTGCCAATACACAAGACTTTTTAAGTATTGTACCATGACTTGACTTATTATAAAGGAGGAGCTGAGTTCCATGCCCTTAACGCTGAAACCTAAAGATTTATGGTATTATCCGTTCACTTCAAAGACTTAGCTAAATAGCTCTGTACCTCTAATGAGAGACAGTAGGTCAGTGACGAACTTAATTCTGGGAATATCATCTTCTGCGTTTAACTAAAAAAGAATATTTTATGTAAAGCGTACTTTGGGAATCTTGTGAAAATCTTAAACTTAAATTCCAAGTTTAAAATTTGGTTTTCAATTTTCACTGTTTGCACACATTTACACAACCAGATATACATTTGCACAGGTAGATGTTTATAGATGAGGGAAAGAGCTTAATGGCTCGATGTGTATTTCTGTGTTTGTATTCCGGATGTCAGCGATTCAAATCCCGCCTATACCGCAGTTCCTGATTGATCTTATTTTTATTTGATTTTATTTTTATTCAATTGTTCTACAGTCACATCACTGAAATTGGAAAGTGTAACCCTGGAATGTTTCTTTCCCAAAAATTATTTTCTGGATTATCAGTTCATTAGATTTTTGAATGAATTAATAATTTATTGTGCATATTCAAATTTTTACAGTTCACATTTTTAGGCTACATTTATTTGTCTTTACCTTGTTTCTCCCTTGACTTGCATAACAACCTGGTCTTCTGCTCTGCCAGGTAGCTCTTAACCTCCATACTTCCTTGTTACTTAATAAGACCCATTCCTCCCCCTCCACTTCATTTCTTATATTCTTTATATTTCTTGCCCATTTTCCTTTTACTTTATGCAAGAACTCACAAATACTTCTTACCTTCTTTTCCTCCCTTCCCTTTAACATTTTATAGCCACTGTCCCTTTCTCTACCTTCTCACACTTTTCCTCCCAAACCTTTTTTCTCCACATTAAACCTCCTCGCATTCTGTTACATAGTGTTCTATGCTTTCGTTTCCCCCACACAATTTACAAATTCCCTTTTCCCTACCTCTTATCCCTCTTAGGAAAATTGTTTCTGTTCTCATCCAAGGTAGCTCTTCTTTCTCTTGCGTTTTGCAGTAATCTCTCGTCCCCAGTAATCTTTATTTGCTTGTAAAATTGTAATGACTTCATATTTTCCAGACTTCCCTATATTTCCTGTCTTTCTATATCTTCTATTCTGCATTTTACCAATTTACCCACATCGCTTGTATTCCTTTCCTCTAATCTCCATATATCTCCCATTCCTATTTTTTCAATAAGTCCTCCTATCTCTGTCCTGCAACTATTTGAGTTCTCAAATCTTTTTTTCTGTCTCATGCATTATTTCGTAATTCCTCCTTCTTCTTTGGCCAAACTCCTATACCAGAGTGTTATTATTCTTTCCATTATTATTCCATTTCTTCTTGTCTTTCCTAATTCTGCTAAGGCTACTTTCCTACGTGGTGATCTTGGTAAGCCCAGTACCTCTTTACACAACCTTCTGTAGCTTTGGTCCACCGTTTTGTTTACCTCTACTTCCCCCTCTACCAGATCTCCATTGCAGACAACATTTTGGATTCCAATAGTGCTTCATACATTCTTTCTAACCACTTGGCTGTCATTTCTAGCTTATATTTGCATATTCTTATCCCATTCATTGCTGCCCTTTCTTTTCCTTCACTTTTTCTCCTATGTGCTCCCCATTTTAAATTGATATTCAACCTCACTTCTAAGTATTCAAATTAATTTACCATTTCTATCCTTTTGCTATTTATTACCCACTTTTTATCTTTTTTTTAGCTTAACTCCCTTCTTGAAGTCCATAACTTTTGACTTATTTTGTCCATTTTATTCACCACTTTTCACAGAACTTCTGGATTTAATTTATTGCCTTCTGCAATTCTACCACCGCTATAGACCATACTGTTAAGTCATCCTCATATAGCAATCCACGAATTACTTTGTTTGCTATTCCCGGACAGTGCTGATTTCCTTCTTTAACGTACCACATAGATGTGTCCATGGCCTGGAGTAAGAACTCGGTAATAATTGGTCAGTGCTGCTTCTAGTACCACCACCCATACTAGGTACGTAGCCTAGGAGATCAAGCACTCCGTTGAATACCAAATGTTGTGGAGGTCACCGTATTTGCATACCGGTAAAGCTATGTTTGCCATAGATTCATAACATTTCTGCAGGTAAGTCATAAATAAACTCGAGAACAATTTTGTTTTGGTTTGGTACCACGTTGCGATGCTAAAGCGAGATTTTCTGTCCCACTTTCCCAGACTGCAGACTGACACGCAAATAAACGCTTGGTAGTCTTGGTAAGAAGGGACTGTGTCTTTAAAACATTTGGGGTCTCAAAACACAAATATTTCCTTAAACTACCAGATGTCTGTGTTTAAGAGAAACTCAGCTCGTAGAAGAAATATGGAGAATCTTGCCTTCTAAGTGTTTTATTCCTCTATCTAAGAGCAACATATTAGCTATATTTTATTATTCGTTTTATATATAAAACGAGATTCTTGAGAAGTGTGAAAGGATGCACGAAGAGGGACTTAATAAGAAATGAAAATATAAGAGAAGACCTGGACATTTTTAGTATGTTAAGTTATGTTAGGTTAAAAGATCTCAAGCAAAAATGGAAGGAACATGTTGAAAGAATGCCAGATAATGACTTAAAAAACAAATATTACAGTATCATCCTAAAGGTAGGAGATCGGTGGGCAGACCCAAGAAACGATGGCTGGAGTACTTCGAAGGCGGAACAGGCACTTGATTGCCTTTACCATGAAGTGAAGAAGGAGAAGAAGAATATAAAACGAGGCACTTATATGGAAAAAGTAAGGTTATAAATCCAGGTTTATACAAATAAAAATTGTAATCCCTCAACTGAGCGCAATTTTGGCATTTCGTCGACAAGCAGGAGGTATTCCATGCGCTTTATTGACTTCCAATAACCTGGAAATTATTATGCAGAAAGGAGGCAGAGAATGTGCGGCTAATTTCAAAATCACCTCCCTGCTAAGAGCCGCAGCTGATCCTTAAATTACCATTCGTTGGGCTGTTTGGCTTTTATAAACCTGCGGAAGAATGCCAAAGCCGATTAAGCCAGCTAGCGGTCGGTACTTCACTTGTCTGCTTTAATCGAGCAATAACTACAACCGCTTGAGCGTACAAGCATTATCCTAACTTTCATATTTTTATAAAGCTACTGTTTTAATTCTAGGAATTTCAGCTTCTGCACTTCCAGTAAGCTGAACTAACAAGTATATTCCGTTAAGCTATTTGCAAAGGGTCTCTGACAGGATAAGGTGCTTTAATACAAAGGGCGATAAAGGTTCAACTTTGTTAACTCTGAGCATCCACTCCAGCTAAACTAATAATTCCAGTTCAAACATTAGAAGTGAGACTTCTAACCGGTGTTTCAAAAAGTGGCCTCTGATTTTCAACTATATAAACCTTGTCTTATTTGGAATAAATATTTCAGATTTGAAATTCTATATTCCCCATTACTTTTTTCTACGTTTTTACTTTTGTTTCTATATTTATTATTGGGGTCTCCTCGGTAGGCAACCGATTTCCTGTGCTCAAGGTCCTTGATTTGGCTCCCGGCAATGCGGTGGCGCTCCGTTCTAAGCCAGCATCCCTTAGTAGCTCATGTGAGATAAAATCTAACGTGTTTGAGTCCACAATAAAATCTGTAGGTAGCCTCATTTCAGCACCATTCTCGTCGCTACTCAAACTTTGCAGGTATTCCAGATAACTTCATATCAGAAATGGATGCAGCTTCGCTTGGTGAAATTAGCTGTTTATGGAGCATCATAATATTAATAATAAGTCCATTGCCCGCCTGGGTAGCGTAGATGGGCCGTCTGCCTCAACTTTTATGGACTCTGAGTTCGTTTAAGCATTACTTCAAACATTGCATTCATAGTCTGATATGATTTAACTTTATATATTATTATAAAGGTTAGTAACTTTCAATGATTCATAGATGTGGAAATCAGGCTGGGAAAAAAAATAAAACGATAAGTAAAGATTCCAATAAAGCAGTTAACCTTGCTACTTTCCAATCTTCAGGACTGGACGTCATTGAAGATGTCTTCACGTTGTCTCGAAGAAGTTGGTTGATAACTTTTTGCCTGGCTGTCAGCTGTAGCTATGTAATATTTCTCTCGACATATCAATGGTTGTAACGACAAAACTACAATTGCATATGGGGTGGGGATGGTGTAGCAGGGAAGGGGATCCGTCCCCTTCAGCTGCCGTGGTACGGACGCTGCGGACCCTTAGCACTCGTGGTACCTCTGACGTTATTAGAGGAACCTCAGGCCGTACTGCCAAACCCCTCCGGTCGGGGAGTTTTTCGGATTGGGTTGGACTCGTGGGGGCAGTGTGTTCCCGAAACCCACGAGGAATTGGGTACCTCCAGGCAGGCTACGCCCGGGTACTAGCCTGCAGATCTAGTAGAAGGTGTGCTAGATCACCAGGTGGCCCCACCGAGGTTTTCGGTAGTCTTCCCTGCGGGGTTGACGCTCGTAAGTGGCGTATCCACTTCCATCCCGTCTTGAGGTTTTGCTGAGCGGCGGCGCGGGGCTTATTAAGAAATCAGGTATTGCCCTATGGAAAGATCCCCGGAGTGTCCATCGCTCCCGGGTCGAAAGTGGCCCGGGTCCAGGACTAATGGGAGTGGAATCTCTGCAGTTAACTGTATTCGCTATGATGTTCTCGAAGTTCTGCGTCACGTTGCGGCACCATTTGTAACGACTTGGTGTTGCTGAAAGTAAGTTGTGGACGAAAAGATGATGATGAACCTCGAAGATCTAGTTGCTGGTTTCTAGTAGTTCTACGGCTGCTCTGGTAATCGCATAAACTCTTATTTTCAGTGGCGGTATCAGATGAGAAGTGGTAATTTAGTTATAAATAAAATAAAATGGTAGTTCCTCATTTCATTTATAAAATGTCATTTTAATTAAAGTGAAACATTTCCAATTATTAGTTACATTTTTCAATGCTTTATATAGGTCGAAAGTATACCATCTTGCGCAATTCTTTACAACTTTCCACTTTCAAATGCAAGCACAAACTCTGCAGAAATGCAGACACACGCCAAACACACCTTCACTTTTTCACGTTCATTTGCAGAAGCCAAAATGGCTTCAAGTGCCTGAGCTTTTATAGTCCTTCCGTTGCCATAACTTCAACTAAACGTCGTTCAACCTTTCTGCATATATCGTCATTATTTTTAAATACATATTTTTTAACGTAATTTTAATATCTAAATAATGATTCTTCTACTAATTTTAATTAAAAGTGAACTTAAAATAACCAGTTAAATCGTTTTATGGATAATACTTGTTTATTCATATGAACTTTTAACGAATCATTTAAGTATAAATGTTCACTACCACTGAAGATTTCTGCAGAAATTTACTGGACAGTGGGACGTGTGAATGGCTAAGAAAATCGAATTATTGTTTTATGTCTTATAAAAATCTGCAAGATTTTACGAATCGAATGATATATTGCATTATAGGTATTCTTAATATTTAAGCCCTTTAAATGGTGATTTAAATATGGCGTCACCATGTCCACGCCCTCTTTTAAATACATACATAGCTATTGAAATTAAATTGTTATAACTTTGTGAATTGTGGCAGCAGAGGTATGCGGTAAATTTTATGCTTGGTGTTGGTATCTCTGCTGCAGATGTGGCTGCATGTGTATTTGCAGAAGGCTCTCATAATGTGGCGAATTGTTTACATTTGAAGTACATGTGGATTATAATTGCAGTTTTGTTTACAGTTCAAACTATCGATTTGAGTGTTATTTATTCAAGGTATTTGAAGCTTTGCTATAAATATGGGTAGAGTAAAGCGTTTTGGTTGGAGAAAGGCAGTGTTTTGTCGTAAAAACACAAGAAACAAGTAACAGTGAGGGTGTATCTAACCTTCCTAGTTGCAGTAAATTTTCAGCTTCTAGAAAATAAGTTGTGTCATATTCCACAAAATGATGACAACAGCTTTTGCGAAGATAACAGTGGAGCTCATAAGAGTTTTGTAATTGTAGAGCTATCATTGTTATCCAAACTGGTGCAGAAAATTACTGGATTATGGTGCAGGAATTTTGTAACTTTTGGTGAGTTAGCTGAAAAACCTGTTGTTTTAGTTTTTTGCATTTTCCCACAATTTGCAGTTTTATATGTTTGGGTACTTATTTCTCAGAGGCCACTTATGTTAGAGGTCTGAAATTTTTTTAATGTCACAAAGCATTATGTTCAATAAAAGGACCGTAAAGATATTTTCAGGAAAAACATTTTGAATTTTTAAAAGTTTAAAATCTGTGCATTTTAAGGGAAAGAATAATGGTATCAAATTCAACATTTTTTTTGTCTATATACTTCACTACATAAAAATTCTAATACTGTCATTTTATGCATCACTGAGTACTTTATTTCTCCTAAAAATTGGATTCTTTGTGAAAACAGCTATGGCGGTTACGTGTAACTAAATAATAACATGTGTTTAGAAAATTTCGTTTGTTGACGTCATCTTAGAAAGCATCTGAGAAAAGTTATAAATTTATATTACATGTTTTGCTTTGTCAGCATATTAAGAAATAGTTGCTTGTTAGATGGTATGAATTTCATTGCCCTGTGACAAAGCAAACCAATGAATTTTTATTTTTCAAAAGTGTGTAGTTAAATGCAAGCATTGTGCTTTCCACACGTCCCTCTGTCCTTAAATGCATTTTTCTTAACGTAATTTTAAAATTTAAATAATATTATTTTACTAATTTTAATTAAAAGTAAACTTAAAATAACCAGTTAAATCGTTTTATGGATAATACTTGTTTATTGATATTAAACGTTTAACGAATAATTTAAATACAGATGTTCACTGCCACTGAAGATTTCTGCAGTACTTACTGTTTTCAATTTATCATGCTCCACAAATGAATATTAAATTAATACAGTTCACAGCCAAGCTGTTGAGTTTCTTACCAGATTATAAAATGTCTTTGTTCTGTCCCTTAGGCAGAACCATATAACAATCTGTTCCTAGACACTATCAGAACCAGAAGTGAGTAAACAACACACCAAAGCATAAACTTCTCCCATTAAATATTCCTTCTGTTAAAAACTTAGATACATTGCCACATAATTTCTTCAAATTTCAGTATCTTCTGCTTCAGCCCCGAGCTCAGCTATAAATTTTTCCAAATGAGTATTAAATATCCTTGTGTTCCTAACGTCGATTCAACTTGTAAGAGATATAAATATTCTGTACAGAGAAGATAAATTCTAACTTTAAATATACAACAAATTCCTCTAGGATTACTATTTGATGTGATTTCCCTGTGCTTTATTTTCTTATCAACTAGGTAGGTACAAAGGATCAGTGTGGTAGACTTGCCTAAACCTTTCCGTAAAATTCTTATTCTATACTACATACTCGTATGTTCTAGTTAAATAGCAAGTCGTAATTTTTCCTAAAATAAGATATGAAGCTTTCCTGGTAACGAATATATCCAATATATTTTAGAGAAACAAGCCACATGAAAAGACGATCAGAACTTGACGTTCCGGGAACGTGCATCACTCCCATCATCAGGATATTTTTAAGAAATGCTGGTTTGTTGATTCCCAACACTCTCCACACTGCAGCCTTGGCCTTTGGGGTAAACTCGCTCCACCACTTGATGAGAGAACCCTTTTTTCAGGTGGAGACACCTAGAGGGCGGTGTCCATTACCTCCAATCGTAGGGTGATAGAAAAGGTGACCGTGAGGCGAGAGGACTTACAGCATATACTGTGGACTCCGAACCACGTTGACCATAGGGGACACTTCACATGAGGTGAAGGCGTGGATAGAGCCGACTTAAAATATCCACCCCAGGGACGGGAATTGAACTCGGGACACTTTGCACGGGAGCCGCGAACGAAACCACTGCGCTACCCCAGCGTCCTTCTGATTATGCTAAGACAACGAATTTCAAAGTCATCTTATAACAACAGCTCTTAAAGGTTTAAGCGTCTCTTAGGGCTATTGCATTCCTGTAATCCCTTAGCACCTATAAGTAAGTATGCTATAGCACCATTTCTATAAATGAGGCGCCTAGTATAAAGGCAGACAATCGCCATTTTTGTCGAAACTGAGTTAAGAATTGATTTATTTCATATTTGGCCTGCACTTTTTGAATCTGCAGTGCCTTTGTTCCTGAAATGGACAGTTGAAATATGTAGTTAGTTTCAAAACCTGACACCTCCATGCTCAGTATAAAAATGGACATGGCCGTTTGAATCAATAAAGTCGCTGGAAATCACTGAAAAGTATCAAGGCCTCCAGTGCCCACCTTGGTAGCGTGGTGGTAGAGTGTCTACCTCACGTTCAAGTATTCCCGAGTTCGAATCTCGGTCAGGGTGAGTTACCTGGATAAGGTTTTTCCGGGGTTTTCCCTTATCCTGAAAGACGAATGTCGGGTAACTCTAAGCTCTATGGACCCTGGCCTCATTTGAGCATCATTTCACCCGTTCCATTCATCGTCCGATATGACTTATCGTTGGAGGACGTAAATTACTTAAAAAAACAAAAAAAGGCCTCCAGTTTATGGTTACATTTTGACGTGATTGTGGTGTTTTAAGTTTTTTGGCATGTTTTACTGAAATATAACAGTTTAGGGACAATTTGTAAGCTTAATATTGAGCAAAATGTATTGGAAAGTAGGCGTAAAAGTGAGCCAACTAAAACTTGTGAATGTGGGAAAGTTGCTAGACAAACATTCCGGAAGTGAGTGGAAGGAGAATGCCCATCTTAAGTGGTATTCTGATATCGTCCAAAGTTGCAGTGATAATGATGCACAAAATATTGTTCAATGTGACTGCTTTGAAAATCCTTGCACTACACCATATATAATCTCCACAGAAATAGAGTAGCAAGAACAGAAAACTTATGGTATGTATTAAAATAAAAAAAAACAAAGATAGGTTTTTCATTTTGTAATGTTATAACTGAAGCTATGTTGAGGGCTGTTCAATAAAGAATAATAATAATTTTACGGTCATAGTTTTTGGCAATAAAATTCAAACTTATTGTTTTCTGTTAGCTTAATGTGAAACAAACACACCGTAGTAGTTTCATTGTTGGTACTCCTGGTTCCCGCCTGTGAGAACCAGGCAAGTTGAAATATGTTCAGCATCTCATACCGCTGCATTGTTGGTAACACCCGAGGGACAATAAGCGACTTTGAAATTCTTCTTTCCTCTCAACAAATCTTCAGCTGAGGCCTATCCAATGCTACAGTAGGCCTATGGAGAGTCTATTCTTCCCTACAGAACTGCTCGGAGGTGGTGTGAAACGTTTAAAGAGGGGAGACAATCAATTTCAAAGGAAGGTGGGCCCGGTGCCCCAGTTACTGCTCCTCCGGAAGAAAACTTTAACACTGCTGCTGCCATTGTGAGAGAGGATCGACGAATTACCTTAAGATCACTTTCTGAAATACTAAATATTTCATTGGGTGCCACCCACACTTTGGTGACAGAAACATTACACATGAGACGTGTTTGTGCACGTTGGGTTCAAAGACTGTTGATTCCCGAACAAAAGGACATTCGCACGCAGGTCTGCATGCAGTTGAAGTTAATGTTAGAGGAAGATCCGCAGTTTCTTTCAAACATAATCACTGCTGATGAAATATGACTACATCATTTTGATCCTGAGAGCAAACAGCAAAGCTCAGTGTGGAAATCTCCTTCATCAACAACCCCTAGATAGCGAAAGTTGTTGCTTCTGCTGGGAAAGTTATGGTCATCTCATTATTTGATATTCATGGAATTTTTTGTCATAATGTTGTACCTGTACACACATCAGTAACTGGACAATACTACAGGGTTGTCCTGAAAACATTGCAAGTCCATATCAGGCGCAAAAGGTCACATTTCCGTGAAGTAGGGTGGATGCTGCACCACGATATTGCGCGGTCTCATATTGCCAATGTTGTTGCTGAATATCTTGCAACTATCAACGGGAATTGCATCCCTCACCCTCCCTATAGTCCGGATTTAGTCCCATGTGACCTTTTCTATTCCCTATCTTGAAGAAACGCCCTCGTGGGAGGCATTATTCATCACCAGAGGCAGTGGAGAAGGCAGTGGAGGCGATTTTGAATGCTTTGCATTCAGGGGAGATTATTTTGAGAAATACCCTCAAAATTATGAGGATGAGTAAAGGTACCTTGTCAAAAAGGTGCTCACTCTATATTTAACAGCCCTCATATAATAATTACAATAAAACTATAACATCCAAACAATATTTTAAGTGGAGGCCTAGATTATTTTCTTATTGTTTCTGCAAACATGCCATATAACAATTTTTGGTTAACAAAATAAAGATGTGATAGTAAAACACAAATACTTCTATAGTAAAAAATAATGTCAATGGCTTTTGTCCATCTTTGGAACTAGACTCCTCAAATGTTTATCTCCAGGAAGTTGAATTAGATATAAGGATACTGTTTTAAAAGAATTATTTGTTGTATAATTGGTAGAGAATGCCATGCTAATGTAGTATACAAGATTACTTTTACTAAGGGGACTTTAATATCTATACCCGTGACATCTTGACATCTAGTTTTTAGTGGTAAAAATACTACCTCTACCTGCTATAGGTAAGTGGTAGCGAAACAAAAAACTACGAATTTCTAACGACAGAATTTGGCATATAAAAAGGTAAAAGGAAGACGTTTTGTTTGTTCTATTACCTGTAATGTCCTCCATAATTTCACATCTTTTGTTATACGCTGTATCATTTGCCTTTTCAATTTATAAAGTTATCTTTTCCCTTCCGCTAAAATAAGTTCCCTCCATTCTCTTTGCTAAGTGACTTTTAATGTATTTTTGTCGGAGCCGATGTCTTTCATACTTGAAATCCTCCTGACAGATCTCTTTCATTTTTATTATTTCCTTTTCCCTTCCACTTTGTCTCACATTTAGCTATCGTTTAGTTCCTTGCCAAAGACGGCGCGAAAGGGACGAGTGAATGATAGGGCAGATTGCCTTGCAGAGAGTAATAAATGGGGTTCTGTGGGAGAAAATGGAAAAGGGCTTGAAGAAACGATCTTACGCAACAAATACGCCTCTTACTATTGAAGAGTGCCATTGACGAATTGTCGCTGATAGGTTATTAGTTTTTCACAGGTACGTGTTCTGGATTTAATAAAGGAGTGGCTTAGCCGATAATGCGACTATTGCTTCAATAAAAAAGGAGAAAGCTTTAAAATACGAGACTATATCCGCTATATATTACACAAGACAGCTCCACTGCTAAGAATTGCATTATTTTGTCATGAAGCTTTTGATTTATTTAGGCAATATAACTTCCTTTAAAAATCCGTGGTATCTTATTCTGAAATGAAATGTCTTATATATCTATGCTATAACAAGAAAAAGGATTCATTTTAAATTTAGGTGAAGATTCAGGTGAAGATGTCGCGGAGAGCTAATCAGAAAATTCTTTTCCAGTTGCCACAAGTGTATGCTAACTCAAGTGATGTCTTTAGACGCTACAAAAGGCCGATAAAGGTAAAACAGTCCTGGAAGATATAATCACACGACTTTTAGAAGCAGACAATCTATTTTTAAATGTATTGCTTAAAATGAATCATTTGTTCAAACTAGCCGTATAAGGCTAAGATGTTGGATTGATAGGGTCGACATGGAAAATTCACTGTCACGGCCGGGATTTGAACAATGGATCTACTGTTTTCCGTCCAGTCGTTCTCGCCCATTGAGCTACCATGGCCAAGTTGCCGTCGTGAAATTAAATTCTCCAACTGACTCACATATTTCCCCGGTAAACCACTAGGGGCTCTCGCATCTGAGATGCACCATTTGTGGGGACTTAATATTGTAAATATTTAAGTCCCAGGCTTCCTCTTTTTAACTCTTATTATTTAAGGCTAAAATGTTGGATTGATAGGGTCGACATGGAAAATTCACTGTCACGACCTAGATTTGAACCACGGATACTCTGGTTTCCGTCCAGTCGCTCACACCCATTGAGCTACCATGGCCAATTTGCCGTCATGACATTAAATTCCTCAAATGACTCGTAAACTTCCCCGGTAAACCACTAGGGGCTCTCGCATCTGAGATGCACCATTTGTGGGGACTTAATATTGTAAATACTTAAGTCCCAGGCTTCATCTTATTAACTCTTATTATTTAAGGCTAAGAAGTTGGATCGATAGGGTGGACATGAACAATTCAATGCCACGACCTAGATTTGAACCACGGATATACTGGTTTCCGACCAGTCGCTCACACCCATTGAGCTACCATGGCCAATTTGCCGTCATGACATTAAATTCCTCAAATGACTCGTATACTTCCCCGGAAGACCACTAGGGGCTCTCGCATCCGAGATACACCGTTTGTGGCGACTTACAATTGTAAGAACTTGAGTCCCAGGCTTCATCATTTTAATTCTGATTATTTAAGTTAAGTGATGGAAATTAGTCATTTCTTCAAACTAGCCGTATAAGGCTAACATGTTGAATTGATACGGTCAACATGAAAAATTCAATGTCAAGGCCAGGATTTGAACCATGGATATACTGGTTTCCATCCAGTCTCTCTCACCCATTGAGCTACCATGGGCAGCTTGCCATCATGACATTAAATGTTCCAATTGACTTATATATTTACGCGGTAAACCGCTAGGGGCGCTCATATTGATACACCGTTTATGAGGACTTATTATTGTAAGTACTTAAGTCCCAAGCTTCATCATTTTAACTGTTATTATTTAAGTTAGCCGATGGGAATTAATCATTTCTTAAAATTAGTCGTATAAGGCTAAGATGTTGGATAGATAGGGTCGGCATGAAAAATTCAATGCCACGGCCGGGATTTGAAACACGGATCTACTGGTTTCCGTCCAGTCGCTCTCACCCATTGAGCTACCATGGCCAATTTGCCGTCATGACATTAAATTCTCCATTTGACTCATACATTTCCCCTATAAAACACTAGGGGCTCTGGCATCCGAGATACACTGCTTGTGGCAACTTATTGTTGTACGTACTTGAGGTTGAGGATTCAGAGTTTAACTTTGAGTTTAACTTTAATTTAAGGACATTAATAACTTCTTTAAACTAGACGTATAAGGCTAAGAAGTTAGATCGATAGGGTCGACATGAAAAATTCAATGCCACGGAAGAGTTTTGAAACACTGATCTACTGGTTTCCGTCCAGTCACTCTTACTCATTGAACTACCATGGCAAATTTACCGTCATGACATTAAATTCCTCAAATGACTCGTATATTTCCCCGGTAAACCACTAGGGGCTCTCGCATCCCAGATACACCGTTTGTGGCAACTTTCTATGGTAAGTACTTGAGTCCCAGGCTTCATCATTTTAACTCTTATTATTATTATTTTATTATTATTATTATTATTATTATTATTATTATTATTATTATTATTATTATTATTATTATTATTATTATTATTATTATTATTATTATTATTATTATTATTATTATTATTATTATTATTATTATTATTATTATTATTATTATTATTATTATTATTATTATTATTATTATTATTATTATTATTATTATTATTATTATTATTATTATTATTATTATTATTATTATTATTATTATTATTATTATTATTATTATTATTATTATTATTATTATTATTATTATTATTATTATTATTATTATTATTATTATTATTATTATTATTATTATTATTATTATTATTATTATTATTATTATTATTATTATTATTATTATTATTATTATTATTATTATTATTATTATTATTATTATTATTATTATTATTATTATTATTATTATTATTATTATTATTATTATTATTATTATTATTATTATTATTATTATTATTATTATTATTATTATTATTATTATTATTATTATTATTATTATTATTATTATTATTATTATTATTATTATTATTATTATTATTATTATTATTATTATTATTATTATTATTATTATTATTATTATTATTATTATTATTATTATTATTATTATTATTATTATTATTATTATTATTATTATTATTATTATTATTATTATTATTATTATTATTATTATTATTATTATTATTATTATTATTATTATTATTATTATTATTATTATTATTATTATTATTATTATTATTTTATTATGGCATGGCAAATTGGCCATGCTAGCTCAATGGGTAAGAGCGACGGAACGGACACCAGTAGATCCGTGGTTCAAATCCTGGCCGTGGCATTGAATTTTTCATGTCAACTTTATCAATCCAAGGCACACTGTTGTTTCTATAAGTCCAGTCTACTTCATAAGTACTCCACAAAACTTCCTATATTGTACTTTGACAAATCTAAAAATCTGAAATATATACTTCATAACATATAAATTCTTTTCCCCATTTAATCGTCAGAACAAGTGTGCGTGCGCACTAGTTTTAAATCTAATAGCTTCGGCTACACTGAAT
This sequence comes from Mantis religiosa, assembly GCA_030765055.1. NCBI lineage: Eukaryota > Metazoa > Arthropoda > Insecta > Mantodea > Mantidae > Mantis > Mantis religiosa. Next base: position 197,764,817 of record CM060951.1, on the reverse strand, counting down.
AATAACTAATTACCTTTGCTCAATGCAACTAGGCTTGTCAATGATTGTTATTTGCAGACAAAATTACAGATATATTGATTTTAATGAATTGAGTTTATTTATTATCATTACTGACCTCTCTTCATATGTATTTATAAAGTTATTATTTATCAATTTATCGTTTTTGTAAAAACACGCATACATGGACCTTTCTCTAAAAATATCTTCCTTTATATTCAAAGTGTCTTAAAATTGCATTTTTGGTGAAACCTTGATATCGAATTGTTCGGAGGAACATAATACTTAACCTATTACTTGTAAGTAACAGCGAAATAAATAGGTTTTCTAACAATATTGGTAGAAGCTATATAAAATCATACTGCCAGTGAAGGTCATGTAAAGTTCACACATAAGACCTTCATCTTTCAATGGCTTCTGTACGTGCATTAGAAACGTAGCAATATACATCTATCTTTCTAGTGCATCACACTCGCCGTATGTAAACGACCATCGTATCCGATTACGAATAAATTTAATTTAAGATGACTACGTCAATATGGAGAACGTACATAAATTTAAATTATGTTTGTTGTAAATTGAAAATACTTTGGTTCCCAGTTATTCTGTAACACTGGCGGACAAAGCGACAATCTCGGCCAAGTCTTTAAAGGCCGATTTAATTTAAGAAGACTCAAGGGAAAATCGGCTTTACATTTGTTCCTGGTGGTTGACATTAAGGAAGTAATAAAGTGAGGGGCTCTTTGTAAAGGCATCAGAATAAGGTAAAAAGATAACCTCCTCACAATAAGCTATGAGATTCTTACACTAAAAACGGTTCCCTTAGCGCAGGCAGAACGGATTTGACAGCGTGCTTGTTTTCATTCTTTATATTGTGACTTTGTGGGTTCGTGAAATGAAAAGTCCAATTACACCACTCAAAAATGTTCTTTATTTCCACCGACTTACAGTTAAACTCTTGCCAATTACACAGAATTACGTAATGCACACAATTACGATTCACCAGTTCGTCCGTTACAATTTCACTTGCACTCGTAATTACGTACAATCTTCCGATGCTCTCACACAGTCTTCTCGTCGCACACTAGCACTGCATTCTTACACCAAGAACTGACTGACTCCTCACCCCTCCTCGTGCACGACGTGTAGCTTATATAGGGTACGCTTGCCGATCTCGAAGGTTCTCCAATAGATGAAAGATCCCGTAATTTAGAGAACACAGGTGGAACAGAAGCAGACGGCACAATGATGTTTTTTCTCCCAGCCATCGCCTGTCACCACTATAAGACAAACGAGGGGAGGGCGTGGCTAACACGGTACTCCCTTGCTTTCCGCTCTCAGCTGCTTCTATAGGGTGTTCCAACGCTCGCGTGACACTGCCCACTCCTCAAAGCTGGTCCTTTCGAACAGCACCATCGTAGCGTGCCAGGCGGTCCAGGTGCACCACCAGCATCTGCTCGGAGTCTCAGCCAGAAGTAGCGCTGCCGTAGTTTGTCAATCGTTCGGTTCGCTCCCAGGTGTCCTCCTGAAGTACCGGCGTGCACTTCCTCCAAGACTTCCGGGACCTTACTCCGGGGAAGTACCAACTGTTCCTTCTGCGCCTTCCCATCGGGTGACTCCCATACCCGGAACAGCACGCCCTCTCTGGTCTTCAACGAGTCCCATTGGGCCCAGTACGACCTGTAGGTTGCGCTCCTCGGTGCGATGTCCTCCCAGGTTGGTCTCGTCCCTGCCTCCACTTCCCTCAAGAGTCGCCCCAAGTCTGCGTCCGCCAGCTGCTCCCTCCTCAGGCCTGCGCTATCCCAGCCTTCAGCAGGCACTGCCACAACTACTCGGACTGCTGCGGCACGCTCCTTCTCTTCCACTCTTGTGCACTGGCCGCACTCTTCTGGACAGGGTCTTCGGGACATGGCGTCTGCGTTACCGTGGCTCTTCCCTCTACGATGTTCCGAGGTGATGTCGTACTCCTGCAGCCTCTGGACCCAACGTGCCCTCTGGCCTTCCAGGTTCTTAAAGCTCAATAGCCAGGTTAGGGCGGAATGGTCAGTCCTCAGGTGGAATGGCTGACCGTACAGGTGCTTATGGAAGTGCTCCAAGGTCTTTACTACCGCCAATTATTCTCGTCGGGTGACGCAGTAGTTCTTCTCTGCCTTGGACAGCGTCTTGCTGTAGTAGGCTATCACCCGCTCATGGCCGTCCTGGATCTGCGATAGGACACCTCTAATGCAATGGTCGCTAGCGTCGGTGTCCACCATGAAGGCGCCACCTGGTTGTGGGAGACCCAAAATTGGAGCACTGCACAGGGTTTCCTTCAGGTGCTGGAAAGCGTTTTCGGCGTCCTCTGTCCACACATAAGGCCGGTGTTCCTCCATCAGGCGGGTGAGGGGTTTTGCGATGTTGTCGGCCTTTTCCTCTAAATCATTAAGGCGGTCGTCTACTTGACCCATCCGCTTGCCCAGATTCGTGACGTCATCCCTCACGCCGGCCAACCGTTCCTCAAACTTGGCGGCGAGGACCTCGTTCGCCTCCCTCATCTCCGTTGTCAGTTCGGCCATCTTTGCGGTCATTGTCGTGGCCAAGTTGTTGTTTGCCGTTTCCATCTTCGCTGTTAATTCGGCCTTCATTTCTTCCATCTTCCCGGTGATTTTGTCGTTAGCCGTCTTCATTTGTTTCAACTCTGCGGCCAGGTTGTCATTTGCCGCTTCTGTTTTTGCTGTTAACTCGTTCAACTTCGCGGCCAAGCTGTTATTTGCCGCTTACGTCTTCTCTGTTAAATCGGCCTTCATTTCCATCATCTTCTCCAAAATTTTTTCCAATGACGCGTCCATGGTTGTAATGTTCGGTGATGTTGTTTTCCCGCTTCCTGACACCAGTGTGACTTTGTGGGTTCGTGAAATGAAAAGTCCAATTACACCACTCAAAAATGTTCTTTATTTCCACCGACTTAAACTCAGTTAACCGACAGTTAAACTCTTGCCAATTACACAGAATTATGTAATGCACACAATTACGATTCACCAGTTCGTCCGTTACAATTTCACTTTCACTCGTAATTATGTACAATCTTCCGAAGCTCTCACACAGTCTTCTCGTCGCACACTAGTACTGCATTCTTACACCAAGAACTGACTGACTCCTCACCCCTCCTCGTGCACGACGTGTAGCTTATATAGGGTACGCTTGCCGATCTCGAAGGTTCTCCAGTAGATGAAAGATCCCGTAATTTCGAGAACACGGGTGGAACAGAAACAGACGGCACAATGATGTTTTTTCTCCCAGCCATCACCTGTCACCACTATAAGACAAACGAGGGGAGGGCGTGGCTAACACGGTACTCCCTTGCTTTCCGCTCTCAGCTGCTTCTATAGGGTGTTCCAACGCTCGCGTGACAATATACTGCTTAACCTTTAAAACTCATTTATTTATTAGGACATAATATAATGCGTAAATATTACAGGAAAAGTTAATACTAAAGGAATGGACAAACACAGGGAATTCTGATTACAATGTCATGCAGTCCCTATGTGAGATGAACGAGTAATAATAATAATGATAATAATAACAATAATAATAGTAATAATAACCCACAGGGGCATTCAGGCTATAATTAAGAATCATATTTAGATATATAAATAATACACCATTTATCTAACATAAATGTTTTTTCTCAATCTATTGTCTCTGAACATTTGTTTGACTTAGCCCAAGGCAGTGAAAGACTCCGTTCTGTTGTGACAGTGTTCTTTATTAGAATTCGCGCTCGTGATTGTAACAAAAGACTGCAGGATTTAGCCTGGGCCTTTGCAAACCTGTGCTGGCACAATTTATCTAACCGTAGTAAAAGAGGAAGCGACCTTGGTATTACGTCCAAAACTGGAAAATTTGAACACTGATCGTAAGTGGAGATAGCTACCAGCCAATGAAAAATTAATATTTGTTCCTGTGATTTTTCGAACTCCAAGAAATACCTAGAGTATGGGAAATTCAAAGTAATGTTTGAAAGTAGGTTTTTGTTGTATGAACACTTAGGTCCTGCGATTTACATGAGACGGACGTGTATGCGAAGTCGTCTAACGAATCGGCTGTCACACCATGCACCAGGACGAGGTATAGTTTTTAATTGGTGCATGGATTAATATATAAGGGATGCGATATATAGTGCAGCTACACCATACTATTATTTCTACATATCTCAATACTGATGCGGGATACAGTGACACTCAGCACAGCAACCACGCAGAAGACAACTTCACGGTGGCGAGCAACGGAGTCTAAGGACAACAGAAAACTTTCACCTACAAAATTCGAGGTGTCTTCTTCATTCAACCCACAGCGAGTCAGGACGCACCTACTTCCTGAAGCTCAGATGAGACGACTCACCAAGAGCTACACCATAGGTCAATTCAACCCGGTTCCAATCTCTCTATCCTTAGAGAATCCATCATCAGAAGCAGTGGGGAAGTCTGCGGGGGCTATTTTCAAGAATCTCTCTAAAAATGGTTTCCAGCATGTTTATGAAGGCTGGCAGAGACGCTGGGACAAGTACATCGCATTCAGGGGAGACCATTTTGAGAAGGACCATCACTTGTATTTAATTTGTTGATACAATCTTCGTCACTGGAGCTATAAGACAAATTGATTTTCCTTCCTGTTTTTCGTTTGTTGGGATTCCTCTTTTTGGACTTTGTGCTGCTATTGCTTTTGGCTACAACGTTTTTGTGCAAACCTTTTATGGATCGCTGTCTCTCTGCTTCCTGCAGTTGTTCCTTTATTGGCGAGGCGTTAGAATCTGAGACTTTATTTTTTTGGCTTTCTTGGAAACATTAGAGGGACCTGGAAGGTGGAAACATCTACAACGGAAATTTTGGTAGAACGTTTGGGTGTCTTTGGCTCTCTGGAGACAGCAGTGATTGTTGAAGATGGGACAGCCCTAATTCTGCTAACTGGGACAAGGAATTGGTAGAGCATTCTGATATTGTTGGTTCAGTGGCGGTAGAACTGGTTGTTGCTGCGGTCATGTCCAACACAGGCGATACTTGATGAGAAGGTCCAGTAGACGATGTTGTGCATGTTATTCTCTGGTTGCTGGCCTACCGGTGTTTGTATGGTTTCTGCGGCCATAAAATCTTCATCGCTGAGCTGATCTGGATTGAGAGGTCAAATACCAATGCACTGAAACCCATGAGCTGTCATTTATTTGTACTTTTGTATAAGATTAATGGAAATTAACGAAACCCATATCACTTTAAGCAGTCCTTTGCATAAACTAATTGTAGCTATCAGATATGTGTTGGACAATGGCAGTCGCCTGGTGGGTAATAGTGCTCAGGATTGAGTGCCCTTACTCGCCGACGACATGCTGGATTTATCATGCAAAACACGCCTCAAACACAACACCACAAGATCGACTAAAGTTTAAATTGGTAGTCATAAACAGGGTCTCTCAACTTATGCGCTTTGAAAAATATGTTTAGAAATCTATTCAACGTTACCTTGTCATGATCTTGGGGCATCTGTGCTAAGAAATTCACACAAAACACGCTTCTTCTCAATTAACCCGCATACGCTGCTCCACGGCCACGATGCTCCTGTGCGTTACACCGCCTGGCCGCTATACGTCAGTGGTATACAGCAGTGGCGGCTGGTGGGTTAAATTATTGGTGGTGCACAAATGAAAAATAAAATACAGAGTAGCAATGACTCGCCTATTTATACAGATTCTCTGCTCTACTCTCCTTAGACCTGGTGAATCTATCGATAACTTTTGCGTTGAAATCGCAGATCTTCATAACAAAATCTCTCTCAATTGAAAGCATTGCTAATGCTGACAATCGCTCCTGTGACATAGTGTTCCTAAGGAAAGTTTTTATTCTTTTTAAAGTTGGGAAACAGCGGTACACATTGGCATAGTTAAAAACACTCGCAGGAGTTTGATATATTCGCTGAATGTAGTACATAAATTGTTTTCCTTAATGAAGTTCATCAAGCACAAAGCGCCGGACATTCCACGAAATTCCTTTCGACTGTAAATTACAGTCAGTTCTCTACGAATTTTTTTTTCAATGATAAAAGCATAGAACCTTATTTTTACTCCAAGGGAATCCTCTAGAAATGTCTTAGACATTTTCTTGATGAAACAAAGTTGAGGCTAGCAGATGCCCCGTGAAGCTAAATCTGTCCTTTGCTTCTCTAAGAATGTCACATACTTCAAGAGCTTCTCTTCTTTTCACATCATGATCATCTATTCTTCTCCTCTTCATTGCAGTTTCTTCGTGTTCCTCGATATCCACGCTATTTCTTACCTTTTGCACTTCCCTTTCAAATGCGTTTAGCTGGGCGATGGCAAATGTGGCGTTGCAGTCTCGTTTCTGCAGCTGATTGTACAAAATGCCCACATGGAGTATGATGTTGTAGAAGAAAGACAGCCAGAATACAAAATTATAATCTTTCAAAGTGGCCATAAACCCAGAAGTCTGAACAAGTGTGGCGTTGTTGTATAACAGAGCTCTCTTCTGAATAACCTCCATGCATTTAATTAAATTCTCCCTGTGTTCGAAAAGCAGAACACACAGAAGCTAAGCCTGAAGGTCACGCTATAGCCGTTGCTAAGAGTAGGAGGAGCTAGGTTTATAAACCTCCATTTAAGCAATGTATAAGAAGCCACTCCCAGCTCTTCACCTTCCCGCAACCCCCTCAAAGAGCCTACATTTGGGCGAAATCTTAGGTTAACTCTTCACTGCAAACCTGCGGCTCCTACAGCTAATCGCTGTTTAATTCGACTTCTGCGGTCATGGGCAGCTACAGACGATAAGCGTAATTGAAACATGTTTGTATATAAAGCAATGCAAACAAGTACAGCTTTAATGTGCAAAATGCACCTGTTGTATATTCAGAATCAGTGGGTGTAAGGCAAACCTGCAACCTTATGGAGGAACCGCCCCTGGTATACAGTATCTGCTAACACCATTGTGTCTCAGGAATATTACATGAGCGCCGTTGTCCGCTGGGCGCCATTGCACTACTCTCTCCTACTATTCCTAAATGACTCATTATGTATAATGTTATTCAATCGTCAGGTTTATTGGTTTAAGCTTAACTAATAGAAACGCCGTTTGTTTATTTACAACTCTTATAGTATAGCAAGAAACTTAAGTGGAATTTAAATCAGTAAGTTCTTATGAATACAACAGAAGTGCCAGAACTGTTCTCTATTATTAATGGTAGTCAGTGCTCTCCATCCCCGTTAATAATGTCCTGGATATGAACCACGTTTCTGCATATCGGATCCTTTTTCATTGCAGTCCATATTCAATAATTTCCGTCTAGGATCGTATGAAGCGACCTCCAGGTCATAAATTAACCCAGAGTTTCAACCCCGTTATAATCAGTATGCGCGCGCATATCCGTCCGAAGAAGCATTCTCTGCCTCTGTCCCTCTCTCCATCTCCCTAGACCTTAATAAAATATATATCGCGTAATGGCATCCGTGATTTTCCTCCAGTGGGTTCTCGAGGACATTATGAAGTCTGCCTTTGATAAATTCGTACAAAAGGTTTCAGAGTGTCAAAGACATGACAAGCTTAGGCAGGAATTTTCATTACTTGCACATCAAGCAGATCTGTAAATCACAAACTCGTTGCCAGTGAGATGGAAGGAGGAAGGTTACCGAAAGCTTCTTAGGGAGATATCTTTGAAATTGAATTAAGGAGGCCGTTAGTTAGTTGGTCTTTCAAATACAAAGAATATGAGTATATGGTTTGCATAAAAGATTATGAACAGAATAAATCAAAATCTATAATTGGATAGTTCCGAAGTACAAGAGGGGCGTATTATTCTAAGAATTCTATATAAAGGTTTTGAATTTTATAAAAATAGCTTGTGAGGTATTCGAAGGAATTTCGTAGAATTGTATACCATTGTTTGTATAGGAGTAGAGATGCATGTGACCATCATTGACTTTTCAAAAGCTTTTGATTTTATAGATAGAACTAAATTGTGGCGTATAAAAGCCAAAGAGAGGGCCCATCTCGGTAGCATGTCTGCCTCTCGTTCAAGAGGTCCCGAGTTCGAATCTCGGTCAGGGTGAGTTAACTGGACAAGTTTTTTCCAGCGTTTTCCCTTATCCTTCAAGACGAATGTCGGGCAACTCTAAGCTCCATGGACCCTGGACTCATTTGAGCATCATTTCACCCAATTCATTCACCTTCCGATATGACTTAACGTTGGAGGGCGTAAATTATAACAACAACAACAGAGCAATGAGAGATATCAACTCATCCAAACCTTAGCCTACACACGGTTAGTGCGCAATAAATGATTATTTCCATCAATTTACCTAAAATAAAAATCATAGTGGTCGAACTATGATGCCCGGAACCTAAGTAATTACAGCATAGCAAGTTGCCACAAAAGGTGTGTGTCTCATAGCATATGAGAACCCCTAGTGGTCTACCGGGAAACATATGAGTCAGTTGGAGAATTTAATGTCATGTCGGCATGTTGGCCATAGTAGCTCAGTTGGTTGGAGCAACCACACGGAGTGCGGGAGATCCGTGGTTCAAATACCGGCCGCGGCATTGAATTTTTCAGTCCTACTTTATTCATCCCTACCTTAGCTACACAGGGCTAGTGTGGAAGAAATGATTATCTCCAAAGGGAGATATCATTTGGAATTAATTAACTGAGAGATACGAGAATAGTAATAAATATAAATAACATAAAAGCAGAAGAAAGGAAGAAGACTCATGGAATCATAAGGATGCAGACTGTCTCCAACGTCTTTCAATTTATATTTAGACTGATTAAGAAATGGAAACAGGAAATTATCTCAGGAATTAAAGTAAGCAAAAACAAATTGATAAATATTTTACCTTATGCGAATGATAGTGTGATAATCCAGAACAGCGTAGGTCTGCAAAGAGTGGTATTTAAATTGCATACAATAATTAAAGGGAAATGACAGCCAAGTGGTTAGAAAGTGTGGAATCCAAAATGTTATATGCAGTGGAGATCGCGGGGGGGGGGGGCACAAAACGGTGGACCAAAATACAGAAGATTTTGTGAAGAGCTTATATCAACATCAAGGGACGTAGCTTTAGCAAAATTAGGAAAGACAAGAAGGAATGGAATAATAATGGAAGGAATAATAAAATTTTGGTATAGGTGTTTGGCCAAGGAAAAAGGGGACATTATGAAATTATGAGGGAGCGAAACAGATTAGAGAACTCATGTAGTTAGTGGGCCGAGATAGGAGGAATTATGCAAAAGAAAGAAAATAGCAATGAGAGGTACATGTAGATTAGAGGAAAGGAATAAGAGCGACTTGGGTCAATTTGTAAAATGCAGAATAAGAGTTATAGGAAGACAGGAAATATGGAGAAGTCTGGAAATTATGAAATAATTACAATTTTACAAGCAAATAAAAAGAAATTGGCGAGGAGTTACATGTGTAGAATACTGCAATAGGCAAGAGAGAGAAGGGTTAGCTTGGATGAGAACAGGAAAAACATTTCTACGAGGGATAAGAGGTAGGGAAAAGGAATTTGTGAATTGTGTGGGGGAAAAGAAAGTATAAAACACTATGTAACAGAATGCGAGGAGGCTGCAATGTGGAGAAAAAAGGGTTTGGGAGAAAAAATGGGAGAAAGTAGAGAAGAGGATAGTAGCTATAAAAGTTGTTAACGGGAAAGGAGGAAAAGAAGGTAAGAAGTATTGGTGAGTTCTTGCAGAAATTAAAAGAAAAATGGACCAGAAATGTAAAGAATATAAGAAATGCCGATGGCGTGGGAAGAATGGGACTAATTAAATAACAAGGAAGTGTGGAGGCTAAGAGCTACCTGGCAGAGCAGAAGACCAGGTTGTCATATAAGTCAAGGTAGCAACAAGATAGATACAAGTAAAATGTAGCCAAATGTTGTAAATTGTAAAATTTTAGAATAAGCACAATAAATAATTAAATTCAATTTAATTAAAGAATATAATTTAAAGATATCACGATAGAAAACAAAGTTATGGCACACAACAGGAAATATCCTGTCTGTTCAAAGAAAAGCATGGAAGGAAAAGGTTGGGCAAAGGTTTCCCATTTTAAATACTTGGGTTCTGTGTAAGTGAAGACAAAGTAAACGATGTGGAATATAAAATTAATAAATTCCAATAAATATGTGACACAATAAAGGAAAGTCTACAAAATAAGTCGAGAAATAAAATTAAACTGAAAATTTATAAATCTATGGCGATTCCAATTTCTCAATGTGGAAGTGAGTCTTAGACCCTCAGGCACAGAGATAGAAGTAAGGTACAGAGTACTGAAATTTGGTTTCTGTAGAGGGTGAAAGGCTGTACATGAACAACCCTCCGTAGAAATGCAGATATGCATGATGAATTGAAAAATATGTTATTTAAATAAGAAGATTGAAGAAAATATATATAATTGTAAGGAGCATACGGAAAGAATGGACGAGGTATTAGGATCTCATTACAGAGGGGATTCGGTACGTAGACCACCTTGCTAGGCTCATTGCTCCTTTGCTTCCAAGTGGTGGCACCTCCGGGAAGGATGAGCCGAAGCAGACAGAGGGCGGCCGGCCCAAGGAGCCACGACAATACAGAGGGCAGGGTCCCTACAGTTTACTGAGCAGAGACTTCCCCCGACAGGCCAGGACAACGAACTCGCTCCTCCACACCGGAACGGCAACGAGCCTAGCAGCTGAACCTTAATGCTACAAGGCAGGAGATCCGAGCCCCTGAGGTCCCTGGCTGGCAGTCTCGAAATGGTCCCAGCATAGGAGCGGAGACAGGCGTAGGTCATACCGCAGGAGGAAGTAGTTTTCCTCAGAGCGTCTCATCCTGCCTTGCACCGCCGAGACTCCCACCGACACTTCTATCCTGAAAGAGACAACCAGAGGATACACGATATGAAATGATGATGGAGGTAAAAATGGAGGGACAGGAAATTCGGGGGATGTAATTAACATACCCAGCATTCGCATACTGACCCAATAAAAGCCCCGAAAAAACCCATGGTCCAGGTATGTCGGCCACGAGAATCGAACCCGGGTCTTCCGAATGCGGGGCTCAGACGAACCACCAGTGCTGCATCTTCATTTCAGATATTAGCAGACATCAGATCCGTACACCTTAGCAATCAATGTACGCGCACAGGTACTATACAAGGTCAAGCGAGGCATCAACAAACATCTGTGTTAACAAGTATGCCACTGTGTGTGTACACTCCGGTGCGGATATGAAGTGTAAGCTATGTTACAATACGTCATTCTCCTCATTGCTTTCGTTGTGGGAATTGCAGTGAACAGACATGTTTATTCGTAAACTGTCGAATGTGAAATTTCTGCGCCGCTCACTGAAACAACTTAAAAATATTGGGAGAAAGTTCGTTCAATGTCACATGACGTTAATAGTGCACATGAGTAGTACAAATTATTTTCATATGTTTGTCCGAGACTTAGTTTATATCTTATATTACGCAGCACTGAAAATCCACTATTTTTATGTTAAATACTGGACAATTAATTTTTTATCGTTCGTTTGGTAGGTGGTGCATTCTTTATACTGTGACTTTGTGGGTTCGTAAAATTAAAAGTACAAGTTGCAGAAATTCAAAATGCTCTCTATTTCCGTAGAAACACACTATTTGTATACCCTTGGCAGCAAGATGACGTAAAATAAATACACAATTAATCTCACTATACACATAATTTACGTCAAATACATTTCTTTTTTTAAAGAAATGTTCCTTGTTATCTTTTTGAAGTTTCCAACGCTTACATCTTCAAAGATGGTAGGTTATGTTTTCCTCTTCTTGTTTATCCAAACTGAATGGAAGTTTAAGTCCTTCGCATAGCGAATAGGTTTCAAAAGTTTGGACTATAGTTGAATCCTGTTATATTCTTCTCTTTCCATTGCATGTACAAAGAAGTAGCTAGTAAAATCGTTTCTAAAAATGTTAAGCCCCGTAGCTCAGTTGGTAGAGAACCTGCCTGTCGTGCCAGGGGCCCCGGGTTCGATTCCCGGACGTGGGGATGGGGATTTTGCTCCGAACAAGATAGTTCCTCATCTTTCCCAGGGTGTAGATGTATGAATGAGAGTGCGAATGTGTCCGTGATCTGATGATTAAAACCCAACGAATACGAGTTAACGCCTTCGATATGTTCCAAGGAGAACGGCCGCCGATATGACCATTGCTGATAAAGGAGGGGTATAAATGAAACAAGTTAGCTACTTTTAGGCAGAAAACCTTTTTAAAGAAAAATCATAAAACCTATACCCCATATGACTTGATCTTGAAATACAATACTTCATTTATATGTATCGTCAGGTGATACAAAAGTTTAAAAAAAGATTTAAAACGTAGAATAAAGTAACATAAATGCAAAGTGTAAAATAATTACGTTGAGATAACGCACTCACAAATATGAACGAAGCTCACAATAACCGAAGAGGTGTATGAATCAATCGCACGCTAAACGCTTGCAGAATGTGAAATCGTTGGGAACCAATTTACGACGAAGAGAGGAAGAGCCATTCTGGCAGACTTCCAGACAATGGGCGGCATTACGCGAACCTGGGTATGGGAAGAAAAGGCGATAAATGCAAGGAAAGACGGAATTTACAACCATTCCATTTTTATGACTACTTTAACGACGTTTTTCGAAATGCCGATTCCAGCACTGACAAAGATCAAATCAGCAGAGGTCAGGTTTACGGTTCTCAGGAGTTAATTTGATTCAAACTAATCTTTCGTTCGCTAGGGGTGCTAATTATCTTAGCATTTGTGTCCCCTACTACTACAATTCCTCATCAAATAATAATAATGATAATGATGATAAGATAATAGTAATAGTGATATAAATAACAATGTACCGTAAAATAATATACGTATGATCAACAGCGGAATATTGGTTTAAGGCAGTAACATTTAAAAGCAACATACTGCTATTTTGTTTCATGTTTGACTGTGTTAGACCTTCTGCTCATCATTATACCCTAATTTTTATGATTACCTCAATGATGACAATAGACGGACTCGGTATGGGCAATGAATGACAGATGTAATGGATTTAAGTGGCTTAAAAGGCAGAAATGGGGAAGAGGGATGCACTAAATCTAATAAAGTGTGTATAATTGTCATCGATTCTGGTTTGCACTGATAATGAAAGCCCTTTCCAGTACCTTAATATTAAAAAACTTATTGTATATACGAAATAGGTCTTTGGCTCAATATTCAGCTATTCATAACTACAACACTACAGGAAAACATAACTTGATAACTCAATCACATAGATTAAAATTAAAATTATCTGTCGACGGGCCCTAAAACACCACACTACATTAAAATTATATGAAAGAAAGATTGCTTAGATTGGCAGTAAATTATTCAATAAATTACCAATAAATTTTAAAAATATTACTCCATTACCTAAAATTAAACACATATTAACTAATTTTCTTAAATCAAAAGCTTACTATGACGTGGAAGAATTTCTGAATGATAATTATCTTATTAATTGGCCTACAGTAACTTTTTATCAATGTATTTGCATTACAATCATCTTTATGTATTATTTTAGCATTTTAACTCTTATCACTTGTAATTGTATTGATTGTTTTTATTTATTTTTAATTGGACTATGATCTTAAACAAGTTTTCAATTGTGTATACTATTGTACTTGTTATAAGGAGCAATAAAGGGTCCCATAAAGAAAGAAAGTAATTGACATCGATTCTGATGTGCACTGATAATGAACACAAAGAAAAGGAAAACAAAGAGAAATGGAAAATTTTTAAAACAGAGGTAAGGTTTACAGGGATTTTCAACTGAAGTTCAGGGGATTATATACAATTTCCAAGAAAATGTTTTGGAAAAATAACTTAGAGTGAATTGATAAGAGTCGACATGAAAAATTCAATGCCACGGCCGGAATTTCAACCACGAATCTACTGGTTTCTGCCCATTCGCTCTTACGCTTTGACCTACCATGTCCAAGTTGCCATCTTGACATTAAATTCTCCCATTGACTCATATAATACCGCGGTAGACCACTAGGGGCTCTCGCATCCGAGTTACACCGTTTGTGGCGAGTTACTATCGTAAATACTTGAGTCCCAGGCTTCATCATTGAACTCTTATTATTTAAGTTAATTGATGAAATCAATTGGTGAGTCAGTTGGAGAGTTTGTCATGACGGCAAGTTGGGCATTGTAGCTCAATGGGTAACAGTGACTGCACGGAAACCACGAGATACCTGGTTCAAATCCCGGCCATGGCGTCGAATTTTTATGTCCACTCTATCAATCCAAAATCTTAATCTGTATAAGGGTAGTGTGAAAAAGTGTTTTTGCATCAATTAACTTAAGCATAGAGTGATTTAAAGAATTGTGAAGAAAAGCGAAGAAAATATAAGGTAAAGAACAATATTTGCAAAAACTATTAGTCATAAGGCGTGAATTTGATGCAACATTTGAAGTAAGCGATAAATTATTCACTCAATTATTCAGTTAGTATTCCTGTTACTCTGCAGTCTACATTTGTTAAGCTCTTATCACAACCCATACCAAAGATAAGTTAAGACGAGCAGAATGTCTGTTAAAGATAATATTGTAAGGTGAAACAGAACTTTTGTTAAAATATAATAAGGATTGGTGAAACCACCTCATACAGTTTATAAGATTCCAAAGCGGTGATCTGTCAGTTCTATTGACTTAATGTTAAGCGTATAGGTCTCAGAGAAAGCTTATGGAGATCATTTCCCAACTCGAAAACAGGCAGCCATTGTTTTGTTGCCCTTAGAGAAGATTAGATACATTAGACAAACCGGAGATTGTATGTCCAGCAAGACGATGTGTTAAGATGGATTATGAAAGGCATTTTCGTGCCTCGGTTACCTTGTTGGCGGATTGAAGAAAAGCCTAGTAGGAAAGTTTGGTTTCACAGCTAATTAAGCTAGCCCTTAGAATTTGCATACCAATTAAGGTAAACCTTGCAGGCTTGTGAAAAATATTTTGTAACTTCCATTGCTCTTAGCCCTCATCTAAATAGTTAATATGTTCAAAGTTTATGATCTAGTTCGTGAACGACTTAATTAGCGACACTGCAAGAATCATATAATGGTGGTTAATTGCTTAGTGGTAAGGTAACTGAGAGGTAAAGAGCTCTAATGTTCCCTCTGCAATAAGTATTGTCATATCGGCGATCACACAAGTCTCGCTGATAATCTCTGCAGTTGAGCGTCCTTATACTTATCATCATCATCAGCATCACACAAGTCTGCCGCAAAAAAGTAACACGCGCTCAAGGTCAGCTGGAGCCAGGAAGCGACTAGCATCACTATAATGTACGAGATTTAACTTGCCCCTGGTTTGTAGAAAGAGAAAGAAATAGGTACTCACCATCCCTTTCTAACCCACCCCTCTTATATGGGCAGCCAGGCAGGGCAGACACATCAATGGCGGATGATGCTTCTTCTCCTGTTGAACAATTTTTTTAGAACTTTATTCATATCTTCCAAGCTGAGCAGAAAATCATTCCAATAGGGTGAATAAATAGATTGTCTTATTGCAGTGGCACAGAAGGAGTCTATTGCTGTTTTTGAGGGTTTTGATTTGGATTTTTTTTTTTTTTTTTTTTTTTTTTTTTTTTTTTTACCAGGAGTCGCTATAAAATTACCACTTACTTTCACTTCATTTTGTTCTTTAAGTATTCTTTTCACATTACGAGATGAAACGCCTGTAGCTGTAGCAGTTCTTTGAATTATGCTCCACACAGATATATGGTTGGCTTTCCACATTTTAGGTCCTCGCATTCGTCTGTAAAAAACGCATGACCCTTAATCACAATTTCCCTACCATCTGATCTTATAGCTTTTCCCTTTCATTCCACGCCTCCTAGAACTAACGAAGACGCTAGCACTATTCGTAGCTGTATGTTTAAAATAATCACAAACTTTTCAAATTCTAAAATCATTTTTCAAGTTTCCAACACGTTAACAACCGATACTTCACATGCAACATCACTGCTGCCTGCTTGTGCTTACCCTCATACCACAGCAGGTATTTAGGGAATACAATCGTGTTTTAAAGGGACTGACCATTTCAAGGAAAGAAACCCAGCGCCCGTGCTAGACAAAGATAGTGCAAAAAGAGCCAAGTTAAATCTCGTGCATTATAGTACGCAAAGGGCCTTTCACGACTGCAATTCCAGAGGCTTTCAGCTCCAGAAAGATCTACCGCACCAAGCATGTACAGAAAAGCTGATGCAAGTTCCATGATAAGGAGTCGGCAGGCCGTCTAAGGGGCAGGGATTATTTCACGGTAAAGTAAAAGTGCCTTCAGGTGAGGGATCGCCAAGCTGCAGAATTGGCAGCGAAGCAGTTTACAAGTGTTTATCGAGTTGTGTTCAGAATTAGTTTGTATCTCCGTGTTAGAGGTGGCTGTGTGCGTAGGTCAGAAACATTATAGCAGCACAAACGGTGTGTACTAAAGAGACTTAAAGGAATACTGCAGATATGTTCTGAAGTGTTAAATTTTTGTAAAAGAAAAGATGATTTTATGTTACCATTCAGCAAACGATTTGGGAATAAATTCAGAAATTTATGGTGGACAGTTTCCTTCTTTTGCCACAGTATCTATTTGGGTTAGCTCATGCAGTAATAATTTTTGTCTAAGTGTATGAAAACATATATTTAATACATTGGAGTAATATATGATGGTACATAGTATGTTATGGGAAATATTTTTTTAACAAAACCGGCGTACACGAATTCGACTTTTGAACTTCTATTTGGAGAGCGTTCTTTGAACTAGTTTACGTCTTACCATCGGCTCAGGTCCATGCGTCATAGTTTATGTATTCCCAATTGTATAATATGAATAAGAGGCAAGGATCATGAGTGTAGTAGATATGTTGAAGCTAAATCCTTACAAATTCCTATATTTTAATGCCTCGGAAACGCTCCGTGAAACCCAAGCTACTTGAAAACACGAACTTATATTTGGGTGGGGGTATGATGTGCTGTGAATTAAGGAAGAACGGAAAGGGACAGACCGTGTCCTCCGCAGATCTCTCAGGTATCTATTATGGACGAGAAGGGATGAGCAGAAGGGTGATCAGAGGCTGTTAAAGGGCTGAGACAGCAAAGCCACATTGATTTGCAGAGCTCTGTAACAGTTGGGTAGTTTGGCGCACCACCGAAGCTTCTCTCAACCACCCAGGAAGAGGATGAGGAAGCGACCCTAGTGGCCTTGTCAGGTACTTCAAGGGGAAGCAGGGAAGATTCATATAGCGCACCATCTGCAACATTTGCCAGCATCCGTTGAAATAGGCCACGCCTTGGCTGAGTGATTAGATTGCTTGACTCTCAGAAAGGCGACCACAAGGTGAGATTTATGCTGTACAGTATGCCCACGACAAGAAGGCTAGAGGGGTATGAAGAGCAGAGGAGGTTGAACTGCTGATCTGCTCCGGTAGCAGATCTGTTTACTAGGAAATGAGTGGATGAGAGTGCATATGAGTCACCCATGCTGTCAGATCCAATGTTTGTTGCAACGATAGGTATTATGTGTAGGTGAGATATGTGACAGCACTTGTGTATTTCAAACGAGCCTTCCATCCTTGTCATACTCGGAAGTCGAGCATACACACCGAGGAGGCACGTTCCTCTAGCTTGCCTTCTTGTTCTGGGCAATCAGTACATCACGATGTTGGGGCAGGTAGTCTACATCATCTCATGTATCATCAGTGTCACCGCCTGTGGTGTCGCATATAGTAAAAACAGGCGTTGAACACCAGCCCTTCCCCGAACACACTCACTCCATCGAAACTACTGTAGTGGTAACCAACAGTAGAGAAAAGAGTGAAATTAGAAATAAAAGGAATCCGTGGATTAGA
Source organism: Mantis religiosa (assembly GCA_030765055.1). Classification (NCBI taxonomy): domain Eukaryota; kingdom Metazoa; phylum Arthropoda; class Insecta; order Mantodea; family Mantidae; genus Mantis; species Mantis religiosa. The sequence goes on along the minus strand of CM060951.1, from coordinate 197,746,914 downwards.
CATTCCAACCAACATTGACAAGGGCAACCACAGGGAACGGGGAGGGAAAAAGAAATCTAGCCAAAGTAGTCGGTAGACAAGAATTAGACCTCCGTAATGCGAGGAGTCACACGTTATCGCAACCCTATATCGATCTGTCAGGGGGAGTGCTTATCGCTTCCAGATCAGACTCTTTCAGTACCCTTATTACATCATTTTTTTGAAAGAGTGTATTATATGACTGAAGAAAGTAAGGAAGTACACGAAAAGAAACATCTGATAGTGAGGAATTCTCTTAAGTGTAAAGTTGAAATTGAATATTCATTCATGGAAGCTGCTTAGCTATTGTAGTTCTCACCCTCCCTTCGTACAGCTGGCATCGCCGGGCATAAAGACCACTTATATCATAGGGCTATTTATCTGCTCTAAGATTCTTTTAGGTGCGGCAAATCTGTGCCACAGGACCACCCGTTTTACTTCTCTTCCGATGGAAGCAATATGTAACGGGATTTTAATTTATAATCTTCTTCTTCCAATAAGAATCACGCCAACTTCTTTGTAATATCCAAGTCAAGTTTTAATCTAATAAGAGTCATGAGATCTTTCTAAGGTGTGGACGCGGATTTTTGGTGAAAATAAAGTTTAGATGAGTCCAATTTTGTTATATATTATTTAATTATATAATATAAACTACGATTCACTCTTTTATATTATAAATATTGAATAACACTTTTCGAATCTTATTAATTTTTCTTTACAATTATAATGATCGTAACATCTTAAGTCAACTTCCTCGTTCTCCAGCAAGACACAAGATTCTAACACTCTTCTAGATTATTGATTTTCTTGTCCCCATAGTGATTCCCACTTTATTTTGTGATTGGCCGATTCACTGACACGTCATCACACCACGTGATACCACTACTTCGGCCAATCACACAACTACATACATTTTTATATATATTTACAATTCCCACGAACATAAAAATACTGTTACAAATGCCCCTCTTCGAAATATATGGAAAATAACCAAACAAAGGAATTAACAATCTGTTTCCATATATTTCGAAGAACAGCCCCAATTAACAATTTCGTTTACAACAATGAACTGTAACATAAATATAACATACATAAAACACAACAATAAATGAACATTAATTAAAATACAACAATATATTGACATTTAACAATAATATACATGTTTTATTATTTTTATTATTATTTAACACACACATAGTATATATTCAATATTGTTTCAATTACTGTCAAGGCTTTTATGTGTATAGGGATCAGTATCATTCACTTTAAATGTGTGTGTGTATTTGTTACACAGTCCAGGTTTTGAACTAAAGGCTTTTCTATTCTTTAATATACACAATTTCAACTGTTCTTTTCTCGCTTGGTCTAAATTGTATGTGTTTTCTAACTTTACTTGTAATATTCTCTGGAATTCTATTTCTTCCTCCACTTGGCTTCCGCCGTTCTTATCTTGTATTGTATATAATTGGCAACAATGCTTTTCAAGGTCAGTTACATTATTTTACAATCCATCAATAATTAAATTCTTCCCACAATTTTCATATTCATCGTATTCAATATTACCATTTTCTTGCAAAAGTATATCTTCCACAAAAAACCTTTCATTATTTATATTATCCCTGTTCTCTTCTTTTCTTCCATCTTCTTACAATAATTTTATTACTAATAAATCATTTTCTGTCTTAACCTTCATTTCATGCATTTCGAAATTCAATACACTTTGCCATTCATATAATAAATCATTACCCAAAATTACATCTCTTGCCAAATGTGGAATTGCCAACGCAATGAAATTGAAATTCCATTCACCTATTCGCCCTTAACTAATACTTTCATTGTTGGTTAGGTTGGTGCTATCGTTTATATTCGCATCATTCTCTGTGCTTTGTGTATTTTCGACTATTTCATTTTGATTACTTCTTTCAAATCTCACACCCCTAAAATCTCTTTGATTTGCACTAAATAAACTAGTACCTCTACCCCTATTAAAATTACTTATTCGCTGATTATTTCCTCGATAAAATCTTACATGGTTTATTTGATCATTTCTTCCAATTCTCGTCGACTGATTGTTATGATAATTCCTTTGCACATTATTTTGAACTCCCTTTCCTGTTCCGGGAATTACAGATTCATAAGTTCGTCTAGGATCATAACCTCTTCCTTCAAATCTTTGATTTCTCACGGGTGCCCCGCCCCAATTTAAACTCGTCCTATTATTCCTATTATTTGTAGGTTGTGATTCCTGTCGATTTCTTCCTCGCTCAATATGGACGTTATTATAGTTACCATCACAGGATGTAGTATCATTAATGAGGTTATGTGCTTCAAATTCGGATAATAATTCAATCATATCAGAGAAATCGATAGGCTTAGCCACAATTAAATGATTTCTGATATGTGGTGGATAATGACGTATTAGCATGTTGACAATTTCTGTCTCAGAAATTTCGGGATTGATCAACTTACTTTTGTTTGCTAATTTTAAGAAATATTCAGTCATAGAAATCCCTTTTTTAAACTCAAACCTACCCGTTGCTAACTCAACTTTTATTCTTCTTTGTCTCTCAGGTCCCCAAAATCTATTTATAAACAGATTTCTGAAAGTACTGTATGTTTCATGTGAAGCCAAAGTTAACCTTAACCACTCAAGAGCAATTTTCTTCAAACAGCGTTTTACTATTACCATCCGAAATTCATTGGGAATTCTCTTAATACGGAAATATTCTTCCAATTCCCTAAGAAATACTTTTGGATTATCACCTGATTCCTCATCAAAACTTGGTGGACTAATATCATTTAGTGAATAATGTACACATTCATTTTGACCTAGACTGTGGAGTTGTGTGTGTGAGGACATGTTTTGTGTGTTTCTGTGATAGTTAATATCATTATCTGGACTCACAAAATCACTACATTCACTTACTACATCACTAGACTTCTGATGATTGCTTAATTCACCTGGTAAGTCACAATCGTTTATATTTGTAATTCTAGACATTTCTTTCCCGTTATTTACTTTTCTAGCCTGTAATGCAATTACAACTTGTGTCAGTTTTCCTAAGTTATCCTTTTCTTTTTCAAAATGTTCTTTTACCTCTTTAATTTGCAAAATTACTTCTTCTTTTGCTTTACTTATCTCATCAATTTGTAACTTTATTTCCTCTTGGTGTATCTTACTTTCATCATGTTGTAATTGCATTTCAGAACAAATTACATGGATTCTTTGTTCTACTTTATCTCCTAATTCTTCTCTTTGTTTTTGTGTTATTTCTGCCTGTTGTATCCTAAATGTTTCTAACTCTTTGTTTAATTCCATTCTTATTTCTTGTTTCACAATGTCCTGACCTAACCTAGTTTCCTGAATTATCTCTCTCAACTCATTGACTTCCTTTCTATTCTCATCCTTATTAATCTCTATGATCTGCATGAGCCTTTCCATATTATCCCTACACTCTTTTCTCCCTTCTCTAATCTCCTGTGAAATTTCAGATTTTAATTCCTGTTTTAGCTTCTGTAATAAATTAATTTCTAAGTTACTCACATTTTGTGCTAGTTCCTGTCTTACTCCTACATCTAAATCATTCATTTTCTTAGTTAAATCATTTACATTTTGTTCTATTTTAGAATCTAAATTACTCATTTCTGATTTTACATCTTTCATTCTAGAATCTAAATTACTCATTTCAGATTTAACATCTCCTATTTCTGATTTTACATCTCTCATTCTAAAATCTAAATTCTTTGCATTTTGTTCTATTTTAGAATCTAAATTACTCATTTCTGATTTTAAATCATTTGCATTTTGTTCTATTTTAGAATCTAAATTACTTATTTCTGATTTTACATCATTTGCATTTTGTTCTATTTTAGAATCTAAATTACTCATTTCTGATTTTAAATCATTTGCATTTTGTTCTATTTTAGAATCTAAATTACTTATTTCTGATTTTACATCATTTGCATTTTGTTCTATTTTAGAATCTAAATTACTCATTTCTGATTTTAAATCATTTGCATTTTGTTCTATTTTAGAATCTAAATTACTTAACATTCTTGTTATTCTTTCCAACATTGACTCATTATCTATGCTTAATCTTGCATCCTCCCTATTCATTCCTACACTATCAGTAACTTCTCCTTCCACTATTATTTCTTTTCTACTCGCCATCTTTTTAACTATTTTCTGATTTCTTAACAACATAAATCTACTACTACTACTACTATTATTATTATTATTATTATTATTATTATTTTTTTTTTTTTTTTAAATTTCACTCACTTAAACCAGTTCTCGTTTTCTTCTTTCTTCTCTCTTCTTTCTTCTTTCCTTTTAAATTCCCACTGAGCTGCACGATGCACGATCTCCTCTTCTTTATCCTATTCGAGCCCCACACGTTGCTGCGCCATTTGTAACGGGATTTTATTTTTTCGTTTTCTTACTTGATTATTTTTGTACAAGGCATCCATCTTAATCGTTGCATGTTAACTTTTACTTCTTGGTGATTGAATTAGATTAACCATATATTGTCTAATTGCATAATGCACTTGTTTATATTGCGAATATTGAATATAACACTTTTGTATTTAATTCGTATTTTAGAATTATAATGATCGTAACATCTTAAGTCAACTTCCTCGTTCTCCAGCAAGACACAAGATTCTAACACTCTTCTAGATTATTGATTTTCTTGTCCCCATAGTGATTCCCACTTTATTTTGTGATTGGCCGATTCACTGACACGTCATCACACCACGTGATACCACTACTTCGGCCAATCACACAACTACATACATTTTTATATATATTTACAATTCCCACGAACATAAAAATACTGTTACAAATACTAAGTCCATACACCCTCTTCCGGTTTTAAACCCGAAATCTCATGAATCAGAAGCTAGCATTTTACACTCGCTTCATGGAGATTGCATAACAAAAGCCAAGTGTTACCGATACGATATCGTAATATTCTTATGCAAATTGCTGCAGTAAACTGAGCTAGAGAAAACCTAACATTTTCTTCAAAAGTTGAAGAAAAAAATAAAAACATTTCACCACATAATCTTCTGCTGAGTACCTTCTTTTAATGCATGTGTTGCGTATAACCGAATTATCCCAAATCTAACGTACCCCATCCCACCATTACCTCGAATTAGCAAGACTCTGCTCTACCTGATAATGACAGCCAATGGAGATATATTACTATCCATAAAAGTATATCAGATTTTGTCCTGGAAGAAAATGGATGCCCATTTGGGATCACAGAAAGTATTATTGCTAAACAGATCACCTTGTGAATGGCATTCCTGAGCCCACGCCGCCGTCTCATGCTGTTTCCATATGCACTCGTTTGCAGCGGCGAGACCAATATATTGCAAGATGCAGTGAAGTTCTTCTTTCTTCTTCTTCACTTCATGGCATAGGCAATGCATTGCTGTTCCGCCCTCCAAGTCCTCCAGCCATCGTTTCCTGGGTCTCCCCACCGATCTCCTACCTCTAGGATGATACTGTAATATTTGTTTTGTAAGTCTATTATCTGACATTCTTTCAACATGTTCCTTCCAATTTTGTTTAAGATCTTTTAACCTATCATTCATACTAAAAATGTCCAGCTCTTCTCTTTGTTTTCATTTCTTATTAAGTCTCTCTTCGTGCATCCTTTCGCACTTCTCAAGAATTTCATTTCTGAAGCCTGTATTTTACTCTGTAGCTTTTTAGTTAACGTCCAAGTCTCACTTCCGTATGTCAGTATAGGTACAGCCATAACTTTGTAGAACTTTAATTTCATTTCTTTACGTATTTTGTTTCTAAATGTTCTATTTATTGTTCCACACACTCTTTGAAATTTTCATATTTTATTGTAGACATCATATTCCTTGTCAGAACTAACATCAGTTCCCAAGTAGTTAAAATGGCTTGCCTGTTCAACGCAACGATTATTTATAACTATTTTTGTTCTAATTGGCTCTTTCCCAATGAATGCCATTACCTTTGATTTTATAAAAGAAGTGTTAATATTATATTGCTTACAAAGTTCACTAAGTTTAAAAATAGATTTTTGCAGGGCAGACTCGCTATTTTGTATAATAACTAAGTCGTCAGCAAACAATAAAGTATTTAAAAAGCTTTAATTTTAAATTTTAAAACCTAAATTCACTAGCTGCTTCCATTTGCACACTAGATCGTCAATATAAATACTAAAAAGGGTAGGTGATAAGGTACACCCTTGTCTGACACCCTGATTAGTAAGATTTTTTTTTTAGAAGTTTTACCATTTTTCCTCACATTCATTTTTGTTTGGAAGTAGAAGCATTGTATCAATTTTACTAATTGTTGTGTGTATCCTCGTAATTCCAATATTTACCACATTTTGCATCGGTTTACCCTATCGAAGGCTTTTTCAAAGTCAGTAAAAGCCATATGCGTTTCTTTATTAAACTCCCTATGTTTTTCAATTAGTTGCTTAACAGTGAAGTTCTGAATATAATATAACACTTAGAACATATTCCTTATTGAAGTGTTGGTACACAAAAATCAGATCAGTACAAATGCATGAAAACGCGGGTAATTCCCACTTAATACCTAGCTACTGCGACGACGCTGACTTTATGTCACTGACGGTAAAGAATTCGTAGTCACTGGTCAGCAGCTTGAACTCCTGCCAGCTGATGTCCCGATCACAAGATAATTTCTCTTTGGCCGTAGTTAATTATTTTAGTTGTAACACACGTTAATGCAAACATTGCGCTTGTGTTGCAGTAAGTACGACCAGAAGACAGAACATGTCTCAATATGGTAACATATGATATAAATTGAACAAATTAAGATAGTATTCTATAAAAGGTAGGTATTATTTTGTGGAACAGCGTGTTTAGTAGCTGACATAACCGGTGCTGACAGCTTCGTGCTGAGTGCAACTATCAATGTTTTGGCCGGTCCGTTGATTCCGCAGCCACAATTGAATTCAAACTCTCACTGTGCATTCTGCAGCCCGACATATACTGCACCACAAATTCACCAGTGGTTTAAAACTGTATATGGAGTGTAAAACTTATGCACTTGTGATGTAAAGCGACAGGTATTGTGGTTATGTTGGCAGAGGCAATAATTTCCGGAGTTTAAACAGAAATAACAAACACAGACTGAAACAAAACACTGCGTACTGTTTCCACGAAAAAACAAAATAGAATGGTTGTGGCTTCCAAAGGCTTTGGAGGACATAAGTGATATATTTTCAAGCATTCTAATGAGACTTTCAGGTAAATAAATGCAGATACCAAAACAATATCTACGTGATTTAAACGATAGCTAATCAAAAGTATTTAGTCACATTTCTACATAAATGAATCTATAGTTGTTGAAAAGTCTGATGTATTGCACTACGAGAAGTGACTGCAACCTTGTACAAGGTTTATTACAAACGTTTATTCTTTAAGTAACAAACATTTACAGAGCTTTTTTATTTACGTTTATCTCTGTAGAAACAATGGAAACAGGAACTACAGCAGGCCATATAATAATATATAAAAATGGTTCACCTCATAAAAAGAGTATCACAAAATTTGTGTTTTAAATTTAAAAAATGTACATATAATATGTATAGTGCTTTAATTAAAAATTCCGAGAAATTTTCCAAAACTATTTCATATCAAGGGAAGTCTTAGGTCGAGAGGTTTTCTTTGGGTTCACGTGTGTTATTCATAGAATATTTAGTACCCAAATGACATTCTGGAATTGGTGTTTATTGTTATTAAGAAAGGAATCACTTTTAAAACGTGTAGTATTAATATATGCCTGAAGTTGGTAGGTGCAGTTGCAATTTCCTGAGATTGAGATACAGTATATGCCACATTTTGAAAGAGTGAACAAATTGCTTCAAATAGCTCACCCTTATCAGGATTTGAACTCTGGAGCTCTAGAATATGAAGGACCCATGCTGCACAACACCACAAAGGCCGACTTGGTAGCTCTAAGATACTTGGACTTCCATGATGTTTCTTTGAAGGCGTATTGCACAAAAAGGTTAATTTAAAAGTCTCAAAACATTATAAAGAACTCATTCACACAGAGACACTCAAATACACATAGTGAAATGCTGAGAAAATACTATTTAAAATCGTTAACAACTACAAATACCTCAGTCTGTAATGGTGATTTCAGCTCTGTGACATCCACGTTGTTGCATTCGACGTTAATAAGAGATTTCTTGTTGTCAGTAACCAACCCATAAACCTTCTAATAAAACATCCGAAAGTCAAAACAATGGAGCAGTGGTAAAGTTTCGTTTAGGCGTACCCAAGTGTGTTAAAATTTAAGCCAATACGTCTTGTATATGAACTAATAAAAGAGCAGTGCTACCTAGAGGACATCAAAGCCAGGCTAGAACTACCATCTGCATCAGCTGCAGAACAACACACCAAGGAGATAAATAAGAAGAGAGATAGCATACTTTTACAGCATGGGGGCCATGATGAACAGAACATGAACCTCGGTAAACTACGAGCTCATACACATGGTGACTAGATTCGCAGCATATGGTTTCTGTGTGACTAAAAGTTTCTACAATCCAAGTGAAAAGTGCATGTGTGAACTGTGTAAGAAGCAATTCACTTGATGACAATTACTCAGCTGTGGGAAAAGGGTGAATAAGATTGTGGAATATAGCAAGGAAAACTAACTTAACAAATCAACTTGGTTCTGTCCAGTAATAACTTAGGGCTGAGCTACCCATAATGATTTAATTCGATCTAAGACTACGGGGCCATAGTTTGCGATTCAGGCAACAACCATCTTCTTAACTCTTTAAATCCTATTTATATAACAGGCTTACGGATTGCCATTGGCGCTTACAGAACCAGTCCAGTTTTTAGCATTCTTGCAAAAGCAACCAATAACCATTGTGGGTTAGAAGATAAAAGATTACATATCATTATGCAGTAAAAATATCACACACCCCAGCAAATCCTGTGTATAAAAATTCCTTTCTGCTAGCAATATAATAATAAAAACATATTCAAAACCTTTCTACCATCGTTTAAATACTTATTTGAAGGAAATGAAATGTATGTCTCCCAAAAATAATTCCATATAAAGCTCCAAACAAACCACCATGACAAATAACTCATCCAAAGTTTGATACAACTTTAATGGCAAATCAAAAATGGGCAATAATGTGTGTGCGTTTATAAATCTCTCTTCATTGAAACAGTAGACGAATTCAAAGACTTCAGCAATCTTTACACTGATGGGTCCCGTTCGTCAAGTGGTACCGGAAGTGCAGTAGTATACAATGACAATGTAATAAAATATAAACTAAATGATATAAGCTCGATCTCCTTTTGTGAAGCTTTTGCAATTAGGAAGGCCTTAGAAATAATTAAAACTTCGAGAGAATTAAAATTTCTGATTTGTACAGATATTCGGAGTGTAATTGAAAGTTTCCTAAGCAACGCAAACAAAGAACCAATGATTGAAGAAATCAAGCAAATTTGTAATATAATTAATGGCAAAAAACAAGTTAAGTTTTAGTGGATACCATCCCACACTGGCATTATTGGCAATGGACAAGCCGACAATGCTCAACGACAACACTCTCCAGTCATACGGAAAATTCAGTTTCTGACACCGATCTTAAAACACATCTCAACAGCTTAAACAAGAGTTGTAGAATACTGAATGGTTAAGAAACTGTCCCAATAAGCGTTTAGAAGTCAGAAACTCAGTTTTCAACGACAATCAAAGCTACCTAAAGTACAGAAAGCACCAGATAATCTGTACCCGGTTACGAATTGGTCATTGGAAATTGTCACATGAGCACCTCCTATATAAAAGTAAAGCCACCTTGTGTAACTATTGTAGTGTAATTACTTACAAAAAACATATATTTGATTGTAAATATTTAGAACCTTACAGACAAAAATGGAATGTCTCTTCACAACAAAAGGAAGAACTGAACAATTGCACATGTTTTCAACACTATCCAATTACATATCATTAAGCTACCAATGCCCTTGTAACATTTTACAATACATATATATTTAGATTTCCAATGCCAAGATACCCTACTACTCCCATTTATTTATAAATTGTTTACCATTTTCCAAAATGTCTGCATTGAAACACAATGTAAATTTTGTTTTTATATCTACATGGTCGCTCATGACCTACATAGTTGTTCCTGCGACCTAAAATAAATTAAAAATAGAGTCAACCATGCACAAATTTGTGCTTTTCTATTTTATTTAAAATAATATAAATTACCAATTTGATGGTGATATTACTAAGTGATGGATGTCAGAAGGAGAGTCAATGAAAAGAATATTAACCCCCTAAGCGTTGTTATTTTGTAAGGCCATGAAAACCTGATAATAATTCTCATGTTGGACATGTTCAAACTATTGCTATCTCTGTCAAAAATATAGATTGTCTTGAGATCTTTAATTAATAACGCCCCTCCCCCCCCCCCGTGAAAGCTTTAGGCATTACATTTAGAGGGCTTTACATAGAATTAAACACTTAATTATGTGTATGGGAGTGTAAATTGGAAATGAAAGTTGAACAGAGATTTCTGCCTTGTGTTAAAGGTTATCTGTGCCAGTTCTGATGGAAATAGCTGCAACAGTGCAGAAACTAATAAGAAACAAAGGCATAAGTATACACATCCCCACACCGATTGTTATAGCTATTAGAAAATTCGAAAACTTTGAAGTTGGTAGCATCAGGCACATGTACTTTCATTAAATCACACAGGTTTTCATGAAGCTGAAGAGAAAAGGAACAGTCAAGTGTAAAGCCACGCTCGGTCTCATCAAGGGTAGGGAAAGTGTGTAACGCGGCGGAGGGAAATTTGATTTTAACTGCCCAATTTAATCTGGGGAGCTGTTTAGTTCGGCGGCACAGCGCGCGTTCCTATATAACATTACTCAGTGCCATAACCATCGTCTAAATGGCTTAGCCTCAACTTCGCTGGAAAGTTTGCCAATCACGTTTACAGGGACTTAATCTCCATCTTGGACAGGGGAAAAATGGAAAGCTTTTAGTAGAAGTTAATCGTCGACAGCGAATTGGATACTGGTTCAAGGCGTGTTTTACAAACACTATACAAAATGAAATAGCTTTTAGGGCACCCCGTGGTGTCGTGTAATCTACACCTCAGTGCAGGACCCAGTTCTGTGAAATGATTCACTGAGATTAATGAAGGAAAGAAAAATCTCTGAGACTCAGTTAAACGAACGACCTCAAAAAGAGAATGTAAGTCAACCTTACATGCTCCACTCATAAATTTCCCTATTCGTTTTTATAAAATTCTCCTTACAATATTTCTTACTATTACTACTGCTACTACTACTGCTACTACTACTACAACTACTACTAACACTACTACTACTTCTACTACTACTTTTTTATAGTAACGGAAAAATATTTTAGACGCCGCTCTGCGTGGCGAGATGGATTCTTCTTCTTCTTCTTCTTCTTCTTCTTCTTCTTCTTCTTCTTCTTCTTCTTCTTCTTCTTCTTCTTCTTCTTCTTCTTCTTCTTCTTCTTCTTCTTCTTCTTCTTCTTCTTCTTCTCTTCTTCTTCTTCTTCTTCTTCTTCTTCTTCTTCTTCTTCTTCTTCTTCTTCTTCTTCTTCTTCTTCTTCTTCTTCTTCTTCTTCTTCTTCTTCTTCTTCTTCTTCTTCTTCTTCTTCTTCTTCTTCTTCTTCTTCTTCTTCTTCTTCTTCTCTTCTTCTTCTTCTTCTTCTTCTTCTTCTTCTTCTTCTTCTTCTTCTTCTTCTTCTTCTTCTTCTTCTTCTTCTTCTTCTTCTTCTTCTTCTTCTTCTTCTTCTTCTTCTTCTTCTTCTTCTTCTTCTTCTTCTTCTTCTTCTTCTTCTTCTTCTTCTTCTTCTTCTTCTTCTTCTTCTTCTTCTTCTTCTTCTTCTTCTTCTTCTTCTTCTTCTTCTTCTTCTTCTTCTTCTTCTTCTTCTTCTTCTTCTTCTTCTTCTACCTCACCTTCTACCCGTTCCGGCTCCTTATTGGTCTGCCCATCTTTTCTTCGGTCTTCCCTGGTTTCTTCTCCCTATAGGTTTATAGTTTAAGGTTATTTTTGGTATCCTGTTATTATTCCTCCTCTGAACATGTTCTTTCCATTGATTTCTATTTCTTTCAATAGTATGGTTCATTCCTTCTACTTTTAATTCTGTCCTAATATCCTGACTACTTTTTTATCAATTTTGGTATATCCAGCTATTGTTGTTATGAATTTCATTTCTGATGACTGTATTCTCGTACTATTTCTTTTTGTTAGTGTCCATGTTTCTGATCCATAGATCAGAGTTGGTATTGCCATTGTTTTGTATAGTTCCATTATAGAGTCCTTTTTCGCTTCATTTTTTAATGTTCTTTTTAATGTGCCTGTTATATAGTTAAATTTATTTATTTTCTCTATTATGTCAGCTTCCCCTTGGTACGAGACGTTACATCCTAAATACTTAAAGTGTGATTTCTGGTCGATTATTATGTTATCTAACGCTATTTTTGATCTTACTGGATTAATTCCTTTAAATGACATGTTTTTGGATTTATTTGCTGATATTTTCATTCCATATTCTGTAGCAATCTTGTCTAGACTATACAGAATTTTCTGCAGGTCATCTTCATTTGTGGCCATTATTATTTGATCATCTGCATACAACACAGTTTTATATTTAGCTCCTGATACATTAATACCTCCATTGACTTTATTCGACCAAATCCTTACTATTTCATCAACATACAAATTAAAAAGTGCTGTTGATAAAGGACAACCTTGTCTTCCGCCACCATTAATTATTACTGGTTCTATTTTATTTATTTTAATTTTTGTGTCAATGTACATACTTTTTATAACTTCAATTAGTTGTAAAGGTATGCCTTTATTATTTAAAATTTTCCACAGTATCATTCGTGACATTTTCTCAAAAGCTTTATATTGGTCAATAAATAGTGAGTCTCTAAATTTTGTTCTCGTCGTTTTGCTATTACTTGTTTAAGAGTAAAAACATTGTCAACGGTGCTTCTTCCTTTTCTAAAACCAGTTTGTTTTTCTAGGAGTATTGCATCTGTTATTTTGTTTAACAGAGTACTTTCTTATTTCGGCATATATTTTGTAGGCAGCACACAATAAACTAATCCCTCTATAATTTTCAGGTCTTGTTCTTTCCCCTTTCTTAAATATTGATATCACTTTAGCTATCATCCATTCTTGCAATATTTCTTTTGTTTCCCAACACTTGTTATATAGACACAGTAATCTGTCATGTAATTCTTTAGGAGCATATTTAATTAATTCTGAATTAATATTATCTATTCCGCAGACTTTCCTATTTCTACCTTTAGCTATACCTTCCATTAATTCTTCTACTTCCAACCGGTCTACTTCTGCTCTATATAATTTATCTATTTCGCAATTTTGTTTATCTCCTGTGTTCCAGAGATTGGATTCTTACCAACCAAAAAACCCTTACTCACATAGCATACCATCTGGGACCACAATAATGCATAACTTCAGCATGGTAGCATAATAAACACCGCGCTTCCTTAAGTCAGCTCTTAATCCTTTAAAGTATACTTAATCTACCGCCTTCCTTTCATCATTTTCCTTAGTTTCAAGTATGTGCCTAGCTAACTGCTTCACTGTGTTCCATAACTCCTTATTCATCATAATAACGGTACATTAGTTTTCTACTGACAATTCCACATCCAATTTGTAATTTACTTGCCGTCTCTTTCTCTCCCAACGTGGGCAGTAGAAAAAAGTGTGCTCTACCGAGTCGTGTTCGTTGCAGTACGTACAGTTAATGTCATTCTTTCCCATTCTATGGGCGTACTCTTTAAACCTTCCACAGCCGGTTAAAACTTGAGCAAGAAAGTAATCAACATCCCGATGTGGACAGAGCACCCATGTTCTCACATCTGGAATTAATTTCTTGGTCCATTGTCCCACCAGTGTAGTATCCACCCATCTCTTTAGCCAATCGTCCAAAATTTGGTTTCCAATCCTTAGCTTTAATTCAATGGAATGATAATCGTTCGATGCACTTATGGGCTGCCTTTCTTTCACCATTAAGTCAATTGGGATGGCCCCTGCTATTACTTTCAGCGCCCTGTTTGATACCGCCCTATACGCGCACACTGTTCTCAACAGTACCTTTCTATGGACTCTCTCCATTATTTTTACATACTTCTTCTTTTCAAGTGCAGTATATCAGATTGGCGTAGCATAAAGCATTATTGAATATACTAAACTTGGGACAGGAAATTCTATTCGCAGTTAATTTCTCTCCGTCTTAATCAGCCACACGTTCGGGCACAGTTTGGTGCGGGATATCTATGTTTGAGATGGGATGCACTTTGATTGTTTCGAAGACCCACGTCGAGAAGCCAGATATAACAGGGTTAATTCACTGTATTTTGAGTTGTTTCTTGATGATTGTGTGTGATTAAATAAGAGTCATGACACGTCTGTTTTCCATGCATAATTCAGAATAAAGTTTCGGAGAAGTCAAATTTTGTAACTATTTAATTGTATTATTTGGATTATATTTTACTTGAACTTCCTTTCCCAGTCACTTGCAAGTTATTTCCAACATATCGATAAATTCTTACTTTGTTATTTTATGCTCACTCAGCATAAAGCAGCTATTAAACTGATTTATTATTTCATAATAACAGCTTCCGTTTTGTGTGGCGCCAATTCCAACTCATTATAGGTCATCCATCTATCGATGCGTCTACTACCACTACACTGCTGCTGCTACTACTACTACTACCACAAGTACTACTACTACTACTACTACTACTACTACTACTACTACTACTACTACTACTACTACAACTACTACTACTACCACTATCACTACCACTACCACTACTTTCATTGCCATATCGTTCCAACATCCGCTTATCTATTTCAATCAACCAAAAAGGAAGAAAACAAGAAAGTCCTTAACTCTTGGTGAAGAAATTGAAAATTCTAATGATGTTAAAAAGAGTCCTTGCCTTAGTCGACAATGAAAACCATAATAAAAATGAGGCGGGTATAGCCTGGATGTGGCTATGAAAATGTAAAGAGGACACAAACAGGGCGTTTTGCCGATTTATAAAAAATGTCTTATAGTCTGGTTCAATCAATATCGTGAGAAAAATGTTCCCATCGATGGGAAAATGTTACAAGGGAAGGTACTAGGTTATGCGAAGCAGCTTAAATGACGGATGACTTGAGAGCTTCTATTGGCTGATACGACATAAGTGGCCGGAGAATTTGTGGGGAGGCCAATAGTGCTGATAATCAACTAGTGTATGGCTGTAGAGAAATATTTAAAAAGCAGAGAAAAATATAAGATATGAAGCGCACAGTGTATTTCTAATGTAGAATTTACAAATTAGTACTCTGGTGGTTTTAAATTTTGTCTCATTAAATATACACACCTAATTACTTTTATTGCCATTAAACAGTTATCTCAAAAATAGTTGAATATGGCTTAAACTAAACAGTTCAGGTTTGGCATTTTCTTCGAGTTTAGCCTCTAATTTGTGAAATAGTGCACAAGAGTCGCTAAATAATAAACTAACGACAGGGGACCGCTCTCCAACTACAACAATAATCACTCCGTGGGTTTCCAGGTAATTGATTAAATATTAAACATTATAAAGTACCATAACCTAAGAATAGGATAGGTTAAGAAAAACAAATGGCTGCAAATAGCGAACAACAACGCCCCCTAAAGAACGTTGATCATACAGACACGCTGAAACAACTGACAGTAACAAATACAAAGAATATAAACAGAAGAGATTCCACTACGGTAATGACAACATATTACAAAAGATATTACGTCTCAGCGAATAACATATTCAAAGGCACCACAAACACTACCCAATAGAACAAGCAACTGTTATTGAATCTAGAGGTAGTATTTCAATTAAAGGTTATGTTCTAGCGGTAGGTTAACTTAGCAAACATAAGATTTATATCAATGATATCAAATGGACAAGTTTGCCTTTATTTAGCAAACAAGAAAATAGTAGAGGAGCTTATGACCAAGCATCAACACATAGTAATAAACAAGGAATCACTGCACCTCTACTGACAAAAAATAAGAGATTCATCCTATCCAATGTGTTTTCTGTTTTCCCAAACAAGACCAGAGAAGAACGCCTACTGTTTTCGTATTGGACACACAAAACTTACTCATAGCTAGTTACTCAACAAAACCCTACCTCCTGTATGCAACACTTGTAACGTCGTCACCATCAAACACATCATAAAAGAAGGCAAGAAATATAAACAGTAGCGAATAGAAGCCAACGTTCCCAGTAAAATCACAGAAGCACTTGGAAACCATATATATTGTGACTTGTGGGTTCATAGAACTAGAAGTCCAATTTGCCGAATTTCTAAGTGTTCTTTATTTCCGTTGAAATACACAGTTCAATTCTCACGTAACAACATTACATTACATATACACCCCAGAATCAAACAAGGTTAACAGTCAGCACTTGTCCACTGCTGTTTACTGTTTAGTCACAACGCTTTACTGTTCTCCACTTCTCTCCCGCGACTGTTTTACAACTCCCGCTGGCGTGTCACAATCTCTTAAAAACCTCATTAATATATATTGGAAGAACGAGGATACCCACAACAATTAGTAAAAATGACACAATGCTTCTACTTCCAAACAAAAATAAATGTGAGGAACAATGGTAAAATTTCTAAAAAAATGTGTACTAATCAAGGTGTCAGACAAAGGTGTACTTTATCACCTACACTTTTTAGTATTTATATTGACGACCTAGTGTGGAAATGGAAGCATCTAGGGAATATAGGTTTTAACATTTCAAATAAAATCTTTTAAATATTCTATTGTTTGCTGACGACTTAGTCATTATACAAAATAGCGAGTCTGCCCTGCAAAAATTTATTTTTAAACTTAGTGAACTTTGTAAGCAATATA
Source organism: Mantis religiosa (assembly GCA_030765055.1). Taxonomy (NCBI): domain Eukaryota; kingdom Metazoa; phylum Arthropoda; class Insecta; order Mantodea; family Mantidae; genus Mantis; species Mantis religiosa. The sequence continues at coordinate 197,729,921 of CM060951.1, read as the reverse complement.
ATGTGAAAATTTCTTTTATAAAATCAAAGATAATGGCATTCATTGGTAAAGAGCCAATTAGAACAAAAGTAGTTATAAATAATCGTTGCGTTGAACAGGTAAGACATTTTGACTGCTTGGGAACTGATGTTAGTTATGACAAGGAATATGATGTCTACAATAAAATATGCAAATTTCAAAGAGTGTGTGAAACAATAAATAGAACATTTAGAAACAAAATACGTAAAGAAACAAAATTAAAGTTCTGCAAAGTTATGGCTGTACCTATACTGACAAACGGAAGTGAGACTTGGACGTTAACTAAAAGCAACAGAGTAAAATACAGGCTTCAGAAATGAAATTCTTGAGAAGTGTGAAAGGATGCACGAAGAGGGACTTAATAAGAAATTAAAATATAAGAGAAGAGCTGGACATTTTAGTATGAATGATAGGTTAAAAGATCTCAAACAAAAATGGAAGGAACATGCTGAATATATGCCAGATAATAGACTTACAAAAAATATTATAGTATCATCCTAAAGGTAGAAAATCGGTGGGCAGACACAGGAAACGATGAGTGGAAGACTTCGAAGGCGGAACAGGCACTTGATTGCCTATACCATGAAGTGAAGAAGAAGAAGAAGAAGAAGAAGAAGAAGAAGAAGAAGAAGAAGAAGAAGAATTCTAGATACTTCCGGAACAAAAAGAAATCGAAACAGTCTAGACGTCACCAGAATGTTCCATAAGTGTAACTTAATCTGGGCCGGCAATTCCTTTATCTCGCGCTATATTTATCTTTTTTGCAGGCTCTTTATTTCCACACTGTCCGTCTATCAGTTCCTATGTTGCCCAAGCCGCCTTATCGCGATCGGGTTTGCGACAATATTGTAAAACAATTTTGTTCTTTTGTAACATTACGGAACTCTGTAGATTAGATTAGATTGATCTGCGTTCAGTATGTTCACTTGTAGCCAGAAAAGGCTGTGAACATTGAACATGTCCAGAGGTATAAAGTTTAATAGCATATATATGTACAAAAGTTAACATAAGACACATATTACAGTACGCAGGCAATATGAACAACAATATGGAAAACAAAGCAGGGATAATTATATGTGATACAAAAGGAAACACTTTTTAAACGAGCTTTCACTTGGCTTAGACCAGTACGTCTCAACCATTTTGCAATGGATACCATTCTTGTTATATTAAATATATATACATTAAAAATAAACTTTAAACTTGCATCAAATATTTATAAGTAATGATTTGTCATTGTAATAGTTAGATATTACTTATAGAGCTACAGAAGCATTATCAGGATAATTTGTCATTCAGATAATCTTGTACAGAATAAAAGGATTTTGATCAAAGGTACTCTTTAACAGCTTTTTTAAAAGCAGCGAAATTATCAACTTTTTCTTTAAGGACATTAGGAAGTGCGCCAAATATTTTGATAGTTTCATAATAAACACCTTTCTGAAAGCAAGAAAGTTTAGCACTGGGATAATAGATATTATACTTTTGTCTAGTGTTTATTTTGTGAATTACATTATTTGTTGCAAATAAGGCATGATTGCATACAAAGAATTTTATGATCGAGAATATATACATGCAAGGAAGCGTTAATATCTTCAGTCTCGTAAAGAGATCTTTACAGGAGCATCTGGTGTGGGTGTTAGTAATGATTCTTATAACCCTCTTTTGCATAAGAAATATTTTTTTTACTTTCTACTGAGTTGCCCCAAAATAATATTCCATATTCCATAATAGACTTAAAATATGCATAACATACTAATTTAAGTGTGTCAATAGAACTCACATTAACCAGCTCCCGGATAGCATAACAGGCAGAGCTGAGTTTAGGTACGATATAATTTATGTGAGCTTTCCAATCTAAACATCTGTCCACTTGAAGGCCCAGAAATTTTAAGCTGTCAATTTCTTCTAATAACATATCATTAATCCCGATTTCTATTTGAGTATGTGACGTACGACAGGTAATAAATTTGACCACTTTTGTTTTCTCTAGATTCACAGATAATTTGTTCGCTTTAAACCAGCATGACATACAGTTTAAAACATAATTCATTTTAATTATACACTCGTTTAAGTATGTACTGGTCACCAGGACACTAGTGTCATCAGCGAAAAGAACTGTAAACACATCTGATATGAATGCTAATATAATGTAACTTCAATGTTAAGATGTCGCGATGTGGCATGTAAATTAAGGCGACAAAAATAAAACAAATTAAAAGAACAGCTCTCTCAACATTTCTACTTTGTATTGAAACTAGAAGTAGAAATTAGGTATTTTAGAGAATATCGTGTATGGGTAACGAGAACCAAATATTAAGAACATCTAATAATAAATTATAATATCACAAGGAACATGTGTGGTAAATGATATTGTCATTGTTTATTTGAATTTACATAGCCAAACGTGTGAAGTTAGGTAAGCTAACTATGGAGTATATATGCAAATGGTTGGTACCACAATAATGGCCCCCAGGCACTTGGTGGCAAGTTTTAACCTCGTTGTCTTGGTTATCATATCGTAAGCATGCATGTGAGGCAGTAACCATCATCTTGTGCGCCTCTTCGTGTTGCAAGAGGATTTTCTGAAGGAACGCCTCTCACAAAGTGGCACTTGTAAGCCTTCCTTGAAGGCAACTCCAGAAATTAGATTAGCCGCTTTTCCTCTGAACATACCGCTGTCTCTGCAGCATTCAGCGTAACCAAGCAGTAAAAGTGAAATCCTCCAACACATACAGAAACACTTACATAAACAAGATATGTATTGGGTGACATTGGGTTGTGTTGAAGCAACGCTGCCAGATTGACTTTATATGTTTTCTGTTATTGTTAAATATTAAGTTTTTTATTTTGTATTTTCCTAACCACTAAACTTCTTAATACAGGAGATGCTTTAGGTGCCCCAAAAAGGGGTCTGATATGCTAAATTCATATGACCGACCAAAATGTTACGTCATTATCGTGGGAGGATCATAGTTGTAGGGTTTAGTTTCTGAAGCCAGCGATTTTGAACAGGTTTTGAGTTCCTTTTCCTGGCCGACAAGGTGAATTTTCTTTTCTATCACATACTATCCACTTTTATGTTTTAGACTGGCATAGATGCTACTCACTTTTGGACACATAGCACAGATTCTTGTTTTAAAGTTCTACTCTGCTCTGCCAAATGGTAGCATTTTCTGAGCCGTCTCTAATGGGATGTTATCCGCGGTTCCGCTGGTATGACGGGGTCATTAAGCTTAGATTCATTAGTGTCTCTGTAAGAAGGCCAAAATACAACCTATAGCATCCTACGGTTCCTTCACTTAATTCATTCCTCCTGAGGTTGCTAACACCAGCCAAAAAGCTACGAAACGGGACTCCAGATTTACCTCCCTTCCAAAAGAAGCATGCTAAGAATTTCTAAATTCGTGCCTGCCGGATATGTAACCTGGCCTCGCAAACGAGACATTACAAATGTGGCTGTTATGACACGGAGGACGACAAGGTGAGATATATGTCCTCCTGGCATGACCATAGCTATCAACATGATTTTGTCAGATATTTTTCAACAAACTATGATTCAATATTATTCCTATTCTTCTGTCAATTCGAGTTAAACTAGATTAAATAATTATAGAAATTCTTGTATTATAAGGTGAGTGCGGGTATTCAGTCCAGAACAACGGGAAACGACCCCACCATCTTACTGGAGGAGAAAGTTTTACCAAGATCATATCATGCTGCCATGCAATGTCGAGGTACTCGCCGACACTTCTACCCTAAAGAGACCATCAGATGTAAGATGGTGTGAAATGATAATGTGACATGAGATTCGGGGGAGTAATTAACCTACCAAGCATTTGCCTGGCCACCCAGGAAAACCACTGAAAAAGTCCGGGTCATTTAGATCGGCCATGAGAATTGAACCCGGACCTCCCGAAAGCGAGCCACAGACGAAACCGCCTGTGCCCTCCCGCTCGGTATCTCAGAATCTAAGGCAAGATCATTATGAAGCATAATAGGTCCACTTACGGCCTCGTGTGTGTGTGTGTGTGTGTGTGTGTGTGTGTGTGTGTGTGTGTGTGTGTGTGTGTGTGTGTGTGTGTGTGTGAACATCATAAATAAACACTTCGTTGTAGTTATAAAGTATAAATAGGAAGCTGAAACGATATCAAATAATTAAAAATAGGTATATATTTATATATGAACATAAAATCTATAAATCATGATTTAATTATATAATATAATTCCGTGATGTGAAAACATCCAGTAACTTAAGGTCCACCTCCTCTCTCCAAATTTATTAGAACAAATGGGACTACACTGCCGATTTGCAGAGAATTGTAAATTTACCTTTTATTTGTTATAAAATATCTTATGCATGCTATCTTAATAAGTCAATATTCTGTACAATATTTTAAAGAATTCATTTATTAACACAGGAAATAAATAGTATATTAGTATGATTTTATCGCAGATGGTATTTGACAAAATCGATATGTCATATACGGATTCATGTTTTCAGTGAATTTCTTCAAAATTCTTCCATTATTACGACTGGCGGCGTACGTGCTAAAAGGTTCGGAGTGAAGCGATAACAGACAGATAGCACAGTGTGGAGACAAAGAGCCTGCAACAACAGATAAATATAGCCCGGAGACAAAAGACTTGTCGACACAGATAAAGTTAGATAAATGGAAAATTCTAGTGAGATCTTGATTAACATAGAACATTTGGTTTATTGTTTGTGACAGGAAAGTCTAGAATTATCAAGGCAGGTATATATTAGAGGTGACACGCCAGCGTGGTAGTCGTAAAACGGAGTTATAACAAGAGTTGTTGTAAACAGAGCTGAGTGTCATGTAAATGTGAACGCTATTTGTTTATGGTCAACGACCTTAGAAGATTGTAATTTTGTATATAACGGAACTCTGGCACAGTGAGGATTTTCCAAAGTGTATTTTCTACGGAAATAAAGAAAAGTTTGGATTTCTGCAACTTGGACTTTCGATTCTGCGAACCCACAGTCACAATATATATTTTTAATTTACGCCCTTCAATTTTAAGTCATATCCAGGGCTAGGAAGTTGGTACCGCTCGCCGTTCCTTATACTGGTTGTGACCGACCCTCTCCTAGCATCCAAACAAGTCATAGATAAGAAACGCACAACGGAGAGGCATTGAAACCGGTTGCCGAAAGAAAAAAATGACTTATGAGACATTTGTAAATGCACATCTATTTAGGTCATTATGTACAACGTACAAATTTTTATATAGTGCATACGGGTTTGATTCTGGCTGATTTCATTATTTCAATTGGCGCATTGTGACAACACCCAAGCAATTATAACACGGATTGTAACATTTCCTGATCGAATGTAAAATAATATCAAAATAATAAAATTGATTTCTTAAATGTATGAAGAATCTTACTAGACAGTAATGGGGCAGCACTATTGGAACTGGACAGGCATTCTACAAAAATTAAAATCTTGTCAAGGGCAATGAAATATTTATACTAACTTGGAAGATGGCAAAATAATTAAAGAATGCTTTCATATTCAAAAGACAAGTAACTGGGGTGGGTCTTGGGCACATAAGATGAATGACGTGTTGAAGCAGATAGGTATGGATCATTCTTGGATAAATGCAAAGTATGGGTGTCCAGGCTTCTGGAAAGAAGTTAAGCTAAGATTAGAAGATATTGACAGACAAGGCAATTTTGCCAATACAAGTGACAAAAGCTCACCGAGATTATATAGAGAAATAAAAACAACCTGGGAAGGACATATATATATATATGTAGTAAGTTAGGGCAAGAAGGTTTTGCTTGGACGAGAACAGGAGTGAGAAACTTGACAGGTATAGGTGAAGAGAGGGAGCTAGATAAATGTCCATTGTGTGGAGAAGAGAATGCAGATTTCCATTGTATATTATATTGTAGTGAGACAAACATATGGTGAAAGCAGGCTGGGCTAAGTAAATGGGACAATTTGGGGGATGAAGTAGTAATTAGAAAAATTTTGTCAGTAAAAGGGGGAAAGAAAGGGAGAAATATAGGGAATTATTTAGGGAAAGTTAAAGAGAGATGGCTAAGAACAATAAAGAGAAAAATGTAGAGTGGGATAGGTGAAATGGCAGAAAGTGTAATAAGGAGTAGAGGGCCTCCAATACACAAAAACCTAGGGTTAGGTGTATGGGGACCGAATCACTATTCACTGGTGGGCAATATGATAGGATTTCCAGGATTTAGGAATACGTGGCATATTTCAGTATGGATTTCATAGTTGTAATCTTGATTTTATATTTCCATTTGTTGGTGTAAAAGAAAAGATGAGAAATAAATTACTATCAATTACTAGACAAAATGCAAAAGCAGGAATCTTACTACATATTTACTCATCTGCGGCCATATTGCTAAAACATTAATGCCACTCTTGAAGACTTTCAAATGAAAAACTCATTCTATATCCCGTAAAACAAGATTTAGTTCATTGATAATTTGTTGCAAAATCGTTAATGATTTCAGCTTACTTTCTCGATCTGGCTTCTCTTTTTTCCATGTTTGTATCCCACTGAAATGTAAATAATGAAGTAAATAACGACATGAATAAGTCCACTGCTAGAAAACATAACATGGTTGTACAGAAAATTTAGTTGCTCATCTTTGAAGCACAAAAAAGATGTTATTCGAATGTGTTCCTTCCTACCAACGTGCTCTATCTCATGCAGTTACACCTGTTTTGCAGTAATGAGTTGCAGTCTATAGATGTACCTTGCCCTTGCTAGTAGCGCTGAGTTGTATAGCCATGTCTGGCCGTTCTTACACTACTCAAGGAAATCGGTACGAACTTCCTAGCTCTTATCATATCGAACGAGGAACGAAAATGGATGAAATGTTTCCTAAACGACTACAGGACCCATAGAGCTTAGAGTTACCAAACTTTCCTATTTCAGGATAAGGGAAAACCTCGAAAAAGCCTTTCTTATATAACTCAGTCTGACCGAGATTCAGACTCCAAATCTCTTGAACGTGAGGCCGACACGCTAACACCCACGCTACAAATGTGGGCGTACACAGGTTTAATTCTAACGTAAATCCAAATATGCCATGTTAGTAAGCAGTACAGCTTTACCTACCTCCGTAATATGTCATTTCATGCAATTATTGGGGTTTAATACATCATGTTTTATTAATACACATTTTGTCCTGCTTTAAAGACTTAATGCAATTTTAGCGGCATGAACAAATTATTCAGTGAACACAGTAATTGGTCATTAAGTTATCTCGTTGAGTTATTAATAAATAAATCAAAGTAAACCTTGTTCCAATAAACATGTATTGATCTAACCAAATGGATACATTGTGTAATATGATAGGTTCATTTCACGCTTGAAATGTACACAGGGATACCCACAGTTCATTTTAGAGAGAGATAGTTAACGTAGATTATTTACCATAAACTGCTAACACAGAGAACTAATACGAATGTATAGTGGTTTCTCTTTACCTTCTGTGAAACAGAAGACTGTGCATCTGTTAATATACGAGGTGGCGTCGTAAAATGACGGGGTCTAACTATTTCTTGCTTCAATTTTGCAATTGTTTCGGCTGAAACCGAAAGCCGACCAGAACGCTGTTCGTCATGGACTTCTGTACGTCCGTCTTTAAACTCTCTGACCCACTTTCGCACATTTTTGACATCCATACACTGTGGCCCTTAGACTTTGCATAACTGACAATGAAGTTCAGTGGGGATGGTGCCTTTGGCACTCAAAAAACGGATCACTACACCCAATTCGCAATTGGCGGCGTAAGTGACAGGAAGCTCCATCGCAAACGGCTGCCCAGCCAATACTAATGGTTGCAACGGGTTCGTTTTTGTGGGGATTTGAAGGGGTGAAACCAAGCTACGGGCCAGTGTTGCCGGATCTCGCGTAATAGCGTTCCTCACGGCTCCAGCGCCTTGGAGACCTAAGTTTACGAACGGGCCTCGTAATATAAACACCTCCGGAATGCAGTTTTTGTTACTGACTCTTTTGGCACAGTTTGTTTTTAACTATCTCATCAATTTTTGTGCTTTCATCCAGCGCTAGTGAAAAGAAAGTTAATGATTTTATTTTTTCCTGTAACTGACACTCAATATCACTCCCCGCGCATTTTGTCATGGTATTTCGAGATGGGATCATTGATTTGACAGTATCTATTATATTGGGTCACACTTCTTCAGCTGCAATAATTAAACAATGATTTATGAACTCCCCTCCATTTAAAGCCTTCATACTCTTTGCAATAATTTCAGCAATTCTGTAAGAAAGTTATCAACACTTTTGGAATGAGGGCCTTCAGGAATCGCCGCTTACATATTCTGTAGTTTTTCTAGTCCTGCAACACCTGCAAATGAAATGTATTAATTACACAATCAATGCACAATTTAGCTAATATCATTTGAAATGATAACGTGAAATTATGCATAAAAATTGCTTATCGAAAGAACGTGTTTACAATCATCTTAATGATGATATTTATAGAGTTTCGTTTTATGCTAAATCTGCTACCCCACGATAATAAATATTTAAAAATCCGACATCTCACCGTGTTTTCCTTTTGAAAAAAAAAAATACTTGCTCCCATTCGTTGTGAAATGCTGGACGTTCGGCAGTCATTACGAGAACCCTCACTGAGTGGAGGGGAAGTGGGTCTTGTACGGCACAAACACAAAATTTAGGGGTTGGGGTGAAAGAGCAGCGTGACGTCATTAGCTCATATGAGCGCCGCTTGAGCACCTCAGGTTGTAGGTGATCGAATTGTTTGTTTTGGTATAGCGGTGACGCTATCGAGACGAGAGGACTGTCACGCAGTTTAACGCGGTGTCCCGGCTGTGGAAGTTGTGCGTTTACAACAGCAACTTAGAAATAGTGTAAGTCATTGTGACCTGACTACACAACTATGTAAGTTGTTCAATACACATAGTTATATTAGAGATACATGTGTGAAAAAAGTGCTCTGTTTGCATTCCAGTTTATTTAATTTACACGATATTTGATATTCGATCAATTTGTATTTAAAATATCTTAGTACCTTAGTGTTTTAGTTTATGCATTTATATGTTTTTGGTAGAGATTTCGTTTAGGTCCGTTAGGTTCCATTAATCAAATACGCCTTACATAGATTCGTGCAGTCAGCGTCGTAGTTTGACCCCAGCTTCCAGCAGTTCTATTCGATAAGCTTTCAAACACGTTTGGGAACAAAAATTCTCCCTCTAATAACGATTCATTGATCTAATAGTGATTTATTAAGTATCTGTGAAGCTTAAAGTGCTAACCACATTGTAAGTTGCTAGCTATGTGAAAGTAAATTTGAGATTACTTTTCCCGAAAAATTTGTATTACCTAGTTGGAGAATTTCATAACTGAACGTCTTGCAGTGATAGTTCTTTCGAACAGAGGAGTGGTAGGTTAAGCTGAAGATTTGCGGTTCAATTCCCAAAATAGCGTGCCATATTAACTTCCAATTTGGTGTATACTTAGGTTCTGTCACTATTGCAAGCGCCATTAAATGAGAGCAGGAATTAAGCAATCTGGAAACAGGAAGATCCATGATTTAATATCCTTGCTAAGGCGATGCATTATCATTGTTTGATCTAACAGTTGGCTAATTTATGAAGCCCGAGATTGAAAGTATCGGATGCCTCAAATGTTTATCCACAGCGAGGGAAGCCCGCCTCAGTAGCGTAGGGGCAGCATGTCTGCCTCACACTCAAGAGGTCCCGAGTTCGAATCTCGGTCAGGTTGAGTTACCTGGATAAAGTTTCATCCGGGGATTTCCCTTGTCCTGATAGACGAATGTCGGGTAACTGTAATCTCCAAGGACCCCGGACTCATTTGAGCATCATTTCACCAATATCATCCATCGTCCGATATGATTTAACGTTGGAGGACGTAAATGACAACAGCGAGGGATATATATATATATATATATATATATATATATACAAATATAACAATTTGTAACTTAAAAGTTCACTTATCTTATAAGAAATGATGATGATTTCCTTATAAATTGTCCGGGATCGCGATTTCATATCAACTTTTACATATCCTCACATTTATGTATGTATGTATATATGTATGTATGTATGCATGTATGCATTATGTATGTATTTATTCACTGCAATTGGGTACTACCCGGTGGCAGAGTTAAGAATACAGATCAAATTCCAAATACTAGATTTACAAAAATAACACAATAAACAATACAAACATATTTTATCTTTAGTCACCTAAAACATATCTAATTACTTCTGTACTTACAGATTATATACCATTATAATTTCAAAGTTAAACTATAAACCATCTAGATTTTTTCTAAATTTCTTGAGCTACAGGGGACAGCCCTGAAAGGCAATTCGTTCCATTCTTCAATGGTTCTATTAACAAAAGAAATTTTTCCTACGTCGGTTCTGTATCTTCTACCCTTAATTTTATACCTATGATCGTTTCGTCCACAGTAAGAATACCATATTAACATTACAAAAGCACCCTTTTCACTATGCTATTCAAATGGTAGAAGTAAGGAAGAAGGATACCTACCTTCTCGAAGGTCAATTAAATTTCTTTGTACTTCGGCTACCAATTTAATCACATCTATATATCCGAGTCCACTGCGGAAATTCATTTGAGACACTCTTTGGTTGACATTTAAGTTGTATTGGGATATCCTATTTGAGATCTGTGACCTTTATGTTTCATTCTATACCCCTAAACACTGTTTATAGTTTCATTTTCTTATTTTAAATTTATTAAGCAAATAATTAACTGAAAACTTCAGTGGAAAGTGGATGATATTTAGAAACAGTTGAAGGTAAACTTGTAACTGAATAAGTAGAACCGAAGGTAAATGAATAATATTTGTGTTTAATGAGAATAATATTGGTCTAAAATTATAAAAAGAATGTTAATTGAATTTTCAATTGTTTAAATATAATTTAATCAAAGGATTACTCAAATTACCCTATGTGGTAATGAAAAGTGGGTCACTGAATATGGCGTGAACCAAAGAGAAATAATTGAATCGTCTTAGCAACGCAATTCAATAATTTTAGGTTAGCTAAACTTAGCTACATTCTGTCTATACACGTAGGGAACACGGAAGTAAACATTCTCAATGTGAGGAAACGTGATTTCAAGTTTTATCGTGAAGAGTTATAAAAATTTTTGATTTAATATTGTAATGGAAGCCGATGTCTCTAAAGTTATGTATTAATTTGTGTTACGGCTTGTTTTGTTTACTTAATATAGAATTAAAAGTATAATATTTAAGAAGTTAAAGAAATCTTTCATTTTATTTGGTAAATTAGTTCCATCGAATTCCCGTACGAGACTATACTCGAGGTAAAGGGTTTTCTTGCTTCGATTGTAGCAGTTTTGGGTAACAACTGGAGGAGTTACTCAAATTGGGACTCTGGATCTGCAAAAGCTCAGTTTGAGACAACCTTTTATTTATTTTTTTTTTAAACCAATGAGTATCACAAAGAGTAAAGGTAGAAAGGGAGCTGTTGTTTTACTTTATGTATCCATGTTTAGTTACCTTTGTTGTAACTTTTTCAGAAATAAACTGCGTGCACACCCGCGCGAAAGTTAGCAAGTGAGATCCAGCTGATCATTTAACTCGGTCAACATATCATAAAATCTACGCAATTTGTATCGCTCTGCTTTTAGCCACTTTCTAAATGCAAATAAATTAGGATATTCAGCACTCAAACAATAATGGTAGAAAGCCATTATCGACCACATTTGAGTCCATGAAGTGTTACCTTTCTTAATATTCGAGGAGAAAATTACTGACTGACTTATATTCCGCGCTGCTTCCACCCAGCACGCCGATTTTATTTTTAGTCCATTTCCAGATCTCAGATACATTTTGCAGGTGGTAATTCTGTGTATCTGCGATTCCACTTTTCCACAACGTTTACACCATGGGACTGTTGGTAATTTATGTTTACATTTCTTTAATTGGATTATTTCATTCACAAAGAAGTACACGGACACCTTCCAATCAAGTGAAACGTAGGTGTTGCGAAATATTTTCCATATGCGATCCCATGGAATATTTGTATATTTTGCAAGAATTTCTGGCACAGACAAATACTCCTTTTAACAACTCGATGTACAAGTGTTTGGTCTTAAGACATCCTTACTCCGTTGTAATCAAAGGCAATAGATGCTGATAGTCCTTCACTACCTGACGAAATTTACAAGGATTGGTCGTTATCTGAGGACCTCAGGTGATGACAAAATTCCATGTCCTGACGACTCCCCTGTCCGTTGTGGGCGCCTAACACAGAACGCAATAATAGCGCCCTGAACTTCACATACACATCTGTTAGATTCCAGCCACCTACAGTTGTTTGCCGGCGTAACTGAGTTCAAGCTACCTTATATAACTGATTCCTCCAAATATAATAGTCGATTGCTCGGATTCCAAACGCTGAGAGTGTTTTTGGTGCATCCGTATTGTCTGTGCTGCGTACCATATTTTGTCTAAACCAAACGTATTCACAAAGATTTTGTAAGGAATGGAGCCTTAAAATAATGTAAACTAAACCAAAATTGTGGTATTTAAGGAAGGCAACAGGTTAAGAAAAGAGGAGAAATGGTACTGGCAAGGAAGAGAAATTGAGGTGGTCAATACATTTAATTATATATGACTACGATTAAGCAGTAAGGGAGGTTGGAGAGAGCAGAAGAGAATGAAAATGGCAAAAGGTAAAATTGCATTAAAAGCTACTAAAGCATGCCTAGATAAATTACCAGGAACGCAAATAAAAGCTCTGGAGAGAATTTACACAGCCGTAGTAAAAGCAAAAGTGCTGTATGAGGTAGAGATATGGCGTTTGTAGGAGAGGGTTGCAAATATGAATGTCATACATAGAAACTTTTATAAACAAGTTTTAGGCTTACCACGAGCTTCACCAAATGGAGTGGCGCAAGCAGAACTGGGAAGACTGGGAATTAGAGCGATAATGCTGGAAAGGGTGTTAAAATATTGGGCGAGATTTAGGAGTTTAGATGAGCAGAATATTCTGTGCCAATGCTTGATAGTACAGGAAATAGTAAATCATAAAGATTTACGGCTAAATAAGATAAAGGAAATCGTGTTAAGAATAGGGTTGGGTGTCATGTGGGAAAACCGGGAATTACTGCAAAGTGGATTTGGGAAAGAACTTAGGTTAAGAACGGAAGGTATTGAAAGGCAAGACATGTTAGAAAGCTTCAACTTGAAAAGTTCAGTGGAAATTTATAGAGTGATGAAAGTGATGTGGAACAGGGAAAAGTACATTGATATTTGTGATAAAACAGCAAGAGAAGGCAATGCATGGCCCAGAATAGGGGTGGTGAAACTGAAGGGTTTAGGAAGAGGGAGTGATCTGTAGAATTGCTCATTGTGTCACCAAAGGGACAAAGAATGACATTTTCTCTTAGAATGTGAAGAAACTAGTTTGCTTAGGGAGAACAAAGGTAATAAAGAATGGGCAAGGCTACCAAAAGAAATTCAAGCAATGAAGTTAATGAATGTAAAAAATTGGGAACTTTCTGGGCAAATTTAAGAGCCAAATGGTTGAAGACGATAAGCAAGTATGACGAAGTTGCCAACAAGGACTCATTAACCTCATAGTTTGAGTCTATTGGGCCCAATGGTAACCGGCAACGCAGTATAGTTATAAGTATGTAAATGTATAATAATTTATAGTTGAAATGGAAATAAAGATTACTTATTTACATGCCAAATTGTTTGGACAAAATTTAAGTTTCTTGTTAACTGGCACTGCATGAGGTAAATGCAGGAATGAACGATTCGTTTCCAGTTCATCTCTATTAGGTCTTCCAGCTTTGAGGTTAAGGTCAGCCCTAAGACTTTAAGCGCCCTACTGCGGGTAAACAGAGTGTCCTCCATTGGCTAGTCTTCAATGTTAGTAGCTGGGATTTGTGGAAGTTGATTTGTGCTCCGGACGCCATTTGGTATTTGTTTAACAATGGAGTAACTGCATTAAATCTCGCAACCCGGAACATCAGCTCCATCACCTAGGACAGGACGCAGCAACAGCATTCCCATACCCAAATTCTGCATATCTTCTAGTGGATTATTGAAAAAAATTGAAATTAGTGTCATGTTCGCATTTTGCCATGGTACCTCAGTTAGAGCAACCGAAGGAAATGTTGTCCAAATTCTGACTCTGGATTCACTTTATAGTCAGATTCAACCTTTGAAATAAACTTGAACTTTTTGCCAGAAGAGTACAACGGTTTCCAAAGAGACATTAAATTTCGCCCTCACATTGCCGTGCTTCGCCTGGCTGTGACAGAGATCGCATATCTTATCTTGGATTTTACTTGCCGTAACCATCTACACCGGGCCATCACACGCAGGATTTTTACGAAACACTTTGATATAAATTCAAGCTCATGGAGTACCGTAAAGGCCCTGACAGCACGGAGATTGAATTCCAGGGCCTTGGTAACACGTGGGCACCGTTTATTGACCATCTTTCATTTTTATGGGCGAGGAACACTTCATCACCACTTGCTCAAATATAAATTCCCTCTACTTTGGCTGAATGTAAAGGATTAAATTCTCCCGTTAAGTACGGTGGCGCTGGTGCTGCTATCTAGCACACAATTTATCATCTAGCGCTCAAGATTGCAGCGAACAAAATTAAAGCGAAAATGTTTAAACTCTGTTAGATTTTATTGCCGCATAAAGAATTTTTAATTGCATATTTTGCAGGTTTTTGTGCACGGACCTTTTATATGTGGATTTCCTACCTTTTTAAAGGGTTTTGGTTTTAGTTTCTAGAACACAAATAGATCAGTGATCTCAGGAAATAGTTTGAAAATATATTGGGAAAGAGATTACATACTAGCGATTTTCCTCCGCAAAAATAGTAACAAATAATTTTATAAATATTTTATATATAAATACCAATACGGTTATCACAGTTAATCCATTAAAGATTCCGAGAATGTAGCAGAAATGCATGAATAAAATACAACTTTATAATTATTATAATAAAGGAGATGACTGTCAACTATGGGAATGAGAAAAGCTAACCTTAAAATTAAGATAAGTTCTCTGTACAGTAAACACATCGTGATAACATACCAGTAACAATGTAAATGGCATTTTTACTCATACACAATATATAAATTTACAATTTCAAATTTCATATTGAACATTTTAAGTGGCAAAAATAATTATAAGTATTTCTAATACAAACACTAGCGCAAACACTCCGGCGTGTCTCAGGGTTGCAGTCATCTGCAGTCATCATCAGATCACCTGTAGTCATTTTTAGGTTAAGGTTAATACCATCAAATATTTTCTGATTAATAATTATTACGTTTATCCACTCACCGGATTCTATTCTTATAGCCGTGCTGAAGTTACACTGTGTAAATTTCAATAGTCTGCACCCTTTAAAATCACTGTATAACCAATTATATATAATTATTTATGCAGAATCACTCGGAATATTAAACTACGATCACGGCCTCCTGGGTCGTTTTTTGAACCAATGTTACCAACCTGTTTTTTTTCCTTTGTTATCATTCATTCTGTAATTAATTTTGTGTTGTTTTTGATACATTTGTTTCATATTATATCTTTATAGTGAACATTGTAATTGGAGAAAACTGTATTGTTCACAATCAATAAATAAATATGATTGTGTGCTATAGAAAACAATCAAAATTAGCTTCTAGTTTTACAAAGAGCAAATTTAAAATGTTCCAATGCATCATGCATTTTGTCAACTCCATATTCTCCGAAAATATTCTAAATTATTATAAACTCATTGAGTTCATCTACAACTGCAACAGTTTCGTGTATTATATGCTAATAACATGGATAGTGCCATTCGAGATAAATGAATTACACTTCTAATCCACTGGGAAAACGCTTTTATAAAAACAATGGATTGAATTTAAAAGTAGAAACATTTGCATGTAAATTGTAGGAATGAATTAATGCGTTTCTCACAAAAGTACACTCTCGATAAGAATAAATTGCGTCACCGGAAGGCATGCCTTTTTATTCTTTTTTTAGATATTACCGTGGAGAACAAATTAATTTATTCTTCAAATGAGAGAGAGGGGGGGGGGAAGTTTTACCAAGAATACAAACTGAAGGAAACCATTGGCTGAGAATATGATATTTAACGCTTCAGGTGTATCTTATATGTAAATAACGTGTTAAAGAACTTCAGGTCTAATAAAATAATGCCTGAAAGGTGTGTTTTGATTGCATCTATGACGGAAGCATGGCGCTATATCATAACATACCTAAGATTCTATTATACCAGGTGAGTTAGCTGCCCCTGTTTATACTTAACTATACAACCTTTAGTTTATAGACTAATGTGAAAACATTAAACCTTTTAGCACGAAAGCAGTTATTGCGGCTGTGACCTGCTAATTGGTACTATCGCAACCAGCATTGATACTTACAGCCCTGAATGAGTACCAAAAATTTGTGGAAAGCTTAAATGAACGACGGTTTTTCATATATATATATATATATAATACTAGCAAGGCGATAAATCGTGCTTGCCCAAAGAGCGACATAGGATACGTGACAGCTGGTCGAGTGTCTTAGCTGCTGGCATACGTTTGGGGATGCAAGGGCTAGATCAGAAACATTACATTGTTTTTACCTTTTCTTTCTTCAAGTCTTTATGATGATGATATTTGTAGCTTGCGTCGTTGAAACTGCTTCTACCAAATGCGTGCCATTTTGAGGTCGAGTACATGATTTAACTGGACCAGCAATAGTGTCGAGACCTTCTGGATGATAAACAGATTCTCGGTAGTAAATTTTCGACCTTCCTCAGTTCTAAAAATAACCAAATAGCGAGGACCACATGACTCAGCTATTTCTTTTCCACTTTCCTTAATACTTTTATGAATATTTTGGTTAACCATAATAAATGGAATAAGTTTCATCTCCCAGTGTTCCCCACTCACCACGGAGCCCAGAAGGGGTCATCCCAGTGGAATGAAAGGGCTACACAGGGGATATAGCGTTCTCGCCGTCCCACTCACCCTGGAGTTCGGCACAGTACCTAGTCCTGGCGGATTGATTAGGAGCGGGTTAGTTCCTAACCTCCCATTTAGGCGAAGGAGAAACCAAAATAGTATATTGGAAATGCGCACCCTCCCCTAATTCAGAAGAAGACTGGAACGAGCTCAGTTGCGCATCCCTCAAACCACCAGGAAAAACATTTCCACCAACACGGGTCTCCACGCACGGCCTACACGTGGGTGGGTGTTTTCGTCTGACCTCTCACCACTAAGAGGACCCTACATCGAAGGTGTCAGGTTGGCTCGGGACCCCGGAATCGCTAATTCCCGTACCTACCACAGTAGGCCGCTGGGGGGATTCAAGTTTTTATTGTCTATATTTTAGTTAATAATTTATTTATTGTTGCTACTGGTTCTCTTGTGAGCCAAAGATGCGAGCATGACAATCCAATAAATTAGAGAACAGCAGGGACTAGCTTACCATATTACAAGTTGTGCCGAGCTCACCCTACCGTCAGGCTGGAGAAGTCCTTGCTCTCCAAAGGAAAACTGCGGACTATCTTTATCTTCAGTTAGGGATCATGTTTAATTTTGTGAGCCCTTATTTTCTTTACCCTATCTGGTGTAGTAAACCATGTTACGCAGTTGGCTTTCATTTTTAGAAGTATGTCGACGACATTAAATCTAATAGATTTTGTTTCATGCTTAAATCTTATGTTTTACTTTCCATTTGTGAGATGTTTGAAACTTGGTTGAATGGATCAGGCACAATACCAACCATAACAAAATATCTACTACGAACTACACATTTATAACCAAAACATGGCTATTGTTATATTTTGTAAACGCTTATAATGCTATAAAAGTGTTATTTGTATTATTGTATCAAGCTATAGGCCCGAAGAAGTAAAACTGAGGGGAATAAACATTTTGAACTGATCGCGAAGGATTTGAACCCAATTTTAAGCGACAGACTGATGAAGTAACCTGTATAACCATTTAGCCAACGCTACGTTGCGAGGGAAGGTTCCTACACGAATAAATAACGGCACACCTAAGGTCCACTTCCAAACTTTACACGCTTTTTATAACTTCATACTGTGTTTTGAGCTCGTTTTGGTAGTTACAACACAAATAAAAAACTGCATTTACCCTTAACATTAGTGTATGAGCTAAAAGGTTCCGTAATTTGTGACAGAAGCGAAAGCAATCTATCTGTTTTTAGTAATTTTGACATGGCTGTACAACGAAAACACGTGTTGGCTGAAGATTTAAATCCAATTGGTTCCACTGTATAAATCTCCCATCTTGGTTCCAAAGTTATTGTCAACTGATGCATGTGATAGGTTGTTCCGTCAGGGGCGTGTTTAAAGGTGTGCGTGAACGTGCACTAATGAATAAAAGTTTGTAAACTCGTCTAAATTATTATTGCAGCTGTCTGTACCGGGCTATGATGTTTTTGGAATCAACATACATAGTGATTGCTTTCTGTGCCATATAACACCTTTGCGCTGAGTTATCTACCTCTCCTCATCCATTAGAAGGTATTCAAGAAAGGCATAAGTCACATATGTGGCTCAGCACCGCGTGCGCGCGCGCGCGCGCGTGTGTGTGTGTCTGTGTGATTAACCACTGGCGCGACAACCCTAATAGAGCTAAGGTCTACCAATCCAACGGTCGGCCCCACGCCCGTTTACGCACGGCAGAGTTGGCCGATCATCCAACCGATACGGGAAGATGTGGTCAGCATCTCGACATCCCCCAGCCGAAAAGTTGGTATTCGTGGCCAGGGCCGTTTACCTACCGTAAGCCCCTCACATTCTTCACGATGCTGAGTGGGCACCGGTCCTATACCCGAGACAGAAAATCCGCACTCCATGGTTGGGATCGAACTCGGTCCTCTTCCGTGGCCAGGGACCAAGGCAAGCTGCCTTAGCCCGCTACGCCACGGTGCGGGACTGATATTAAAGGTATATTAAATGTCCTGTCTTATCAATTAAGAGTATTGGGAACCAAACGAGGTTAAAAATACATGGCTTTTGTTTTTGGGAGCTCCCGAGTTTGTTTCTCTTCAATTGTTTCATCTGACAGCAACTTTTTGTGATTTTCCCAGCTTAGGCCAAATATAGAATGGCTTTTCAAAATCAAAATAAGCCGAAATATGTCATGTTGTAGGAATTTGGAGTACGTTACCTTCATCAGGTTAAAATGCTAGGTTTCGTAAACTGTTTTTGTATTTAATAATAAAAGAATATGTGAAATACAAAATACTACAACAAATTTGCAGATTTTAAGCATTTTAAATTGTTTGAACTTAAAAACACGAGAAAATATATTACATGCTTGGTTTCTTCTCAATCGTTCAAATCAATTGCTATGTGCTTTGTGTCCAGAAACGGTTGGATGATCGCCCATCTGTACCTTGCATAAGTGGGCGTGAAGCCGGCAGTCCGGTTGGTAGGCCTTGGTCCTCTTAGGGCTGTCGAGTCACGATTTACTATTTTAATTGGGTCTAGAACAGATAAACTGCTGAAGACTGTCGAAGACTTAAATTATTCACGGCGAGCAGTTTTAATTCAAGTGTCACGGGTGATCGGCCGTGTTTCATAATACTAAATTGGAGCATTCCGATAGCGGAGATGATGCATTTCTTAAACTTAACTGACATTTCCCCAGACATATATCCTGGAAAGTTTGGCTTGGATTTATAAGTGTGTTTCAGAGAAAACTGCACAAACTGAATTTACGAAATATCTGGTTCGTTGGAGGTGAGATTATTTTAAAATTAAAATTGCAAGTTTATCGATGTATGGAACAAGTGCTTAAACTATTATATAAACATTTATATTTTATTAAAACATTTTAATATATTATATTTATTAATTAAACAAAATTCTGTAGTGTGCAAAAGTAAACACACTTCTTCTCACAATAAAAGAAGCCTGGTTTAGAAAATGAGGTCTCAAAAATAGCTTTCTCTAGAAATTACATTAACAATTAAGGTATGAAAATTAATATTTTAGGACAGAAAATGCCCATTATTTAAGGTAATTTCACATATAAAACAAGGTTCACCTAAAATTGTTTATTTTTACTTTCTATTCACGAAGTGCCATTCACAATGGAAAAAATTGAAACAATGGCATTGTATGTTAATAAAAGGTTTAGCAGGCTAACATTAAAATATTTTGCCTTAAGAACTAGCTTCAATTGTTTTATACATCGTTCTGGGGTTTTTTTCTCTCCCTGTGTTAAGGCACAAAAAATGAACATGTGTTGTTCTAAATGTCTATGTGGAGGGAGAAGACGTTAACAGCGGAACAAATGGTACGTTTAAATATTTCAGCGAACGAGGAAAGAAACAAAGAAGTAGCAAATTGAAATAGTAACATTTTGGTAGTCTTTTGTTTATTCTGTGGATCCTTCAAAGTGTTAGATGCAGTGAGTGAACTTTGTGTGAACTTGCTATTTAAAACACTTGTTTATGGAATACGTAAAATTGGGTCCAAAATACCGTACATTAAGAGATGTCTAAATAAATTAATGAGACCTATTTTTGCCTTACTTACAGGGGAGGAATAATATACTCTGCTCAAAATTCTATTTCAAAATGTAACCGAAAATATACGATTTGAGACTACAGGAATGAAGCAGTATGAAGTTTTATAAAAATGGTTCGTATCTCTCTCTCTCTCTCTCTCTCTCTCTCTCTCTCTCTCTCTCTCTCTCTCTCTCTCTCTCTCTCTGTGTGTGTGTGTGTGTGTGTGTGTGTGTGTGTGTGTGTGTGTGTGTGTGTGTGTGTGTGTGTCCTGATATCTGTGACAATATAACGTTTAACAGATTTCCCCCCTCCAATAAGTAACCCTCTTGCTGGCAACGCCGATTGGAAATACACCTTTAGAAGGAAGAAGGTTTGAAATGCATCCCTATAGGATGTTTCAAAAATAGGTTATACGAGTAGATAATGCGTTGTCTTCGCTCGGTATAGCACAGCCGATTCTATCGACGGTCGGCGTTTGATGGCAGAAATCCTCTTAAGTGGCGTGCAGCAAGACTGTTAAATTGGATATGTGTGGAAGCCAGTTTATATTTTTCGCTTTCTTGGAGGTAAGGTGCAAGTGACGAAAATATCTGCATGGAAGTTTCGAACATAGAATGGCCACAATCATCTGTAAGTGGCACCAGCTCAGGCAGGTTTATCAATGATATAGATATATGCACAAACGAAGAAAACCCATCTAAAAATATTGTTGTTCCATTTAGGTCAGTGCCCAAAATGTGCAGTGCTATATCCAATGTTCACAGCAATTTTAGAAATTGAAGACACAGAGGGAGGGATCCTCCTCTCGGCCCTATATGATATCTACGAAACAAGGGAACAACGTATCACACGAAGCTTTTAGAAAAAAAAACTATTGGAATAACGTGGTGCAAAGCCGAGGCGAACCGCTATATCACTCTAAATTGCTTTTCCATATTTTTCGATATCTCGTCATATTGCATTGGGATGTATATTTTCATTTGCTGCCTGACACAAACTAGCACAGCACTAGCGGCAAACAGATCATCCCTCCTACATCATATTTCATTGTACTTCCTTTCTCCACCCATTATACTGGGCGACAAACAAATAATTTTTGAATGTTTCGATCACTTCATGAGGAAATTCCTACTAATTTTGGGTTGAGAAAAACAAATATGGCAATTAAAATATTTATTAGCTCTCGTTTCTATGATATACACAAGGTGGAAGTATTACATATTAATGGATTGAGAGAAAAGGATACATTTTAATTACATACATGCTAAGAGTTACAAATTGCTGGAAAAATATTTCACAGATAGTCGTGTCTGAAGAGAATCATTAGCTTGCCTCTAGAGATGGAGTTCAGCAGAATCCCTACACAAAGACCAACAGTAATCCGCAAGCATTAATTCATTCCAACGGCCCTGATATCTTTGTTCCATAACATAAATGTCCTGATACAATCTCTCCCCATGTTCATCACTAACAGCTCCACAACTAGGACGGAAAAAGTCTAGGTGGGAGTGGAGAAAATTGATCCTAAGGAACATATTGCATCTAAGGTTACGGTATTTCTGCAGGAGCACTGTCATCAAATGCTTGTAGTTGTCATCTCTTGTTGCCTAGAAATCCATGAACAACACCCTTGAAGGCTTCCCAAGCTTCCTTTCCTTTCCCCTCCAAAATTTAGTGAAATGCAGGATACTTTATAAGTTATCTTATTTGTGGTCCGACAAAAATGCCTTCCTTAACCTTTGCATCACTTAATTTCCAAAATTTCTCTCTGCTTGTGTTTTGTTATTTGACAGGTGTGCCAACTCCAAAACAAATTCCCCCAAATTTAAAATCTTCACTAAAAAATTTTAAATGTGACATTATCTTCAAAACAATAGCAAATCTATCATTTTTATGGTGATTTTTGAATTCAGCAGAAGGAAATACATGTAAATTCGCTATTTTTAAGCCCGAAATATTTTCATTGTTGCCTAGTGTTATCTAAGGGAGAGGAACACTTTGTTCTAAAAATTAATCAGATTCCCCATGACCTGCTTTATTGTTCACAGCTTTTCCTGTCAGATAAAGACCATATGACAGATCTTGTCGTTGTTTGGCAGGAAATGGAGGCCATTTTGAGCAAGTTTTGAAGTGAAATCATCAAGTGTTACAACCACTAATTTTGTTATGAATGAGTTTTCTTGGTTTAGATTTTATGTGCTGTAAAACGTCCTAACAAATTTAAATTACATTTCAAAAGGCATCTACCTCCAAGACCTGAGAACCATAAAAGAAGTTTCCATTATAAGAGGTCACGCCCTATTCACAGTCATAGTAATATGAGCATGACAAGACATGACATGTCTTCATGTCCTGGACATATAAACAGAAGGAAATGACAATGCCGTCACATAGTGACTACCTCTTAAGAGATTTGACTCGCTTAAAAGTTACTGTGTTTTGCTATTTCTGTTCTATTTAAAAGATAATTTGACTTAAGAACATTTTTATCATTCTTTGTGACTTCGTGGGTGTTTTGAGTCAAAAGCCTTGTTTGCAGAAATTAAAAAATGCATTTTATAGCAGTAAATGGACGCTTTGTACAATCCTGGCAGCAGCAAAATGACGTGATATTGAGATTCAATTGTCTTCAAGGTCATCTTGTTACTCCCGCCACACGTACACAAATGAAATAGTTCGCTGCGGTACAGTTCAAATGTCTACACAATCACAATTACTACTCCATTGTAACTGCGCAACTCAACTCAACTGACTCCTTTTCACACTTTTCCACCATTTATACATCTTAGTCATTGTTTATATTTTGGTAGATTTCTCGATAACAATTGCGACGGCATCAGAAAACACGAAACTTCCAGACATCACTCTGTCTCTCTCTCGGCAAGCGTAAAGCTCTGCGCGTCACTCTTTCTTTCTTGCTCACGTGGCACTATCTGTCTCTATCTTTCCTGCGCACGCGTCCGGCAGTGCCCTGTCGTGGCTCCAACACAAAAAATGCGATCGGTTACAACAGATATTGTTCCCTTTTTTCGATTTTACATCCACCAATATTGTCAGTCATATTATCACCACAGAGTGTTTTTTGATTAGTAGAAATAGGACTTGAAAGTAGTTCATTTGGTTGAGTGGTGCAAGTGACGCTACGTCACCTGACCTCTCCTGCCCTATGAAAAATGCAAGAAGCTTCCTCTATCTCTTGTGTACCAGCTTTGATCAAAGACGGACCCAGGTCCGCTCTCTGTAAGGTAACGGCCATGTGGATGATGATCATGAGGATGAATGATGCGGATGAATGATGATGCTGATGATGACGCTGATGATGATGATGCTGCTGATGATTTTTTTGCTTACAATTTACTTCCTACAACCTTAAGTCATATCGGACGATGAATGGAATGGGTGAAATGATGCTCAAATAACCGCAGGGTCCATGGAGCTTAGAGCTACCCGACATTCGTGTTTTAGGATAAGGGAAACCCCGGAAAAACCTTATGCAGGTAACTCACCCTGACCAAGATTCGAACTCGGGACCTCTTGAACGTGAGGCAGACAAGCTACCATCTACGCTACCGAGGCGGGCGAGGATGATGATGATGATGATGCTGATGATGATGATGATGATGATGATGATGATGATGATGATGATGATGATGATGATGATGATGATGATGATGATGATGATGATGATGATGATGATGATGATGATATGTGTATAATGGCGGCCAACTGCAGCGGCTATCAGCACCCTTTAAAAAATCGTTCATGGCAAAAACCACATATAAATGGTTCTAAAACTGAATAGAAGTATAAAGAAACTTACAAAAGTACATGTACGCAACAAAAGCAAAAGTAAAATAAAAAGAAATATAAAGCTAAATGGCAAAAAATTCTGTTCGCTAAATTCGAAACCCTAACTTAGAATAGAACTTAAAAACCTTCTCCACTACTTTGTTGTCATCCGTTTGCACTGTAGCAGCACGTGCCAGATAGATAAACGCCCATGTGGCCAATTGTGCATTTCCTATAATTGTAGTACACCTTTCATTTCTAAATTTTAGTTTCAGAATTTTTGGTGTGAACTAACCTTTATATGGAAATTCTGGCCAGGTCGCACTTAAGGGGCTAGTAATTCAGTTGTATATATACCCAGCAGAGGTTGAGATTTCTATATAAAGGTTCGAATACATTAAAGATTCTGAAACTGTAATTTAGATATGAAAGGTTTACTACAATAATAGGAAATACACATTTGGCCACATGGCTGTTACCTTACAGAGAGCGGACCTAGGTCCGTCTTTGACCAAAGCTGGCACACGAGAAAGAGAATGGAAGCTTCTTGAATTTTTCATAGAGCCAGGAGAGGTCACGTGACTTGCAGTCAAATGAACTACTTACAAGTCACTACTTGTACTAATCAAAGCAGTCAGTTGTGACACCTAATGTCACAATATGGACTATGATGAAATGATGCTCAAATGAGCCCAGGATCCATGGAGCTTAAAGTTACCAGAAATTATCTTTCAGGATAAGGCAAATCTCGGAAAAACCTTATCCATGTGATTTTCCTGACCGACATTTGAACCATCCTCTTGAGGCATCTGCGCTACAGTGGCAGGCAAACGAAAAAAAGACGTTTATATTAATTGATATTCAATAGGTAGATATTAAGTGTTTAAGAATATTTTGTACCAATGTATAGAATACGTGTGATCTACACTTTGGCTTTATAATTCCTGTGAGTTCCCCTAAGTTCTGTTCACTTGTTTTGGTGGTTTAAATTTCATGTGCTGATACGCCCTAATAAATTTAAATTACAGTTCAAAAGGCATCTACCTGTATGTTCCGAAACCTGAGAACAAAAAAAAAAAAAAAAAGTTTCCATTATAAAATGTCACGCACTCTTCACAGTTGAGTCCAGGGGGTCTACTCCCATCAGTCCTACCCGTAGGACCAAGACCCGGGCCTCTTAAAACCAGAGAGTTATCCGAGCTGTCCCAAAGAGTGCTCGGCGTTCTCCGTGGGGCTTTCCATAGGGCAAGACCTGGGTGACAAACAGTCCCCCCATCTGGTCCAAGGACACAAGACGGGATGGAAGTAGATACGCCACTTACGCGCGCTAACACCAAAGGTGAAGGCTACCGATATGGCCTCGGTAGGGCCGCCTGGAGACCTAGCACACCTTCTACTAGCTTTGCAGGATAGTACCCGGGAGAATTAATGACTTTCCTCAACCCCGTCCGAAGACGTACCCGATCCCCACGGGTATTGGAACACACTGCCCCCTCGAGATCAACCCAACCCGAACAACTCCCGGAGGGAGGGGCTCAGCTGTTCGGCCCGAGGTTCCTCTAGTAACGTATGAGGTACCACGAGTGCTAAGGCTCCACAGCGCCTGTACCACGGCACGCACTCTTCATAGTCATAGTAATATGAACATGACATATCATAACAAGACATGACATGTCTTCATGTCCTGTACATATAAACAGAACGAAACGTCAATGCGACTGTTAAGAGATTTGACTCGCCTAAAGTTTACTGTGTTTTGCTATTTCTGTTCCATTTAGGAGGAAATTTGACGTAAGAAAATTTCTACAAGGTATATATGTTTTGTTTCGTTTTCTTCGATTTTACGTCCTCAGAAGTTAAGTCAGTCATATGGACGATTGATGAAATTATACTCAAATGAACCCGGATCAATGGAGCTTAGAGTTACCAGAAATTCATCTTTCAGGAAAGGAAAAGCCTTGGTTCAGTTGTTTTAGTGGGGATCATTATTGCACATCCAGTACCTCTGGCAAGAACATATCACTTTTTGGTAATGGATATCGGACACAGTAAAAATAGCTCAAAATAGGAACTGTAGTTGGCTGTAGAGGTTTTACAGCGCTGTGGTCCGGTCCGTAATCGTCAAGTCCAATAAAGCAGAAACCCAGGAACCGAAAAGGCTTAGTAGTCGTTGCATAGAGCTT
Source organism: Mantis religiosa (assembly GCA_030765055.1). Classification (NCBI taxonomy): domain Eukaryota; kingdom Metazoa; phylum Arthropoda; class Insecta; order Mantodea; family Mantidae; genus Mantis; species Mantis religiosa. The sequence goes on along the minus strand of CM060951.1, from coordinate 197,703,332 downwards.
CTCAATATCCCTCCTCACACATATTTCCGTTTGGAATCAAATCTACCTTCCGGAGAGCCAACCCGTTAAAAATTGGAAAACCCATCTTTTTATGCCAGGAAGGATTCCCATTATCAGCATCTCTTCCCTTTTTTCGATAACCTCAACAATACCTCTGCACGTTCCTCTTTAAAAGGAAGGACTTAGTTTTGTGGCATTTGGGATTAAATTATAGTACTCCTGAAATACGCTAATATTTGAGATAAAGTATTTACAGAGGGCATAAAGAGAAAATCGCAGCAGGTCCATTTAGCACACACGTTCTTCATTCAATAATTCAATTCAGCCAGTGGGCGGCTGAAAAAGGAAAGCAGGAAGACAGATCGATGTACACGTGGGTGGAACAGCGTCTTCCCTAGGGATTTTATCCTCTTGCCGTTATTCATGTGGCTTTGTTAACCAACGCTCAAGTTCTGGTGGTAAGCTTCCTTTCAATCTCGCTAAGTCCTCTAAGTAGCCCAAGTCCCAGTAATTCAGGTTCCATGTTAAGTCGCGCCCCACCTGTGCACAACAAAACCAATGGGGCAAATAGACCGAATAAGTTGCAGACATCTTGGTCGGTGGTCGACAACTTCAGAGGTAAAGATGGGAATTAGGTAAAGTCCTTGTTTTACATATTACTTCCTGTATCACGTAGGTAGTAGTTTAAATTTGGGTCATTCACTGAAAATGTTGTTATTGAAAATTCTTAAAAACTACACGTTTAGAATTCCTGAATACAAAATAAATCACTTTAAGATGATGGAATTTGTGTGTGTGTGCTTGTGTATGTGCGTGCGTAGAGCATAACTGTCATATCAATAGTCATTTGAATTCTAAACGTGTAAACTGAAGGTTCATTTTCCAAGAAAACAATTATAATTTTCAGATATTATTTAATTGAATTTTTCTCTTAGATAAGGAAATACTGTTGGTTTAAGTAATTGATGATGATGATGATGATGATGATGATGATGATGATGATGATGATGATGATGATGATGATGATGATGATGATGATGATAAAACCTGGTGCGACAGCCCTAAGCGGGCCAACGCCTACAAACTGGCCTCACGCCCATGGCCTTACAATGCCTTACAATGATCATCCAATCAATGTGATGTGGTCAGCATCTCGGTATCTCCCATTCGGAATGTTGGTTTTCGTGACCAGCTTAGCTAGCGTAAGCTCCTCACTTTTCTCGCGATGCTAAGTGGGCACCGTTCCTGTACGCGGGACTTAAAATCCGCACGCCATCGAGGAGATCGTGGCCAGGGACCAATGGATGCTGCGTTATCCCCCTACAACACGGCGGAGGACGTTGGTTTTAAGTGATAGTCATATTTTAGGAGTGGGTTACTATGTTGCATGGCCAACAAAGTAAAAAGGTATTTGGTAGTGTAGGTCTATATTTTACATGCACTTTAATCAAAACTATTACGGCCATATTTGTGATAATCAAGTTTTAAGAACAATTTCAGCTTCAACGTTAATTCTGTAAACTTGTAATTGCATCCTTGAAAATGCTGTTTTGCAATATATGAATACACAGACTTAGAGAACGAAATAAGTAGCTACCGGAAGCAAAGTTTGATTCGGAAGAGGTCGGAAGCATTCGAGATAACGCTGCATTTACAATATACGCTTTAATACAGGGGAAGACCGGTAGTGTCGGTGTGATGTCATTTCCGTGAGCTATAACCGCCAAATATGCCTCCGAACGAAAGGCAGGTTGGCGTGTGACGTCATTGAGCTGCCCAAAAAGAAGGAAACAGTTCGGTGTGTTAGGATTCCGACAGCGTAGGAAAGACTGCAAACGTATCGAGTATTAATATGAACAACTTATATATTGGGTGTTGTAATATTAATGCTGTTTTAATTGCCCAATTGATCACAGTTTATAAACAATTACACTTTAGCTCTGTGCTATGAGAAAATATATAAAAACTCAACTCGTAGCTTATCTGAAGTTCAGGCATGTTATAAAGTAAATAAAATAAAACATAAAGTAAGTTTCTCTGCAAATTAGAGGAAGCCAATTCAGAAGAAAATTACGTAGACATTTTTCTACACGTTCTACTTCATTTTTCTTTAACTAATTTATCAATGTCAGGATGTAATATCTGGGAATTTGTAATCAAAGGCTGCATGTCGGATTGTGATACGATAAGGTACTTCGGGATTTGGACTTTGCTAATTTCATAACAGAAAAACAAGGTCGCACACATATGTCGAGCCAAACATATACAAAGTCCATGTGGTAAGTGAATACAACCTCTGATATCTGGTTTGGGGGACATTCTTGTAAAAATCAGCCAAGTCGTTCTTGTGTGTATATTGGTCCTTCAATGAATCGTCGCATTGTATAGTTAACAGTTCCATTTGGCACGTGGCAGCTACAATGTTGTCATCGAGTGTACTACACCTGACTGCCCTCAGATTATGTACTCACATTGCCATTTATTTAGGTAACTTGGTACGACACGGCTCTTGCCTGACTGCAGGCTCCGCTCCCTACTGCAATACGTCACTACTCTCAATTGTAGGTGCAGTGGGTTGAGTCGTTTAACTAAAGAAAGGGGAGAGAGCGAGTTCTTAGCAGGGATTTTAAGTGAATAACATTTAACTTCGTTTGAAAAGAAATAGTTTTGACAATTAATAATAACATGACCGAGACTAATAATCACAATGGACAAATAGTCACAAAAGGAACTTTGGTGTGAATAAAGACAGATTTGAGAGGTGAAAGTCACACACGGTGGCAGTGCCCAAGTGAGGACAGGCACAACTGAGTTGATGATCCATTAAGTAACACAACTGGTTGGGTCTTCGGCGCAGGCAAACCAGGTAACTCCGAACAGTGATTTTTTGGTAACCCTTGGTTGGTAACTACGAGTTTTATGCAATGATAAAAAGAAGCAGACATTAAACCAGTCTAAAACTTGCATTCCAGTGTCATTAGAATCATCCTTACTCCCATACATGTCCATGCATACCCTTTGACGGAAGTCTTTGCTCTACCCTGTGGACAGGCCACCGTGCTTCAAAATTTACAGCATAAAAATAAGGTGCATCAATATTGACAACCGTTGGTCGGTAACTTTGCATCACATACCAACATAAAATAATTCTCACACCTACACGACAGCCAGAGATAGGATTCATTGCTCCAGAGCGCCAAGGCGTCTACAAAATTTCTTCCAGATCGTCACCAAAGGTGAGAGTAAATAATCATCCATCCCTCGCGCCTTTTGCAAATATGCTGTTGCGGTATCGAAGAGCAACGTTAGTTCTTTGAGTCATTATTCTCAGTTATTTTAATGAAAATAAGTATTTGAAGCTTCCCTTGCTTTGAAAGTCACGCCTTACCACTGATCTCGCCAATTTTAAAAGTACCTCATGGAATTGGTTAAAATACGTCACCCGCAGGTGCTGCAGCATACGCATGAGACAAGCCGTGGAAATCAAATCAGGAGGGCACTCTTTGTTACCATTAAGGACAGAGGGACGTGTGGAAAACACAATGCTTGCACTTTTGAAAAATCAAAATTCATGGGTTTGCTTTGTCACAGCGCAATGAAATTCATACCATCTAAGAAGCAACTATTTCTTAATATGTTGATAAAGCAAAACATGTAATATAAATTCATAACTTTTTTCAGGTGCTTTCTAAGATGACGTCAACAAACGAAATTGTCTAAACACATGTTATTATTTAGTTACACATAACTGCCATAATTGTTTTCACAAAGAATCCAATTTTTAGGAGAAATAAAGTTCTTAGTTATACATAAAATGACCGTGTTAGAATTTTTATATACTGAAGTATATAGACAAAAAATGTTGAAATTGATACCATTGTTCTTTCCCTTAAAATGCACTGATTTTATATATTTAAAAATTCAAAATGTTTTACCTGAAAATATCTTTACCATTATTAAACATAATGGTTTGTGACACTACAAGAAACTTGAGACCTCTAACATAAGTGGTTTTTGAGAAATGCGTACCCAAACATGTAAAATTGCAACTTGCGGTAAAATGCAAGAAACTAAAACAACAGGCTTTTCAGCTTACTCACCAAAAGTTACAACATTCCTGCACCATAATCCTGTACTTTTCTGCACCAGTTTGGATAACAATGATAGCTCTGCAATTATAAAACTCTTCTCAGCTCCACTGTAATCTACGCAAACGCTGTTGTCATTATCTGGTTGAATGTTAGACCATTCTTTTCTAGAAGCTGAAAATTTACTGCAACTAGGAAGGTTAGATACACTCTCAATGTCACTTGTTTCTTGTGTTTTTGCGACAAAACACTGCCTCTCTCCAACCAAAACGCTTTACTCTACCCATATTTATAGCAAAGCTTAAAATCATCTTGAATAAATAATACTCAAGTCGATAATTTGAACTGTAAACAAAACTGCAACTATAATCCACATGCACTTAAAATGTAAACAATTCGCCATATTGTGAGAGCCTTCTGCAAATACACATGCAGCCACATCTGCAGCAGAGATATCAACAACAAGCATAAAATTTAACGCTTTTAGTTTCAATGGATATGTATGTATTTAAAAGGGGGCGTGGACATGTTGAAGCCATACTTAACTCACTATTTAAAGGGCTTAAATATTAAGAATACCTATAATGCAATAGATAATTAGATTCGTAATTTCTTGCAGAGTTTTTTTAAAATATAAAGCAAAAATTCAATTTTTTGAGGCATTCACATGTCCCACTGTGCTTAAACTAATTTGGTGACTGGATCGGACGGCCTGGGAGACACAAAAGCAAACTAGTAATCAAAGAGCGCCGAAATATAAATTAAACACTCAAATAGGAAACAATACTCGTACAGTTGTGTTTAGAAAACGTGAGAAGGTACGAAAGAAAAAATCCTTATTGCTGTCTAGCTTAATGGACCCTTTTTTGTACTCCCAGGTGTCGATTTGATTTTAAAAGAGTCAGTCAATTTAACGTGGAGGTAAGCATCTCTAATGAGCTTTCAGGTTACCTATTGGATCACTTGTCATCATTAATTAACCTCCTGCAGTACCGTGGTTTTGATGAAATCCTCTGTTCTTCCACGTTCGATTATTCAACTATCCCTAATTAGTTTCCTGCCAATTATTGGCCATTAATATTGACCCTTAACGTGTTTTACGTTAAAGATTCTATTCATGTAACTGGCATATTGTATGATTTCATTTGTCGCGTGAACTGATCATGCTTTTCATGAAATCCCTTTTGAAAAATATGGTTTGATTTCCTCCATCAAATGTGATGATTTTTTGCTGTATGGCAAAATTGTGAAATATTGCGGGTAAATTTGACTTCCGTTCACAGTAGCCTTAAAAGTTTTAAAGATGCTGCGTAGGCCTCTAAGCACCTATTAGCTTAAAGGAACATTTTTCGGCCGGAAAGAAGAAGTAATTCTGTAGATAGTTTTATTATTTTGGTGTAAATTGCAGCTTTTGTTTTTGATAACATATTCGTAGACCACATTGTTAAACACTGTGGTAAAGATATATGTGCCTCACAAATAATAAAATCATATCACTTTCTAATATAAAATCATGGTCAATCCTGTCTTTTCTTTTGTTTTTATACTGCACACTTTATTGCAACTGTTTACCACTCCGCATCATTGAAAATGGAGCTTTGTAAATACTTTTAGACTTTTAGTAACTATGAATTGAAATTAGATAATATTTTAAGCCAAATGATTATCAGAGAGAATTATTACTTCCTAATAATGAAAGAATTGCCAAAGTTAGTTTCAATACTCCTATTAAAGTTACACAAACATTGATGAAATGCTTATGAGCATTCTTATTCTGTATTTTCTTGTTACAGGTGAGTACCAGGGCTGTTATTTAAGTAGAAAATCTGCAAATGGTGAGTGTATCTTTAATGTATACCATAATAAGTAATTTTTTTTTCATTAATAATACTTTCTTTGCCGTTTTTCTCTGTTTAAAAACAGAAGAAACGTTTTCCTACAGGCGGTTTTTAAAAATGTTAGCCACTTAAACATGAGAGTATAGCACATTTAAATATAATTAAGATGTATTTCCTCTGTTAGTTAATTATAAATATTTTTGCCTTTAAAATACGTCTGACTTCAGTTTTCACTAGGGTGGTAGGAAATTTTGAATGTACTTAGCACTTTTATAACTGGGCATATCAGCTCCTAAGTGTCAGTAAATTATATAAATTATATATAGTATATATCTGTGGAATTTATAACTAGGCGACTTCCACTTTAATACACGTCTCGAAAACGCACAGAAAATTGAGTTAGTAAATGCTATGGTGTGCTTTGGATTCCCTCGGGCTACTTAATGACGTAAAGTGTTAACATCAAGTTTGTTTCTAAGGTAAGTTCAATTCCTTCGTTCCAATTTGTCTATTGTCAATTGAAACTAAATGAATGCGAATTTCTAAAAGGTTCTTATATAAAAGCTGAAAACCAAATAAATTTCATTATCGAGTCCTCTATCCGTGTCGATTGAGTGCAAAATTCAATTTCCACTTTGAATGCATGGCTAGCGAACAGGAGACTGCTACTCCTGTCTTACTATTGTCTGTAGTTAGCCTACAGAGCGTACGGTATCACGCGGTATAACTCCAAATCCAGAGTTGCTAACAAATGCTATCTCATCTTATGGAACGGAAATTCGAAATTTTTCAAGATTAATATGCAGTTTTGCCTACATAAATGAGAGAACCGTTATCAATGGACTTTGAAACTTACAGTGAAAGTTTTAGACGCCTCTAACGTGAGACAAGGTTTATTGTGTCATAAATTTAATACACTTTGAGCTAAATAAACAGATAAATAACTGCATGGTCCCTTAAATTCAAGGGGTTCAGAGATTTGTGAATATAATTATATCTACATAGCCAGAACTCTTCCTCAAAATTCTCTAAATCACTTTTCTCGCAACACATACTACATATTTTAAGAAAATTTCGATTAACACCTCTTGGCCATGTAAATAAATCCATGATTTGACCTCAAAAACCAAACAGCCGTTAAATATAACAATATCCAGCGCATGACTGGGATATTAAATATATCTATTTGTTACCTATATACTGTCGCCAGGCATTGTTGTGTTGCTGCCGGCCTTTGCGCGGGCAGGAAAGAAAGAGACATATAGAAGGGACAGTGCGTGGGCGCAGCTTAAAACGTTTTCCCAGAGAGAGAGAGAGAGAGAGAGAGAGAGAGAGAGAGAGAGAGAGAGAGAGCAATGCAGGGAGAAAGTGACCGAGATAGTTTCATAATGCTCTCGCTGCGCCACGAAAGGCCTTGAAACGTCGATAGCTTTCTGGAAACAATGAGTAGAGGTATAAAAGAGCCGCGTCTAGTCAGTCGGTGGCTAGTTCAGAACTGATAATCGTGTGTGTGTGTACAGCTGCGTAACGACTTGAATGTGAAATCTTTTCTTTGTTTACGTGTGGTGAAGCAACGAAAGACCTTGAAGATTGCGTGTTTGTATGACACGTCACTTTTAGAGCCCATAAGGATTGCACAAAGTGTGCTTTTACTTGAAATAAAGCGCAGTTTGACTTTCCGGAAACTACATTTACCTAATTCTACGAACCCACAAAGTCACAATGCAAACACTTCGGGACAGTTGAGAAGGGCTTGAACACACATTTTTCTGGGTTTTTAACATTAACACTTATTTCAAATACAGCTGATTTTTGCATAGCAACACTGGTAACTAAAATCGCAGGATCTATAAGGGTAGTCGCTAAATTCACAACTGCTACAAAGAGTGATGTAGCCTACGCTGTTAGCATACATGATCAAGATAGCGACTAAAATAACGATCAGTCGATTTGCTTAACCACTAAACAAAGCAAGTAAAACCGTCAGCCTTTATGTAATCTTTGCTTCACGTAAGCTTGCCCCGTATCTCTCAACAGTCACGTGACCTAATCACCTCTCATTGGCTGCTATTGTAGTATAGACTGTTGTGCGGAAAAAATAGTTCGTTATTTAACATGGTTACATATCTTTATATGTTGGAAGAGAATTGTCAAATTTATATTTTCGTAAATGTTTGAATTAAATATATTACGCAACAGAGTTGATTTATCTGAAATACATGTTAATTCTTAAACGAAGTAAAGAGGAATTTCCTTTGCTCTGAAGCCTGCCTTTCATATGACACGATAGCACGAGCTTCAGCGGTAGTGATGTCATATTTGTTTATATGACTTTTATCACTGGCCTTGCTTTGAACTGGACTAGTCATGTATCGCCATTCGAAGGTGTGCTGCGCCGAGAGCTATATAATTTTATTGATCGTTATTACGCGTGTATTTATTATATGTATAATGACAGAGTCTACCGCCAGTTTTTCGCTGAAGCATCGCAAGGGAAAACCTTTACAAAGCGGCGAAAAAAGAATTGTGGTGCGTGTGTTTAATTTACTCACAGAGAATGATCCGTCTTTGTCAGAGAAAGAAGTCGAACAGCTGTGCTCTGAACTTACAGGAGTGTTAGATGCGTAGGAACATCGCGAGATGAAATTGAGACAACAGGAAAACTTACCACACCTGGGCCGATATTGCTGTGTAGCGAAGACGTTATTTAAGGACATTCAAACTGTACAGGGATACAAGTCGCAAAACATACTACCTTGACGAGACTTGGGAGAATGATGGACACACAACAAGTATGGCGTGACACAACTTTTAAGAATGAAAGACAAGCATTTTTGCAAGGTATGTGTGCTGGTTTAAAAAAATCCCAGTGGAAAAGGCTGGAGACCTTTCATTATAAACTTGTTTCAGTTTCATTGCTCATTCATTCAGTTTCAACTTGCTCAGTTTCATTATAAACTTGTATTTTTGCATGCCTTCATATTCTTATTTGTATGATTTTATCTATCATCTTGGCAATTATTATGACGTATACTGCAGGTTTAAATGTGGCGGGAAGGCACCGCCTATGGCCTATGGCGCGAAAGCATTAGCCAATTAGGATGAGGGGAAGGTAGTTGAATGCTGATTGATACATGTCAGCGGGGCAAGGTTATATGAAACAGATATTAGACGATTCTTACTTACGTAACGACGTGTCGCTTTTATAAGCAATCCGTGACAATTCTACAGCCCTCAGTAGCAGCAGTCATTCATCTTCAGGCACTATATAAATTGTGTACCCCCACTTATACGATGCATGTATTTTTAAGTCTGTACCGTTTTGGAATTTAAAGAAAACGTGCACAGATATCGCAATAATTTTATTTTTACATAAAAGCCTGTACCTTAATCTACTTTACTACATAATTTCCGTGAATATTGAGGCACCTGTCAAAACATGGCACCAGTTTTTGTATATCCTCCTCATAAAATTCTGCCGCCTGACGTGTTAACCACTGTATCACAACTGTTTTGACTTCGTTATTGTCTTGAAGACGCTGACCGCCCAGATGTTTCTTCAAGTGCAGGAACAAATGGTAGTCGCTGGGCGCCTGATCAGGGCTGTATGGAGGGATGATCTAGAGTTTCCCATTGAAAAGATTTGATGAGACGTTTGGTCCGATGAGCCACATGTGGACGGGCATTTTCATGCAGCAAAACGATACCCTTACTCAACTTGCCACGTCTTTTGTTCTCGAATGCACGGCGCAGTTTGTTCAATGTCTCACAATAAGACGCTGCATTGATTGTCTCATTACGAGGCAGAAACTCCGCTAGCAATACTCCTTTTCTGTCCCAAAAACTGTGCACATGATTTTCCGTGCAGAAATTGTTTGCTAAAACTTCACTTTTGTGGGTGATGATGAATGTCGCCATTCCACGGATTGTTGTTTCGATTCTGGTGTGACGTAGGCCACCCATGTTTCGTCACCGGTAACAATTTGGCCTAAAAAAATTTCACCATCATTGTGGTACCGCTCAAGGAAAGTCAATGCTCTGTCTAAACGTTGGGTTTTGTGCAAATCCGTCAACATTTTCGGAACCCAACGTGAACACAATTTCCGGTACTTCAAGTTCTCGGTCACAATGCGATACAAAACACTACAAGAATATTGAGGGAAATAGTCGCACAATGATGAAATTGTAAATCGTCTGTTTTCTCTCACCTTATCGTTCACTTTCTGCACCAAATCTTCAGTAACGACCGCAGGACACCTACTCCGTTCTTCATCATGCACATTTGTGCGGCCATCTTTAAATGCTCTCACCCATTTTCTTACCATTCCATCACTCATAATGTTTTGTCCGTAAACTTCACAGATCTCACGATGAATATCGATCGGTTTTACGCCTTTAGCACTAAGAAATCGTATAACAGCCTGTACTTCACAATCGGCGGACTCACGATTATCGAGGGCATCTTAAACACTCGGTAAGCAACGTATACAATGAAGAATCACACTGTAATGGCGTCAGTGCGTAGACAAAAGATGTAGGTAACCAGCGCACGTGCGCGGAACGCCGACCGTAGCGCTGCGGCGGCGGAATCGCAAAATGGTACTGACTTAAAAAACATGCCTCGTATAAAGTGGGGTTTTTACGGTTATGTTAAATACATTACTCTCTAACTTCCACATGGATCAGTTTTTGCAATATCTAATTTTTGTGTTAGCACGAATAGACTCGTATTTATTAGAGGTTGATTAGGTTGGCACTCCTCACACATCACTTATTGGGAAATGCAGCACGACAATACCGCGGTACTCCGATTGGTTGCTCACCTAGTAGCGTCATAGGCAAACACCTTCCCATTTGAAACACATAATAGATAAACATGTCACTACAAGGTAGACGACTTTCAGAAATCATATTTTAGGAGTAGAGTTTTTCGGCAGGTGATACCTTTAAAATTAAATTTTCTTTAAATGGCCGAGAGATGAAAAAAATAACGAATTTCCAATTTACACAAGCATAAATATTTTAAATTTCTTAAAATTGTCATCTCCGAAACGGTTTGCTACACAAAATAGTATCATACATAAATTATTCTTTGCTTTAATGAGATATAATTTTTGTTCACAAGTATTTAGCCAGATACTGGTTATTATTTATAGTTATGTAAAATATATTCGGAAGGAAGACAATTTTGAGGATATAGCAGATATAGGAATAAAAATTTGTGAGAAAATTCTTTAAAAGAATAGAGAAAGCCTTTTGAGTGCGAATTTTCATAATTTTGGGACGTTTATTACTTTAAAAGTTAAACATGTGAAATATTCCCTTTATCCTTTGAGTAGTAGCCAGAAGTAGCACATGGAGAAGCGATGCATGCAGAATCAAAAACCACAAGCCGGGAACGATAGAACCTTATCAGGTTAGTGTTAAATGATTCGAATGAACGACTGTTGTGCGAGTAATGAGCAGTTTGAAATGCAAATAGAACAGCACTCTGGTTCTAAAACTAATAAAAGTCTGCGAGAGGCGAAACAGAAGCATTGCAATTTAAACCTTTTTTGATATGAATTGTTTACACGTAGCTGGTTTCCCCTGGGTATTCCCCTAATCCTCCAGTAATTAATACAATTTAAAGCAGGCTGATTCCTGTATTAATCTCATGATATGGGCCCATACCACCTCATAATTTGATAGCCATTATTGCTTGGGTGTTAGCAAACGGTAATAATTGCCAATGGTTGTTTGCAATTAAACTCATTTCCTTTTTAATGTTTTTACCCATATGAAATATTAAAATGCGTTTCATATCGAGCTCACAAGCTAATCGGGCAAACAAATAAACTTAATATTATATCCTTGCAATAAACGTGTTTAAATTCTTCGAGGGTACCAGAATTCCGCACAACTAAAGTTTTTATAAGTTTATTTTTGTTATACCAGGTGAGTCAGCCATGCCTTATTTTTTTGGAAGGTAGGCCATCCATGAAACCGCTTGTGTGCCTTAGTCCAGTTTTGCGCTTACTAAGTTTTATTGCTTGACGTTCTTACAAAGAGGAATGTGCAAAATTCAGAGGAATAGCGGTCTAAGGGACAAAAGGTACTGCTCGCTAAAGTACACCTCAAAAACATATGACTCCTTTACTGAGAGTGAATTCCGGTTTCAAGCCGATTTTAAAAACCTTTTTATTAGAGTGTACATGGTAGAGTAATTTAGTAAACGCCTCGGAAGAAATGGACCTATCATATGGGTGCACCAATAACGTCAGCTTAAACGAAAATGGTGAATTGTTGTACTTGGAGCAGGGGTTGGCTGACAAAGTTAAGAAACAATTAGAGACAAGCTTAATCCATACAGTAAAAACGGACATATTGTTAAACAATGGTTTATTTACATTTTTTATCATTAAGGATATATAGGGAAATAAACAGTGTGGGAGAGGGAGAAGTACATAGATATGTGTAATAAGTCAGGGCGAGAAGGACTTGCCTGGGCAAGGACAGGAGTTAAAAATTTGAAAGGTATTAGATATGAAAAGGATACACGGAAATGTCCAATGTGTGGAGAAAAGGATACAGATTGGCATAGTATACTTTATTGCAAACAAACAAAGATATGTATGGGGAGAAAAAGTTTGGCAACATAAATGGGACAGTTTTAGGGATGGGGGGAGGTATTAATAATAAAAAATGTTATTGGTAAAAGGAGAAAAGAATGTAAGAAATATGGGTGAATAACTGGGGAAAATTAGAGAGAAGTGGTTAAGATTGATGAAGAATAAATAACAATTAAGGGCTGGAAAACTAGAACGAGGGATACAAGGGAGGGGAGGGTCATCAATACACGGAAAACCAGGGGTTATGTGTATTGAGACCGAGACTCAAAAAAGCAGGTAGAAAGGGTATGTTAGATGTGAATAAGCTATTTTGTTATTGTGTGAAAGAAATGTTATAAATGTCAATGTATCAATGAAATTGTATGTAGAAGAAAGATGAGAAATAAATACAAATACAAAAAAAGAACATTTTTTCTTAAAGTACGTCTCGTACATCTCAATTAACATGCTTAAGAGCTTTTACCATCTAAGCAATAATATTAAAACACCCAGAAAATGATTAAAAGTATCTTAAAAGGCTAACTCAAGCACGAGAACTCGCGAGGTAGCAGAGGTATAGCGCCAGGCATACAAGTTGTACTACTGAACCCAGACCGTGCTTTCAGGTAAGACTCGAAATTGTAAATATCTTCTTTTAGGTACATCAAAACTTGGAAACCGAATTCACCATAATTTAATTATAAAGTCCCTGAGGGCGTGCATTACGGTGTAAAGAAACGACACATTAATAGCACAATAATTCTGTGTCTGCAAAATAGTGTTTAACTTCCATGTTAAACTCTAATACAGTAATTTCCATGCTGAATTGTTTATAAATGATACTTATTTCAATTGCACCTACCTATAGGTGTGTTTAAACAATTACCTACCTGTACTTCAGCAATAGAGAAACATCAAACAATGCCATAAACATAAATTCAACAATTAAAAATAAGAATAATAAGTATTTTCAGAATAATAATTGCAAATTGTGAGTGTAACATGGTAAGAAGAATAAGTATAACTATATAGATGATTAGGACCATCGTCACACAGGCAAAGGAGATTGTAGTTCTGCGCTGATTCCAACTGAGCTACTTAGTAACGTGTAAGATAAACATTCCATCTAAAATATAGTATTCGCTGGTTCCAGTGAACACTTTCAGCTGTCTAATTACGAATATGTTATAGGCGTTGCGACAACATCTATATTTATACTAATTTTAATGAGCGTTTAACATAAATGTTAAATACGCGGGTAGAACCAAATAATGGGTTCGATGTTTCCATGTTGGAATATAAAATGCAGATTGCTGTCGCGAGCGCCTTGTTTATTTGAGGCGGCGCGGGCAACGAGTTAAAAGAGACAGGAAGTGCACTGCGAAGATAAAAGCTCACTGAAACGTTGGGGGAAAGAGACGGATTTTTAGAGAGTTCGTCTTTCTTCTAACACCGGCTTGATTGTTTGAGAACATTCCGGATGGTGAGTAATCTATAAAACGGGAGCCGCCAACTGCCAAGTTGATTCAGTCGGTAATTGGACGCGTGCGCGTGAACAGCTGTGTGAGCTGTGTTTGTGGTCGTTGACCTTGCAAGTCTTATTCTGTATGTGACATAATTCTGGACTTTCAGATTGATTTCTACGGAAATAAAGAGCAATTTTTGGTGTTTGTAACCTGGACTTTTAATTTCACGAAACCACTAAGTCTGAATGAAGAAGATAAAAATATAATACACCAAAAGTAAAAATCATGGAAGAAATACACTGGAACTAAAGACCCCAAAGACTGGGAAGAATATGTAAATTCCAAGCTAAACAATGTATAAAGGAAGCAAAGAATTTGGAAGAATCAATTCTTCATGGGAAAATCAATGCAAGAGGATTATAAAGAAAATAACAGAAGATTTTGGCAAATTCTTAATGCCCTACGTCGAAGAAGGAGAAAACAGGTAAGGAATGTCAAAAATAAACATGGAAAGTTAGTGACCGAACACAAAGAAATTCTGAATACTTGGAGAGAACTTGGAGAGAATATTATGAAGAAAGGTTTATGAATACCCCTCTAGATTCATACATAAACGAAGATGCAGAGAATACTGGTATAAGAAGGAGAATAATAATATTTATGGGGAAGAAAGAGAGGAAGAAATAAAGGAAATTGATAGAATTGAAGTTCAAATGGCAATACGAGAAATCAAGATAAGTAAAGCAGAAGGTAGGGATGGAATAGCACCAAAACTGATTAAATATGGAGGTAATGAATTAATAAAAATACTGTAAAGTTTATTTCAGAAGATATGGACGGAAAAAATACCAAGAGACTGGGAATTTAATGTAATTGTTCAAATACATAAGAAAGGCAACCAAAGTGATTGCTCAAAGTATAGACATATATGTCTCTCCCCGGTTGTATATAAAGTGTACACTAGAATCCTGGAACAGAAATTGAGTAAAATAGTAGAACAAGATTTAGAAGAACAGGCTGCTTTCCGAATGGGTAGACAAACCCAAGACCAAATTTTCTCATTTAGAATGATAATAAAGAAAGCTATAGATAGAGAAAAGGGTATTTATTTTGGATTCTTAGATTTGAAAGCAGCATTTGATTCAATACCTAGGGAAGAAATTTGGAGAGCTCTAAAGAACAAAAAAGTACCTCTGAATTTTATTGAAGCAATAAACTCAGTTTATAAAGAACCAAAAGGGATAATAGAATTAGATGGACAAGAATCAGACCCATTTCTGATGAATAGAGGAGTTAAACAAGTACACTCTTATTTATTATTATGATGGATGAAATATGGAAAATTTGCAAAAGAGGAACAGCAGGAACTATGTTAGGATATATAAATTTAAGACCACTTTGGGCACAATCGTTGATATATGCTGATGACATTATATTGATAGCAAATAGTAATAATAATTTACAATTGGCGCTAAATGAATGGAAAGAAGAATTTACTAGGAAAGGTTTAGAATTATACATACCCAAAAGTAAAACCATGTACATAGGAAGGAAAGAAGAAGAAGTTAAAATTAACTGTAATGATGAAATCTTAGAACAGGTAGACAGTTATGAATACCTGGGTACAATTATAAATAAGGATGGAAAAATAGAGCAGGAAATCTTAAATAGAATAAGAAAGGCCAATTCGGTCTACTATCAGATTAATAATAATATTGTGAGAAAAAAGGAAATAACAAAAGATACAAAGTTGTAGTATTTAAAACAATAATACTACGAATTCTATTATATGGAGCAGAGAGCTGGACTCTCCTACAGAAACAAGAAAGCAAAATAATAGCTATGGAAATGAGATATTTAAGACGAGCTGTGGGGAAGACAAGAAGAGATATGATTAGAAATGTAACAATAAGGGAAGAGTTGGGTACACACTCCGTTAAAGAAATATTGGAAAAGACACCTTAAATTGTATGGACAGGTACTCCGCATGTCAGAAGAAATAAAACCCAAGCTATATTTAGAAGCAAGATCAGAAGGTAAAAGAATTAGGGAAAGACCACGCATGTTGTATCAGGAATAGATTGAGAAGTTGGGGAAGGATAGAGGGAAAACCATGACAGAAATGAAGAGAATGATAATGGACGGAGAAAAGTGGAGGAAATAGGTAGAAGAGGCTTGTACTCCACGTTAATAGCACAAAGGTGTTAGAGAAAGAAGAAAAAGAAGAAGAAGAACCCACTAAGTCACAATAAGGGTCAGCTGACTCACCTGGTATAAGAGAAGATCTGCTCAACTTCTAATATATTTTATTGTTCCGATTTAGGGTATAGTACTTCTTGGGCGTGTGAAGCGTTGATTATTGTACTGGGATTCTGCTAGGCAATCTATTGGGCTTTCGCCATATTTTTAAGTTTCGATAAAGTGCAATTTTTTACTACCTTACCCTATTACTCCAGTTGCCTTTACTATTCATACATCCAACATTTCAATATACCAGGAAACAATTATTGTGCGCGGGATATATTAAGAGAAAGTAGTAATGTAACTGATTTGATAGAATATGGTACTTTTGTGTGCTAAAATAGATAATATGAACGGTACATCATTAAATGGAGAGATTACTTGTACCTAAGTTAACTCTGTCGAGTCCTTTGTGTCCTTTTCGGAGAGTAAACACGACACTTGTCGTGCAGTCACCAAAATGCGATACTGTTTTTGTTTCTTTCTTATCTACTTCCCCTTTGTTTACATAGGGCATAAACATGCTAAATTAACTTCTGTGAGGCATTGGAAATTTAATTGGAAATATAAACTATGGCCAAAACTGCAATACATTTTCTAAAATATAGTCCAGAGAGACTGAACTTACGTGCTCTAAGACTTTTCTGAGCTGCCGTGGCAACATAATATCGCACAAGCCAGTGGGGAGAGCGAAAGAGCTCCCAAGACACGTCCATGGGGCAGAAGAGCGCTTGTTACTTGCCGAGAGAGAAATAGCCGGAGAGGTGTCTGGGCGGTTCCCTCTCCTTCGCCGGCCACCACGAAAGATCGTGTTACTTCGACAGGATTCGAGAAACAGTGGCTCGCGTATAAATGCGGAGGTGTGAGCTTTTGCTTCCTTCCAGTTACCGCTCCATCAGCCTTCTCACAGTTTAATCGAAGGTTTTCGAAAAACTGCTCCTCTCCCGGCTCCTCCCTCACTTAGAGGAAAGGGGCTTAATCCCGGAACATTAGTTTGGCTTCCGTTCTGGCCACTCCACGACTGAGCAATTACTGCGGGTTGCCGAGAAGGCCTCCCTGGGATTCCAGGAACGGTCTAAAACGGTAGCAGTGTTGCTAGACGTGGAGAAGGCATTCGCCACTACCTGGCACAAAGAACTTATTTACAAACTCCTGGAGCATGAAATTCCCCGTCCATACATTTCCTTGGTGACCGGTTTCCTCGGAAACCGAAGCTTCCGAGTAAAGATGGAGGGGAAGCTGTCTACCGAGAGGCCCATTGGCGCTGGAGTGCCGGAAGGCAGCGTGCTGTCGCCGGCACTCTTTGCAGCTTACATGGCTGACATACCCACGCACCACAGCACCCACACCTGTCAATACGCGGATGATCATGTGATCTTCGCAGTCAACAGAAACCCAAGGTATAGCTTTCGGCAGATGCAAACCCAGCTTCGGGACATTGGCGAATGGAGCGCAAAATGGCGAATGGCAATTAACCCGGAGAAGAGCTCTGCAATTCTCCAGAGCCAAACGGTTGCAGCAGAACTTCGTTTTACGGCGTCGTGGAATCCCATGGGTTCAAAAGGCGAAGTGTCTCGGAGTGACGCTGGACCGCAAATTAACTTACGCTCCGCACGTCAAAGGCAAGGTCCAGCTTGGGCACGTCGCGCTCAGGAACCTATATCCAATATTCCGTTCAACCGTGCCACTCCGTCTCAAAACTCCAGCTGTATCGGGCGATCATCCCGCCCATAATCTAGTACGGCTGTGAGATCTGGGGAACAGTGGCAAATACCACTTTCGTCAGACTCCAGACGCTGCGGAACAGGGCGCTACGGGTCATCTACGATACTGACTGGAGACTTCCCGCCCATATCCTTCATGAACATTCAAACATCCCGTACATTGTCGACGTCATTCGAGAGAGGGCACTTTCAATGTACGACAAAATTCAAACCCATGGCAACCCTTTGGTGAACTCACTGGGCAGATATGACCAGAGGGAACAAAGACGCTTGCCATCTTACAAACTCCCAAGAGACGTCTTGGGGCCCCTTGGTTAACCCAAGGGAAACCCCAAACATCTCCAATTTTACATAACGACTGATGGCTCAAGCGTTAGGCCACCCATACTCAAAACTGGGCAAAAGCACTAAGCAGATCCTCCTCCAACGGGAGAACGTAACAAACCCGCCTAGCTGTTGCCTTCTGAGAACACTCAAGGGCAACCAGTTAACACAAAAAGTTTTTCTCACAAACAAAAAACAAAAAACAAAAAAAAAAAAAACAAAAAAACCTACCACCAGCAGAATAAATAACTCAAACCGTCTACTCACTTCGCAGGTTAAGCCGCAAAGGGTCTAGGTACTGCGGCAGAAGACACCCGGACGGGGAAAAAAAGAAAAATTGCCCCGCCCGACTAGGACTATCTCTGGACCTCTGGACCTTGCCAGCAGTCGTTTATGGACTTGTGTATACAGTAGTGGGGCAGTAAAGGTGCTAGTGACTTAATGAAGTTGCGGTTGTCGATGTGGACCTTTGAAATGTAACGAGTTGCAAGTTGACAACTGATAATCGTGTACTAATTTGAAAGTGAATTCTTTAGTTGTGTAGTGAAGCCACGAGACATTGTTGTTGTATGTCACGTCATCTTGCTGCAAAGGACTGTAGAAACCGTCTTTCAACGGAAATAAAGAATATATTAAATGTCTGCAAACTAGACTTTTAATTTTACGAACCCACAATGTCGCAATAATGACACGACATTTATTCACTGAATAACTCGTATTTTACTTACCAAATTGTGTATAGCATGAAGCCTAGATTTAAAGGCGTTTATGAGATTGCGTTTCATCACTGGGGTATTTGGATCTCAAAATGCATTAGAAAGCAACTCGTAGAAAATACGAAGCACGAAATTTAAAGTTAATGAGAGTTTCGGCACCGTAAGCTGGAAATCCTTGTTTCAAATTCCAGATATTTGCTAAACCATCTGAGTCTGTTTCTCAACTTTACCCTAAAATGGGGTATATATAAAATCACAATTAATTGAACCACATGTTCTGCCATTTAAGTGAGCTTCGAAAACTAAATAGCTGTGTCATTTATCAATATTAAAAGTGTATTTCCAGAAGTTTCTGTTGTATTTTTGGTGGTATTATGTTGATTAATCCTCACATAATAGGAAAGATAGCGGGTTACTGAGAGCATGAGTGTTTATAAGCCAGTATTTTCCTTTTCCTTTGTCAAGTTTCTCACACTTTTTCTACCTCGTTCAAATAAATTTCCAACTAGGATTACTTCTTGGAAACAGATTTCATGCCATTGAATCTTCCATGTTCTGTTTTAAGACCATAATTGCATCACATCATGCAAAATAATCAATAATGGCGCAATTACTGGTTCTCTGTCTTACACACAGATGAAATTATTAAAACGTGTAAGATATTCACGATTTCCTGGAATGGCTTCTGTACAGTAGACACGGGATCCTCACAATTGTTTTCCCATATACAGAAAGTAACTGATTTAAGGAAGAGAAATCGGATGGGAAACATTCATGAAAGTTTCGCTAATACTTACAAATCCATGCAAATTTAGTATCCTTTTACTAATTGTGTTCCTTGTATTCCCATGATTAACATTATAATATGATTTGCCTATTCAACACATTTCAGTTGTCATAATCAGTATTAAATAGAAATTATATGACACCCGTTGTTCAGTTGTTTCATTATTTTATTCGTGAAGTACTATGTTTTTGTGCCATCGTTTCAAGAGACTCTTTTCTGGCCTTGGAAAAGCGATGATTATTTGTTTTTAAATGATAATCAAATAAATAACGTTCTAATAAAATTGTTAATTTTTAAATATACAGATGGAGTAGTAATAATAGATACCATTGTAGATGACCTTTGAATTGTGAAAATTTATACAAATAATTTTTGTGGTTTAAGACGTTTCTCTTTATTTTCTTTTTACTCATATGCCACCTATATGATTCTGGATTATATTGGAGGCTTTGAAACAACTGCTTAAAACCACTATACCGCTCGCAAAAATAAAATCATATGAACGCTGGCCAATGCTTAAGCGGAGCGCTGTTGCCAAGCGTAGTACGTGTACCTGCAGAGGTCCCGTATACATAAGAGCAGCTTCATCCACCAGCAAAGGTTTTGGCTATTCTTCCCGAAATTAAAAACCACATTAAATATTCCTAAAACATTAAGATCTTCTCTTGACACACGTCACAGCAGTGGAGCAGCAACCACGGTTTCCAATCCAGTAACTCGCTTTCCGACTTCATGGATCCTTCCCGGAGATTGAAACTGCTACGCTGTCTGTTTCTAAGGATGAAGCTGCTTCACTACAAATTCGTGACACGATGTGCACACTATATACACCACAAGTTTACAGAGTTAATTGCTGGGATTTTGAAAAATTTACAGTTGTCCTATGTCCAGGACTAGCGAGCTTTCGTAAAAACTTGTTCATAATAAATATAATTTTTTCTGACCTGAAAACGAATAACTTCACGGTTGTTAATCGAAAATTCACTTGTTGCAGTTTCGAGGGATCTGCTCACGTACTTGGGTCACAAACACTGGAGAAAAGATATGTATATAATAATAATTTAATGTAATATTAATAATATTTCAACTCAAGTTCAACACAAGACTTAACGATGCCATTCACTTTAACAAAACGGCACCTCTACTCTGAAAACGAACTGAAAATTAACTCTGTGTCAAACTGCCTGACTTCTGTTTTAATAGTAGGTGCATTATTTATTTATACTTGAGATAAATATTATGAGGAAAATGGTGTTGTCTTTCAGTCTTATCTGTGTTGAATGGATGGCTGCTTGGTGTAACCATAACCACGTGAAAATAAAAAGTGCATCGCTAGCGTTATAAGTATCGGGAGACAGGATTTTTGTACGGTCATGATCAGAAAGTAACATTTTTTCTTGTTATAAGATTGGCATCTGTAATTTTCACCTATTTATCCGTAACATTTAACCATAACCTGTGAAGGTAAAACGAGCATCGCTCCAGTTCCAGAAACAGGATTTTTGTACTGTCATGAATCAGCAAATAAAATTCTGTATTATCACAATAATATATGATTATATGATAGGACTAAAACGTAGCTTTGAATGGTCATTTATTGTTGCAGGAGCCTCAAAGGAGACGCCGAATTTCTTCTTCATTTCCACCTTCTGATTGCCCTCAAAATTTGGACCATTGGTCTTGGATAATTTGAGTGGTCTTTAAATTCCAACAGCCAATTCAGGATTTTTGAGATCTTAGGTGCCAGACACCAGTGTGTAAATAATAATCCTGACTAGAGTAAATATCCTCCCTACAGCCTGGTTTGAAACCCAGGCTCATTTGGAGGCTAGCATGCTAAGATTTGGACCACAGAAACTGTAGTAAAGGGTAACGTGTTAATTTCTCTTTTCGTTACCTCAGTAAGTAGAGAAATATTGCATTACATCCAAGATTTTTTTTTTTGACATCTTGAATGCAAAACTAAGAAGCATTTTTAGAAAATAATTTGCGTCTATGTGAATTCGTGTTGGTATGAATGTTGGCTTACTGTAAACAGGGCGATTAAAAAACAAAAAAAGCTCTTAAATACAGAAATTGTTATTTAAATTCAAGGGCTTTCAAGAGCCTGACACAAATATTTTCCAAAAAAGGAAATAATAATTGTCGCACTCCAAGGGTAGGGTGGCGATTTGGGGTGCGTGTCTGGGGATCAGAAGGAAGGGCAAGGATGGGGTGGTTGAGAGGACAGTAGAAGAGGTAACCTTTAATTTCCTTACATGCTAACAAACAGGGTTTTAATCACAAAGACCAGGGTACAGAACCAGCCAAAGCCTTGAAGAGGCGTTAAGATGAAATATTATATCAATGACATAATTATTTGGTGACGCTTACCTCCGGGGATGTGTCGGTGCGTGGTGAGCTGAAAATTCTGCATGGCCACCGGAAGCAAAGATTCGTTTTAGATCCTCACGCGCCTTGAAAACCACGGTTATATGTATTAGCAACCAAACCCGAAGTGAGGGGACTAACACACACTGAGCCTAGGGACTTTTCCATATTAGATAATCAGAAAAGCTTCTGGAACATTCCATCTGGTATATTGGTTTAAACTTTCAACGTCTGGATTCTTACGTGGTTAACGCCTTGAAAATATAACAAGCTACGGTTTTGTCGTCCATTGTCCTGCTATGAGGTTCCATATCTTATACTAAAAGAAATAATAATTCAGGTTTATAAAGAAATCTCATGCTGTTAATATTTCAACTAAATCCCCAAAATAAATGAAGTTCTTTCATCTCACCTAAGCGTACCTGACAATATATCTACCAAATCGTCTTGATAATTTAACCTGGTAAAACGAACTTATAGATGATTTTGATAATTGATATCCTGAGGTTCACTAAAATGCATCATGGCTCCATTGTCGACTTTGTAATATAATTAATGCAACTTCAGAAATAGAAAAAAGGCAGTTAAAACCAGCAACTTATATATTTACTAGTGTGTGTCATGAATTATTTTCCCCAGTGGAGAAGTAAAATAATTAATCCTGTCACTCAGAGAATAAATTCAGAAACAAGACTCTTGTGAGCAGTGTCGAGATAACTGAAAACCGCCAACAATTTTGCGGATGCATGTTAAATAGTGCACGGTAGGAATACCTCAAGGGAAATGCATTATTCATAGTGAGCTGAATTCCAGCAATGTATTAGTGACAGTATCCGAGCAAATACCTACTCATTTGTGAAGGTTTTACACACATACACACACGTATCATACACATTCACTTTTCCTGCTCACTCTATGGCATTCTACGTTTCACCCGTAATTGGGATTTTTTACTATCATTGCAGCCAATGGTAGTTTCGTGTAAAAATTCACTGAGTTTTTAGGATGGCATAGTTGTTAAAGAAATAATTATTGCACATTCGTTGTTAATTGCATTGCTAGACATGAGCTTTCACTTTCTTTGACGACAGCCTGCACACTCACGGCAATGGTACATAAATCCGTAAGCGCAGTTTCTGATATAACTAATGCTACGAATTGCGAACCATAATGTGACATAGATTCAAAAGACGGAAGTTTGTTAACCGAATACTGACATACAATAACTTTCTGTTATACAGAACTATACAGCTTCAGAGGTCTCTTTAGTGTTGCTTTATGTCTCTTTAACACGTATCTGCTTGCGATGCTATTATTCTGACGTACACATGGCCTATCTCTCAGACGAAGCAGTATGATGACGATGAACACAACTCCGAATTGCTCCACGCCGGTTCGTACTGCGCGCCAACTCTCACCACGGATCTTAGACTCGCCGTTCTTTTGTACTACTTCACTGCACGGTTTCCACTATATGTTAACTCCTCATCGAGGACCTTCGAACGTACCATATTTCTCTGCACTACTCTGTAAACTCATTCAACTCGACAGACCCTAAGATCCGTGAACTGCTTCACTTCGCCGACTCGTCCGCTTGGACACTCACTATCGAATGACACTATAATTGCGAAACACCACACATACATACACACAAACTCGAAAACGCACTACTACTCTGCCACACACACAAGGTACTGACAGGCTGTTTACAGCCAGAAGCTTTTTGCAGCGTGCCCAGCCAGGTTTTGTGTTTTACGGCAGGTTGAAAATTTTGGTGAATGCAATATGGGGTGGGATTATTTGAGTGAGAAAGGATTGCGAGGTTGCTTGATTACACTTCTAATTTTGATCAGGATGCAATAGCAGTTGTTTACACGCTGGTGTGTTTATAGGTTTAAAGTAGGATAACTTTGAAGCCAAACAGCTCATTGGATGATTATGGAGTTCAGCTTTTGCTGTTGCTCGGATTAACTCCAGTGTTACCCCGGATGTCCTCATGCCATGCAGGGTACCCGGAAAAACCTGAAACGGCGCCTTGTGTAGCCTTTTCCTCCAGCTGGGTCTGCTGATACTCTGTCTCGGGTATCAGCCACTCTGGATGTGACCTTAGCAGCCTGGATCCCGGTGATCTGGTCGCCTAGTAGATTGCTCTATGAGTTGACTATTCTTTGCCCTGGCTAGTCATTAGATCTGAGACCACGCTATCTACAGGGTATGCGTGAGATAGGTTGACGAAATAAAAACAACACAGTTCATAGTATCAGCTTTACTATTCAGTTCGTTTCGTGCCTACAGTTCACCAGGAGTTGCCGCCGCGTTCAGATCGAATTACTCTAGATTTCCACTATCACGTTAAAACTATACTGAATTGCTGAAATCTATCGCGATGGAATAAATTACTAACACTGTTTTGAAAGTATACTTCGCCGCTTAATTCACTGCTGGGAGATTGTTCACTTAATAAGATTCTCATTACTGATTGTACTTCTCGGCGCAATCCGACGTTTGTGTCCCCGGCAGGCAAAGCACGTCTACACGGTATCACGTCTCAGACTAGAAGACCGACGCTAAAACCTAATATTCCTTACCAAAACAGATATAGCCTCGCCTCCAGCTGGATTTCTCTGAAAAACTCTAGTTAGCGAGCTACAACCACGCGGACATTTCCCCGAAATACTGGTTTGGGCCAGGTTTGGACCGGTCTACTAATGACCCAGGTAGCGACCCTCCCGTGACCACAGCCTTTCGACGGAACATTTTCATCCATATAGACCAGCAACTTTATTAAATAGCTCTGGGTTAAAATACTTATTCGTATTCTAGTAATTGAATTTAAATGCTGTTGCTTCGTTTCATGAACTTATCCATCTGTAATATTCGGTAATTTAAATTCTTTCACCTTACTTCCTCATTATAATTTAATTATCATTTTATTCATTGTTAAAATCACATTCAATCATACGGCTGATAAATACGGCATCAAACTGCCCCCGTTTCATTATTTAATTATCCCATAATTTAAGAATGGAACGTCCTTGCCCGAATAACATTACTATTATTATCAACAACTCTACACGTCGGCAACTCTGGTTCACTTTACAGTTTTCTTTGCATTTCAGCTGCGTTACATACAATCATAGTGACAAAATTTATAATACTAGTACATAATTTCTTTTTGTTTTCAACACTTCACATTATAAACATCTGAAATAATCCAACACAGATTAGTTTACCATACGCTATATACACTCCACTTCTGAAAGTTTTACATTTTCTTGCGTCATACAACGAACGTTTACATCGTATTAGTTATGAACTACGTAAAACTTAAGCTAGTTTACAAAATCTGTTTGTCTTCTGATTCTATATAAAGGTGTAATTTTCAAAAGTCCTTGCACCTTCTTGGATTTGTAAACTGTTTTGGTACTCAGTTTTGTTGCTTTGAGTTGGTTATTTTCATAGGATTCACTGCACTTCCACTTCACTTTAAAGTCTTAAAAGTACTTATCACCACAAGTTTTTTTTCACAATTTCGATATTTTGTGATTGGATACCATTAAGATTATATATATTTGTTCGTCTGAATTCATTTTCATTAATTGAGTTGTATACATTTTCATCTATACCTTATCCTATATGCCTCTGCATGATTATTTGTTTATGTCCGGTACGGACGGAGAAGTTGTTTGTGCCACATACCCATGAGTTTTCTATTTACCCCATCTACTATTTCAAATGTATGTTCCCCAAATTTTTTAATAATTTCCCCAGGACCTTTATATAGTAACTCCATGCGCTTGTTTCTGTTCTTCAAGGCGCAGGACAACTTGTGATCTTTAATTAATACTAGATCACCTATATCTGGGTTCCATTTGTGCCTTCTTCGTTTTCTCTTCGATTTCCTTAAAGATGGGCTCGGGTTCTTCGTTTAACATAAGTGTTACGGGTGCAAATCCTGTAGTCACATTAATGGTGTTATTTATTATCTTTTCAATAACTGGACAGTATCTTACCCAATCTTTGTGATTCTTATGTGTCAGTATCCTGAAATAGATCCCAATATCGCGTAGTACTCGTTCCGTCGGGTTTCCTGATGGAAAATAGGATGAGCAATAATATAATTTTATTCCGTGATCTGTGAGGGTTCCTTTAAAGCATTTACTCCGATGGACGGTCGCGTTAT
Source organism: Mantis religiosa (assembly GCA_030765055.1). Taxonomy (NCBI): domain Eukaryota; kingdom Metazoa; phylum Arthropoda; class Insecta; order Mantodea; family Mantidae; genus Mantis; species Mantis religiosa. The sequence goes on along the minus strand of CM060951.1, from coordinate 197,677,005 downwards.
CAGACAAGACCGCTTTTACTGGTCCGTATTTCGGCATATAATCATTCACTATCTTCCCTACACAAGTCCTGCTGCTTATGTTTCTTACGGGGTATATTTTTACATATTTGGTGAAGACATCATGAAGTACAAAAATGTATCGGCACCCAAATTGACCTCGAGGTAATTCTCCGTGAGGGTCCACTGTGACGAGCGCATTCTTTTCATCTCTTAAAATCGCTTGAGGTTCTGTATCGAATTTCACATTGAATGGTTTCGCTCGTTGGCACATGTCGCAAGTTGAACATATTTTCCGTACTTTTCTGGCTAAGTGTTTTATGTAGCAGTGTTCACTTATTACCAAATTTAGTTTCCCACTGCCGGTATGTGCTAAGGCTTTGTGATATGCGGTAATTAACCGGTTTTCGATCCCTCTCGGAATCATGACTTTCCACTTCGGTTCTGTCCGTCCGTGGAACTTGTAAATTTTTCCGTTGTATATTCCAATGTTCTCCTTTAATTCTGCTGTGATCGGTGACGCCTTTTCTCGAAGTTTCTGCAATTCTTCGTCTTCTTCCTGGAGCTTCGCCAAGTTTCTCAGTTCTTTCGTGAGTGATCTTCCTTCCATTGTGTCTAGGTACAAGATCGTGACATCGTGTTTGTGGTCATCGATCGTGTCTGGTATTGGGTAGTTTGTCTTCATTCTGGATAGCAGGTCGCTGAAGATATTATGTCTCCCCGGAACGTGACGGATTTCTATTTGGTGTGACGTAATCTCGTGCACGTATCTCGATATTCTTGTACTGGTTAGCTTGCAAGAGTTCATAAAAGCCAGACTCACATGATCGGTATACACAATGATGGGGTTGTTGTAAACATATTGTCGGATTTCACCAAGGCAAAATAAATCGCAGCTATTTCTTTCTCAGTCGTGCACGCTCGTGCTTCAATTTTGGATATTCCCCTGGAGGCTACTGCTATTAAGTGGTCCGTTCCATCTTCATCCCTTTGGGTCATTATCGCTACGTATCCCAATCCCGACGCGTCTGTGAAAATAATGAACGGCAGATTTTCCCGGTTTTTTTCCAGCAAAATGGAAGCTGCGGATAATCTTTTAACAATCAGAAAGGCCTCTCCTTCATCCTGCGTCCATCGCCATTTTTCATCTTTCTTCAACAACTGTCTCAAAGGGGCTACGACGGTTGCGAAGTCGAGAATGAATCTGGATTGATAATTGAGGATTCCGAGGAATCGACGTAACTGCTTTATATTCTTCGGAGCCGGAATTTTATTTATGCTGTCTATCCGTTCCAGATTTGGTCTAATACCTTCCTGGGAGATGACATATCCTAGGAACTCGGTTTGTTTGACGAAGAAGGCAGTTTTACTTGGTTTAATTGTCATGTTGGCAGCTTTTAACCGGTTTAAAACGTAATCAAGGTGCTTCAGATGTTCACCAATTTCTGACGAAAATATGACAAAGTCGTCCACATATTGAGCCACGAATTTCTTTATGGTTTCTCCAAAAATAGCATACAATGCTCTCAACAATGCGCCTCCGCTTGTGTTCATTCCAAATGCGCAGACGGTAAACTGGTAAAGAATTCCAGAATGTAAAAATGCAGCAAATTTTCTCAATTCTCTCTTAAGTGGAATCTGCCAGAAGGAGGCGGTCAGATCTAAGGTAGAGAAGAATTTTCCTTTGTGCAACTTGCTCAACGTTGCATCCACGCTCTCGGGTCTAAATCTGTCTGGTTTACAATGCTTGTTTAGCTTTCTTGCGTCTAGTGTTACTCTAATTTTCCCACTAGCTTTGCTTACTATGCACAGGGGGTTCACGTATATGGAGTCTGAAATTTCGATAACCCCGTCTTCTAGCATGTCTTCTATCACTTTATCGACTTCTTCCCGAATGGCGGATGGTATGGGTCTCGCTTTATGTGTAAACGGCTCTATGGGGGTCATTTCGAAAGAGTGAATATATTTCGTGCATCTTCCTGGTTTATCCGAAAACACCTCCTGGTGTCGTACTAAAATTCTAAATAATTCTTCTTTCTGCGCTGCATTCAGGTAGTTAGCCTGACTGACTTTTTCTCTGAACAAATCTTCCAAGTTTTCGTAGCTTTCCGCCTTGCGGTACAAATTTGTAGTCTCATAATTCCAATCCCTCGCGGGATTTTCTCGGGGTTCAGCTTCCACATATTCCCTAATCGTTCCAACATCTTCATCATACATCTCATTGTTACTCGATTCGGCAGCATATTCTTCGACGTTTATTTCGCCAAGCTCCATTGCTCCAATTTTTATGTACTCAACAAAGAATACGTCTCCCCGGATTTCATCTTCACGTTCATCTCGTACAACTTCCTCTGAACCGCTATCGTCGACAAATGGCACCACTACTGTTTCTTGCCATGTTTCTAACTTGACAAATCTATTCTCGAAATTAACAATCGCTTTCCATTCATACAGGCAATCACATCCTATAATTATGTCGGTAACGAGTCTGGGTACGACCAGGAACAAAACCTCCATAACTCTACCATTTATTTCTACGTTGAGCATGACTTGAAATTTCACTCTTTCTTTCCTCTTCCCTACAGCTAGTGAACAAAATATACCGCTTACTGGTAAAGACATTATCTTCAAACCCCGGTTGATTAGTTCTTCATAAAACTTTTGCGAGCACACTGTACTGTTAGCTCCAGTGTCTATTATTGCAGTGTCCGGAATTCCGTTAATGGCAACTGCTATTCGTGGTGGTTCGAACACTTTGTCACTGTCTTCACTTCTGTTCCTCAGATTGGTTTCCTTCTGTAACATCATTTGCCTTCTGACGATCTTATTTTTCGCATACGGTTCACATAGTTTCCTCCCAGTCTTCACTGAAGGCGCGTTTGACAGGGTACATAGTTTCCCTGAGTCTTGCTGTAAGCTACAGTTCTCGTTGCATTCTTTCCTTCCAACTTTGCTTCCTGAGAAGGATGGCAGCGGTTTTCGAACACTTGCCTGGCTACTTGTAGGGCTTCGGCCATTTCTCCATTTATCGGCGAATTTCTACCGCTCCTGCTCCTTTCTCCGTGCAGCGACTTTGGCCGAAATTCTGGAATGTTGTCGACCCTCCAGTAACCATTTCCCGTGCTCCGTTCTCCCTGCCTGGGTGACCTCGGCCTAACTTCTGGTACATTGTCAACTTTCCAGTAGTCATTTCCTGAATGTCTTCTTTTTCTCTCGTTCCATCCTCCTCGGTTCCTTTAATGTCTCGCCGCGTTTACGTAATTTACTTGTACATTTCTGCTTCGGTCGTGCCCGTTGCGGTTCCTCTGGTTGCGGTCAAAATTATTTCGGCCTCGGTTCTCCCACTGCGAATTTCCTCCTCTGGGTGCGGGACCTCGGTATCTATCTCGGACATCCTGGTTTTGATTGTAATTGATTTGTGCCCCTTGCCCGAAATTATTTGAAATTTCCCTTTCGTTGCTCGCTCCAGGCCTAGCGAAAATTTCATTTTTACTCTTTGATTTGTTTGTCTCCAATGCCAACAGCAGATCGATCATGGTGGCGACGTTTGCGGGTTTAGCTATAATTAAATAGTTCTGGAGTGCCTCTGGGAAGTGTGTCGTGATAATGGCGATTAATTCTTGCTCACTCATAGGTGGATCCAACATTTTAGATTTCCTAGCAAGTTTCGTGAAATAATTAACCATCAACTGATAAGTTCTTGGGTCATACTTTCCACTACTCAGTTCTAATCTTATGCTAGACTACCTGTTATGTCCACAGTATCTGTTCATAAATAACCTTTCAAAGGTCCTGAAGTTATTATCGTTTCCCATTGATACCTCTAACCAGTTAGCTGCATTTCCCTTAAGGCATTTCCTAACAATTGTCATGCAATACTGTTCAGGAATACACTTTACAGAAAAATATTCATGCAGACTCCTCATAAAATCCTTAGGATTATCAGAATCCTCATGTTCAAACACAGGTGGCACAATTTCATTTAAGATGTGGTTTGGCCATTGCATTTGACCACCACTCCTTTCAACATGTACATTATTACCTCTGGGTTTATAACTGGAGGTACTTGGACCCATATTAAGCATCGAAATGTCGGCTGAGGCACTTTGTCTCGCTTCGTTTCGTGCAGAGCTTTCACTTATCTGACTAGCATTAGAATTAGGTTCAGTTACACACAACCTCAAATTTTCTAATGTTTCCTTCATTCCATTAATTTCTGTAGCTACCTCTTTCATTTGTTCATTTATTTCGTCTACACCCCTACCTTGCCTTCTAATTTCCCTTTCTGCTTGTTCTAATCTACTTCTATTTTCCCCTGATTCTTTGCTAGCCGTTTCTCTAATTTGGTCTAATTCCTCGCTAACTATTTCCCTCTCTTTTTCAAATTGCTTTGCTACGTCCTCTCGTAATTTCTTGTATTCTCTGCCTGACTTTTCACTTACTTGATTACAAACTTCGATTCTTATACTTTCTATTTCCCCCCGTACTTCAGTTCTAATTTGATTGATTTCCCCTCTAACCTCTGCTTGAAAGGTTTCTAATGCTTTCTGCTGACTTTCGAGCTTCCTAACCAAATCTTGCTGTCCTGCCTCTATTTTCTGACTATTACTTTCTAGTTTCTGGTTAGTACTTTCTAATTTCTGACTTAATTATAGGTTATTACTTTCTAACCTCTGAGTTAATTCTTGGTTGGTACTTTCTAATTTCTGACATAATTCCTGGTTATTACTTTTTAATTTCTGGTTCGTACTTTCTAATTTCTCCATTATCGCTTTCATCATGGCTACCATACTCATATTCGTATCTGAGTCATTTACATCTACTCCCTGGCTATTATTAGTTGTTTCCTTAGCTACAATAACCTGTACAATTTGATTGTTACTACTACATTCTGTATCCCTTCCTACGTTATTTTCTAGACCCTGAGCATTATTACTTTCCATTGTCTTTTCTAATCTATTCTGTATATTCTGAGCACTTTCTCCTATTTCTGCTACTTTCTCTTTAACAATTTGTATAGTATTCCCCTGCACGTCCATGCTTTGTGAATTTGACCGACCTTTCACCTTTCCGTTTCTTAAAATACTCTCCATCAGTTCATTGCAACAACGACAACAACACTAAAATGTTACACTCAGTACCTTTGGTTTTCTGCTGGAGCTTCCGACGATCCTGATGCTGGTTGCTTTTCGTCTCTCGAAGCCCCACGCTGGGCGCCAAGTTTGTAGCCTTTTCCTCCAGCTGGGTCTGCTGATACTCGGTCTCGGGTATCAGCCACTCTGGATGTGACCTTAGCAGCCTGGATCCCGGTGATCTAGTCGCCTAGTAGATTGCTCTATGAGTTGACTATTCTTTGCCCTGGCTAGTCATTAGAGCTGAGACCACGCTATCTACAGGGTATGCGTGAGATAGGTTGACGAAATAAAAACAACACAGTTCATAGTATCAGCTTTACTATTCAGCTCGTTTCGTGCTTACAGTTCACCAGGAGTTGCCGCCGCGTTCAGATCGAATTACTCTAGATTTCCACTATCACGTTAAAACTATACTGAATTGCTGAAATCTATCGCGATGGAATAAATTACTAACACTGTTTTGAAAGTATACTTCGCCACTTAATTCACTGCTGGGAGATCTTGTTCACTTAATAAGATTCTCATTACTGATTGTACTTCTCGGCGCAATCCGACGTTTGTGTCCCCGGCAGGCAAAACACGTCTACACGGTATCACGTCTCAGACTAGAAGACCGACGCTAAACCCTAATATTCCTTACCAAAACAGATATAGCCTCGCCTCCAGCTGGATTTCTCTGAAAAACTCTAGTTAGCGAGCTACAACCACGCGGACATTTCCCCGAAATACTGGTTTGGGCCAGGTTTGGACCGGTCTACTAATGACCCAGGTAGCGACCCTCCCGTGACCACAGCCTTTCGACGGAACATTTTCATCCATATAGACCAGCAACTTTATTAAATAGCTCTGGGTTAAAATACTTATTCGCATTCTAGTAATTGAATTTAAATGCTGTTGCTTCGTTTCATGAACTTATCCATCTGTAATATTCGTTATCTTAAATTCTTTCACCTTACTTCCTCATTATAATTTAATTATCATTTTATTCATTGTTAAAATCGCATTCAATCATACGGCTGATAAATACGGCATCACTTGTTTCGTTGTAATCTCCTGTAGACCGAACCAGGGCGCTTCTATGGGTTGGCAGATGAGCGTAGAATTTTGAAGCAACCTCACCCGGAAGGAACGACCTACAGAATAGATGGATAGCAGTCCTCTACTCTGCGCAAGCTGAGGATATGCGAGCCAGCTATCTTCGGACATACCCCAGATCTCACAAGCGTACAACATGAGCTGGATTACCAGCGCTCGAAAGAGGTGTAACTTTAAGCGGACTGACATCAAGACCGAACCCAGCATTGAGTACAAGGAAGCAATAGCCCCATGAACTCATGCAGACAGATCCCTAATATGTCTGCGAAAAGTAAGGCCTCTATCAAGTTAGAAGCCCAGGTACTTGATGGAATTAGTGCACTCTATCCTACGGCCTCTGTAGGGGAAGTTGGGACACTACTCTGCCACACTCCGCATCGGTTCATATATAGTCCTGCTAGGGGTAAAATCCTTCCAGTGGGCGAATGTTCTCGATTTACGTTCTGGAACGATGCAGTATCAGCGGACCTGTTTCTGGCTTTTGGCGTCTTCGTAATGCCAGCTAGTGACTGCCCTGGAAGGCAATTCTCTTGCGCACCCTCAGATAGCAGTTGAGAGAGGCGGAGAAATTCCGCTAATCCTACCTAACTCCTTCATGACACAATCGCAAAGGCAAAACATGACATCATTATCAAGTGACTCTTAATTTTGTTGTTAGCTGCTTGGCAGCTGTCAATGGGTATTGTTGAACACTAGGCGAATTGTTGCAGCCGGAAGATTAGAAGAAGGACCCGAATTATCTGTGAGGATCTTTTGCATAGCCTCATCATCAAAGAAATGGTCACCAATTCAAACCTGGAGAGCATTTGTCCAGCCAATCATGGTACATTAAAACAAATGTTGTGTATAATGCTAGAAATTCGTGGCTTAATATAGGTGTAACAGAAAGTGTAACAATTGAAGTGGTATAGCCTTCTGATTTCTAATGTGCAATAATTCAAATAACTCTGTGTGTACTTATAAGGATTCAAAGTAAGTTGCCCTAAACTTAAGTTCTTACACGAAAGAAGATCGGGAATTTTAGAAATATACGCTCCTTACTCAATGTAGTCCCATCTACTTCATGGTTACCCTCCAAAAGTTGTTATATCGTGGTTACGTCAACAGTAGTAACTGTTGTAATCAAATTAGGGAATAACTATGGAAATCATCATATCTTCCTTTTCGGCTACATTCATTTGTCTTTGCCTTGCTGCTACCTTGTCTTACATGACACTCTGGTCTTCTGCTCTTCCAGATAACTCTTAACCTCCATGCCTCCTTGTTATTTAATTAGCCCCTTTCTTCCCCGTCATCTTCCTTTCTTATATTCTTTACATTTATGGCCCATTTTTCTGTTACTTTCTGCAAGGACTCACCTTACCTTCTTTTCCTTCTTTCCTGTTGACATTTTTATCGCCATTATCCTCTTCTCCACTTTCTTCAATTTTTCCTCCCAAATCGTTTTTCTCCACATTGAAACCTCCTCGCATTGTGTTACATAGTGTTCAATGCTTTCTTTTCCCCCTCATAGTTCACAGATTCCCTTTTCTCTACCTCTTATCCCTCTTAGATATATTGTTCCTGTTCTCGTCCAAGCTAACCCTTTTCGCTCTTGCCTATTGCAGTACTCTTCATGTATTTCTCGTTAAAAAATTTCTTTTTACTTGCTTGCAAACTTGTAATGATTTCATACTTTCTAGACTTCCCCATATTTCCTGTCTTTCTCTATCTTCTAATCCGCATTTTACCGATTTACCCACATCGCTTGTATTCATTTCCTCTAATCTCCATATATCTCTCATTCCTATATTTTCCATAATTCCTCCAATCTCTGCCCAACAACTATTCATATCTTCCTAAATAAACAAACGTATTAGGGCAAAATAGAACAGTGTACTAGAAAACATATATGTTGCATTCTGTGAAAATGTCATTAATTGATTTCTGAGATAATGTTACTGAATTTAGGGTATTTAATACTGTTCGACAGGGCTCTTAGCAGGAGATATCAATGTACAATTAATGGAAAGAACATATAATTATATAGTTTATACACAAAAAGCTACATATACCAAAAAAGGAGGAGAAAATATTTCCTGTAGCTCTTATTACATGTATGATTCATAATTTCAATTTGTTTCCTTTAATCTCTCGGGGTAAGTGCTGTAGAGGATAGTGTGTGGCGTATGCGTTGGATGTATTCTGCTAAAACCACTCTTTATTCCCTAGCATGTAACCTTGCACGAACCTCTCGGTACAGAGAGGTTATGGATGGCATAAAACAAAGGAAGGTTTTGGCTGGTAAACTCTATTATGTTTGTTAAAATCTCCGGGAAGAAGTAGTGAAATGAGCACATAGACCGCGGCTAGAGAGAAGTTGCACTATATAATTTGGGTATAAAATTATTCAGAAAGCTGGAGTAAAAGCAAAAATGTCGTTCTTTGTGTTACTTTTTTTCCAGCTGAGATCCAGACAAATCCCCTAATATTTCCGGATATTGTTGCGTGTATAGGCTGAGCAAGGTCAGGAAATTACTATAATCATTATTTTGTAACGTTTATTTCCGATTTATTGAGTTTGGGCAAAACTGTCTGTTTATGATTAAGCGTAAATTCTGCTGAGTGGCAAAACTTGTGCTTTGGACTGGTGAATCATACATCCTGCTGGTCAAGGGAAATAATGCACAGATGGCCAGTAACAGACTTCAATTTGTTCTCCATGCTGTAAACAATGAATCGCACATCCTGCTGATCAAGGGAAATAATACTTAGGTGGTCAGTAACAGGTCTAAACATATCCTCAATGGTGTAAACAATGATTGCACAATATGGTGCAATAGTTGGAAGGAAATTAATAGTTAGCGTGGAATCGCTGGGTCGGCTTTTGTGTAGGACACCTATTTGCACCTCTCGCAATTCCTATCAACCCCCCAAAACTGGCATGTAACAATATTACATTCTTGGTGCCAGCGTTGATGTCCACAGACTCACCTCTCTTCACTCAGAGGCATCTCACAGGTTCTTACAATACTCGAACAGAGCAGACTTTCTACAAAGCAAATACCACCATCGTACGCCTTGCCGCCGTTCACTAACCTGGTCATTGCCCCTGAAACATGGTAAGGGGAAAAAATAGCATGAAAAGAAATAAAAAGGAAAATTTTCCACATTATACAATCCACCACAGCATGTACCTACCTACCACGGAAAATTGCGATAAAAATAAAACATTACAAAATCTAAATAGTCAGCTCAAGTAGAACAGAACCTGAGAATTTCGTAATGCGAGTTAACGGGTACATATCTATAAATTATTTCACACTAGTCATGTGTGGGAAGGCGGGGTCAGAGAATTTAATATCGTGCTGGCAAGTTGCCATAGTAGCTCAGTGGTTAGAGCAACCGCACGGAGACCGAGAGATCCATGGTTCAAATCCTGGGTGTGCTATTGAACTTTCTTTAGCCTCCTTATAGTCTGCTGCCCGCAATTCGGAGGCCCGGGTTCTATTCCCGCGGCCAGTCTACCTGAACCATGGGTTTATTCGGGGGTTTTCTCGGGTCCCTAGGCAAATGCTGTGTAGGCTAATACATCACCAGAATTTTCTGTCCCTCCTTTTATCTCCATTATCATTTCACATCATCTCTCATCTGCTGGTCTCCTTCAGGGTACAAGTGTCGGCGGGTGTCTCGGCGGTGCATGTCGGGATGATATGCTCTGAGGTAAACTACTTCCTCCTCCGGTAGGTCGGTTGCCGGTCTCCGCTCCTCTGCTGGGACCATTTCGGAACCACCAGCCAGGGAGTTTTAGGATTTGACTGCTGGGCCCGTTGCCGTTCCACAGTAGGGAGTGTGTCCGTTGTCCTAGCCCTTCTGGGGAGGTCTCTACCCAAATAAATTGCAGGGACCCTGTCCTCTGCACTGTCGGGTCTCTTTGGGATTGGGATTTCATTTCAGAGAGGATTCGGTACGTAGGCCGCCATGCTGGTACCATTTTTCCTATGCCCCCAAGTGGGGACATCCCGGGATAAAGGATGATGCGAGAGGAGAAAGTGGGTGGCCGACCCTAGGACCCATGACAGTACAGAGGGCAGCGCCCATTCAGTTTACTTAGACAGAGGCTTTCCCCGTCAGGCCAGGAAAACGAACACGCTCCCCTATAGCGGGAGGACCACGAGCCCAGCAGCCGAGCCCTAATGGTCGCAGGCAGGCGATCCGAGCCCTAAAAGTTCCTAGCTGGCGGTCCCGAAATGGTCCCAGCAGAGGATCGGAGACCGGCAACCGACCTATCGGAGGAGGAAGTAGTTTTCCTCAGACCATACCATCCAGCCATGCACCGCCGAGACACCCGCCGACACTTCTATCCTGAAAGAGACAGCAAGATGAGAGATGATATGAAATGATAATGCAGATAAAATGGAGGGACAAGAAATCCGGGGGATATAATTAACCTACTCAGCATTCGCCTAGCGACGCGGGAAAACCCTCGAAAAACCAAGGGTCAGGTAGATCGGCCACGGTAATCGAACGCGGGCCTCCCGAATGCGGGGCACAGACAAAACCGCCTGAGCCGTCCCGCTCGGTATGGCTCCTTGTGACGGCCGCACTGTCTTCTCTCACCTCATCTTTGTTCCCGGGGGTGCTCCACTTGAGGTCATAGGCACAATGGAACCAGCATGGTGGCCTACGTAGTCCTAGCCTGCCTATATCTACCTAAATATACATATCCTTCTTGGTGGTTAGTGAGGATGTGGAATATTTAGAACGGACGGATGGCAAAACTTACACCGATGTGCTGTGTCCACAGCCATCACACTTGGTTTTCTTCGATCTCTTTGTCCCCAATCTCGCCTCTCTGGGGTACAGTAGTAATCAAATGCTTCTCCTTTTTCTTGCATCCTGGAACAAACAAGAGCATACTAATTTAAAAAAAATTGGACTTTATTATACCTAACTTAAAAGATTACCCTAAGTTATGGATTATTAGCAGCTTTACGTCATAGATTAGTGTTTAAAATGTTAGTAAATCTCGAGTATAAAAATGAAGGTTATTTGAGATAAGTTGTTAGAAATACCTACTGTCCTACAGGAATCATCACCCCGTCTTAAGGATCATAATTGCTCACCCATCAATCCTGATTCATTTTCTCAGAGACGTCGTTTAATTTTGTTGAAGAGAGAGAATCAATATAGAGTAGCGCGGGCCTGGAGGCGTTCTACCTAGCATTTTTATGATGACCCTTATCTACTTGTAGGCGATATTAAAAGCGATTTTTCATAACAGCCTTTAAAGTGGACCAGATGTTACACAGCACCTACGCGATCGCTTCCTCTCACAAATCTCGTTCATTACGAGATAAATTTAACGCTTGAGTAAAGGTTTCTTCCCCTGTGATCTCAGCGGATTTGAATTCCAAATTGGAAGAGCAAAATTGAATTGGATGCAGGAGAAAGTTTCACTAATTTCTTGTCTGCCATCCAGGACTGAAAACATGAAAGTAATATTGGAGTCGTTATTTATTCTAATTATTGTGCATAAATCTACACCAAGGATGGTATATGAAGTGAAGTGATATTTTAGAATGATACCCGGTTTTATATATTTAAAATTCTCATAGTAACAACTGAACGCGGCAACACTCGAGATGCCTCAGGTTCGATTCTGGGGATTAGATGTTATCGGAGTTAGTGGGCAGACTTGGAAGGCGATTCAGTCTGCAATCGTTGACAATACTGTTCGTGCTTATACAAATTATTTTGCTGACCTGGTTAGCCTTTGGCTTTCTGTCTCATCTCCCTTTCCCAACGAACACATTTGAAGAATAAAGGCCACATAGCAATATATTCGATACTTTGCCAAGTTTTCTTAGACTCTCCGTAATATATTTTTAATTTATATGTAGCAATAAATTTTTCTTCCTTTTGCATAATCCGCTTTTAGAACTGTTTTCACAACTGAGGTTTTGACTGGAGAAAAACTTACACTTGTACTTTTACCATCTGAACTTAAAGTTTGTTAATATTTGTTTAAATTAAATTTTAATAGAACACCTTCATATCCACACTACTAGACTGAGCAAATATCTAGTTTAAAATCTATTCCGGTACCACTGTATTGACTGGACTGAACTATGCCGCGCAGAGTATTTGGCACCGAGGTCCAAACTTGGTCTATTGTACCTGTATCCCAAGTGGGACACCCGCGTGAGGAAGGATGAGGCGAGAGGAGAGAGGGCAGCTGACCTAAGGGAGCTAAGATAGTGCAGTGAACAGGTTCCCTACAGTTGACCAGTTGAAAACTCCCCGGCAGGCCTACACAACTGGTATCCCATTCAACATGGCTCTGAAACGGCCCAACAGGCCGGCCTGGAAGCCGTTCTACCAGAGGAGGTAGTGCTTATCAGGAGCATATCATACTGCCGTGCAACTCAAGCTAACAAACAAGCAAGCAGAGTAAGTGTCGTTTGAAGGGATTACCGCCAAGTCTTGACGCGGCCTTCCGACTGAAACCATTCCAGCACTAGATCCTTCACTGATTTAGTGGGGGTTGTGCTGTGAAACGGTACTATCTTCCTCAAGTTGATTAATTAACTATTAAGGAACATATAGAAAATTAATTGTATGTGTGTGTGTGTGTGTGTGTGTGTGTGTGTGTGTGTGTGTGTGTGTGTGTATTTGTGTGCAATGTCAAGTTTTCCACGAGCTCTGAGCGGTGGGATTTTTTCTCCCCTAGGAAAGCTGACCGCAATCATAAATAAGAGTCATATCAGGCGTTTGCTTTCAAACATAGTTTGACAGGAAGGGGACATTTTGGGAGGTCTAGGGTGAGATTCTCGTAACTGGGATTCCATATGTGTTCTACCGACCAACTAATTAAAAATAATGGACTGGGGGAAGCGAAGTGTCATATGGCCTATCTGGGAACAAAAGACATATCTAAGTCAGTCGCTAGCTGGGGGTCGAGCTAGGCCGTCGTGCAACAGAACCCGGTCAGAAATCGCGTCCATTAAACCAGTCGCTAGCTGGGGGTCGAGCTAGAACCGTCGTGCGAGAGCACGAAGACATAAATCGCGTTCATTAAGGTTATTTTGGCTACTGTGGGCTAAACTGAACGGGCGAGTAAGCTACAGAAATCGCGTTCAATTATAGGTAGTTAGTAGCTGGGTGCTAATCCGATGAGTCGTGATATAGATACGGGAGTGCAACCACGACAGCGGGAAGCCTACCATTCAGAGTTCGCCTAATTAACATGTATTTAGAGGGTAATTGAAATACAACCGATTGTCATAAGAGAATTAACCTGTGTTTCTTTCCAAGTACCCTAATTGATCCAACCAAACGCCCTGTATCAAGAGATCCTTGCCACAGATCCTATATTCATGAATATTAGGATAACTCCGAGAGCAGCCGAGGACATCGATATTTTTCAAATTTTACTGGCGATGTTGACAACCCTAGGAGTCAAGCCCCTGCCAAATAATTGAGCCAAAACTGCGGGGCAATACTCGCTCGACACCCCGATTTGCCGCAGCTGTAAAGACTGTGATAAACGGTAGCATTTTTGTAGGGAGCTTTTTGTATTTTTATTATTATTTTTGTTTTTTATGATGAAGAATTTGGAACAGTAAGGGGATGATAATAGGTTCGGTAGACGAAGAGCCTTGGATGCTTGTATCGTTCCCCGGGGTCGATATCCTATTCCGCGATACCGCGAATAAGGGCGTTGAAGTTATCGGAGAGGGAGTCGGAAAGTTTTTGAAAGGGGCAGAGATTTACTCAGCTAGGAGGGGAAACGATAGGTCGCGGTGAATGTTTTTGTTTGGAATGTGACAATCGGCATTGGCTGGGGTACGGAGAAATCTGTTTTGGAGGGTTTGGTACCGTTGGGTGTGAGTTTTAGGCGGCAGTGGCCCAGGACGGGACGAAGGACTTGTTTGTACAGCACAAGTTTGTTGAATATGGACATGGCGGAATTTCAGGGTAGAGGGGAATAGAAGTGCCAACCTGCGAGCAACCTTGTTTTATAGGTCTGCTATGTGAGCTTTCCAGGTCAGCATCTGGTCCAGCGTGACGCCTAAAGTATTTTGTGCAGGTCGACCAATGCCATACAACGGTGAGATATCAGCCGACACTTATACCCTGAAGGAGACTACCAGGTGAGAAAAATGAAATGAAATGTGTAGTGCTTAACGCCCGCTTTTACAGCATACGACACCGCAGGCGGTGACACTGATGATACATGAGATGAAGATGGAGTACCGGTGTCATGAGATGGCGGGGGAAACCGGAGGTCCCGGAGAAAACGCGCCCCAGCGCCGTGTTGTCCACCACTAATCTCACTTTGCGGTCGCCTGGGATGGAACCTGGACCACCTTGGTGAGAGCCAAGCGATCTAACCACTGAGCCACGGCGCGGCCTTATCAGATGAGAGATGATGTGAAATGACAACGAAGATGAAATGGATAGAAAGGAAATTCATGGAATGTAATAAACATACCCGGCATTCTCTTGGCGAAAACACCCGAAAATACCCATCATTCAGGAGGACAGACACGGGAATCGAACCCGGACCTCGCCATTGCGAGCCAGAGACGAAACCACCTGAGTCATCCCGCTCAGGGCTACTGTGTTGAGAAGACAGAACGCAAAAGCTTTGTATACCAACTTGAATCCTCTTTAATTATATTTTCGTCCAGCCCCATGCACTGCAAATAGCGGATGAGAACTCTCCTGATATTCACAACAATTTTGGGGTTTAAGTACTGGAAAGGAGAAGAAGAACTGTGCATTAATCCTCGGTAGGGCTTAAGATTCGCACGAACATGAAGTTAGAAGAACCTACATATGAAATTCAAATCCAGAATGGTAGTAACTAAGGTTCCTTGTTTTTTGCTTATCATCCACTCCTAAGGAACCGTTTTTTCTTCTTGCTCCCCGAAGTTCAGCAATGCATCTCTGTGACACAGATGATTCTGCCAGCTCCTGTATACCGCTGCAAATATTCATACATACATAATGCACACGTAGGTAATTTTTCCTTGCTGTTTTACATTTGATGGCTTCCAGTGTCAACCCCATTACCATAAGAATTGCCTTATTAGATCCAGCCGCCGCGTTTTCATTTGTTATAATGTTGGGGAGGGGTGAGAAGAGACCAGGTTAAAGAAAAATTAGCTTTTTTAAGGGTTATGTTGCCTAAGATAAACGATTACTGGATACTTCTGCAATGTGGTGGAGATAACACAAGCTGCAGATTATAAAACAGTTGATTGCTTTGCAGAAGAATACACCATTATCCTTAACGGAAATTTTCCTCTCAAGCGATTTTGTGAATTATTCTGAAAATATGACGTCACCCTGCTTTGTCTCTTCAGTTAACTGCCTACAAATTTAAACATAGAAAATAGGGCATTTACTATATTCACAGTGTTAACATATGAAGTCGGTTTACTTTTTCATAAATACGTTCTATCAAATGTGCTTATTAGACAAAGCATAAAAGTATGGGGAAAATAATTCGAACATATGACCACAAATCTCGTATTTTAAGGCCAAAAACCAAATACCCTAAGACTTTGGAATAAGTGACCTTCATAACGTTAAACACTATGTTTTGTGTATTATTTCTCTTAATAGCAACTAAAATAAGTATATGATACATTAGCTTATAAATTCGTATTTGGAAATCGTAAAAAATAAATGCAAATATGACATATACAGATTTTTTTTTTTTTTTTTTTTTTTTTTTTTTTTTTTTTTGTAATTTGCGTCCTCCAACGTTAAGTCATATCGGACGATGAATGGAATGGGTGAAATGAGGCTCAAATGAGCCCAGGGTCCATAGAGCATAGAGTTACCCGACATTCGTCTTTCTGGATAAGGGAAAACCACGGAGAAACCCTATCCAGATAACTCACCCTGACCAAGATTCGAACTCGGGACCTCTTAAACGTGAGGCAGACACTCTACCACCACGCTACCGAGGCGGGCCATATACAAGATGATTTCTTCTTACTTAATACTCATTATTTTATGTAGCTGAAAGCATCTATTTCCAAATATTAAAATTATCTAAAAATACAGGGTGTTTAATTTCGCACGTTGTAACAGTTGCTTTTGTTGGCACTAAAAATGAGTTTTGTTTATTTACATGGTAGAGTTATTTATAATCTAAAAAATATGTTTAAAATATCATAATATTTATATTAAGTATGTGGAAGTGAAATTCCAGAAAAAAATGAACAAGATGTATATGTGGTTCGTACAAGTGACCTTAGTATAAATAAATGAGCGGTTGCTATGGAGAGAGACAATCAATAATTTCCCTTGTGGAAAAGGGACGCGGGTATGATAAAAGTTTTTTAGTGATGACTGGACGTGCAGTCGAGTGGTCCAAAAAGAAAATATATTCTGAAATAATGTATATTCAGTGTTCTAAAGAAGAAATCAATAGTCTTGCTGAAGAAGCTTGGAGATAAATCATCTTTCGATCAAAGTACTCAGGAGTGAGCACACGTAACTTTTTTCTTTAATCCATAATCTTTTAAGGATTTAAGTTATATTTGAGATTAGTAGTGGTTCAAGGATTCCTAGTGTATTGTGAAATATCATTTAATGAAGAATGGTGGAAAATTAATTTAGATTACTTTTGGAAGCATCGAAGTTGTGCAAAATATATTAAATTATATATTACGAAATTTAACTTATTCAAATTTTCAATAGAAGAATTAACAACTAGTTGTGGGATAGTTGAGGATATCCTGGACGGCTGATAGACGACTATTAAACAGCAAAGGAGGTGATAGACCATTTGCCATGCCACATATGGCTTTCCAACTTTGGAAACATCTCCACAACGAAGAAATCCTGTTACAACGTTCATCACATAGAGGAAATTGCCAGATTTAGGAGAGGAGGCTTGAGCTTTTTTAAGTCTTTTCCCCCCACAGATAACTATACTAATAGTAATTTGGAAGGCATTAATTACTAATAGAAGTGACTTTAACGGTGACAGATATATAAAACCTTGGAAACTATTAAGCTATATAGAGATTTCAGTAACGGCCGCTGTCGCGAAGCCGTTGCATTGACGTTCAGATGTATTTTTTATCTTCAAAAGTGCAGAGCGATGCGCAGTGGTATCTGGACGAGTCCACCTCAGAACGGTTGCAACTGGAGGGGTGGGCAGGTCAGTTGCGTACCAGTTGCGAGCAACTAAACACGTGCAGAGGTACTCGGTAACACTACAGCTTGTTTCAAAATGCGCTTGTCTCCTGGTTCTAAGAGAGCATTTATAAATGACGTCTCCTAGCAGCACATTAGGAAATAAAGTGCTACATTTAAAAACACGAGAAGTAATAACCAATATCAATAGATTTATAAAAAAGGAACAATGGTCTGCGTCAGCTATGAAAGTCTGGGGAAGGGTATCTTAGGCAACAGTTGTGTGTGAAAGCAGTTTAGGAGAGTTATTAAGGAAAGAAAAGCCATTGGTGCTAGTGCAACAACGTCCTCCTCTATGCCCAGTAAACAAAGATTAAGGACATGCACAAAATCTAATTTGGATGTTTTAATTCAGAAGCAGTTAGGCGAACTATGAATAACTTTTAAAGCACAGAAAAACAAAGACCAACTTTGAAGAAAGTGCTTATGAAGCTAAAAATTCTACTGACTTCCAAGACAGTGCCTGAACATTAAGAAGAGTTCTTTTGAAGCTAGGATTATTTGAAAAAAAAAAACACTAAGCGTGACAGACAAATTGTAATCGAACATCGCACCATACGTGCAAAAAGGCTTAAGTATTTACGAAATATTAGGTGATATCGAAGTGAAGTTTATATAGTTTATATGGATGAAACTTATATAAATACAGCACATACTGGACCATATACCTGGAGTGAAATACGTTACAGGGACTCTGCAGCTATATTGAAAGGCCGACAGTTGATTATCATGCCTGCTGGAGGGGAACAGGGTTTTGTTCCAAATGTCTATGTACTATTTAAGATCCAACAAAATCGTGGAGATTACTAACATAGTAAGAATTACAACTTAGTTTAAAAGAGCTGCAATACCGGCTTCGAGAATGAAATTTGTTTTTAGTCACCTTATGCACTGCCCTCCCTCTCATAATCTTACGCGTGTGGCGCACTGTGGTGATAGGTGCACTATCCCCACCACAGTTGCTACTCATCCCTACCGCGCAGGATTCCTGTCAAGATAAAATAATACATCTGTAGCCATGTGTATCCTCCCGATTATGTGGTTACTGGTTTAGCAACCATTACATTTAAGTAACCGTTGCGCTATCTTCCAGCTATTCCTAACCGCTCCAAATGGGACAGATTGCGATAGAAAGGTAGGCGTTCCGAAAACTTCAGGAAAACAGGAACCTTCTCCTTTAATTAACTGGAAACCTTCTTCTTTCGCTTCTGTAATTGCCCCCGGTAATTTACTACGGCAAAGTCAGGCCCCGCCTGGCAGGGCTTATTCCAAGGCTATAGATGCCTTAGGGTAGGAAATAATCTTGCAACGCTGATTGATTTATTTTCGATAAAGTTTGTCGATGTGAAAGACATTACAACTTACTTTCTAGGACAACTCAGACATTTTCTACTATGTATCGCTTAAGGTAGAAGAGGTTTTGCATTTCCCAAAACTTCATATGGAGTTTTCATCACATGTTATATTTTCAAGATTCCCTGCATAACAAAAGAAGTCATGTTTCTTTAAACTTCCGTGAAGTTATGTTTTTGTGTTAACAGCATTACTCTAAATCGAATAACCGGATGAATGCCAAACGTGTAATGTACGAGGCGGTGTCCTAAAGTTTTAATGATCTCCCTTTAAATATGTGATAGCGAGTTTGTATTGGTATCTGTTTGTTGGTTCTTCATTACCTAGTCATCATCCAGATTTACAAATCTTTCCCGTCCTTTCTTGAACTTCCGAATACTTTGACTGTAGAAGTCTGTAGAATTTTCTTTAAACCACTCCTCCACTTCATAAAGACGTAATTTTTGTTGTCAAATCGGCAACCACGCAATGGATGCTTTATTTCCTGGAACAAGGTCTCATGGTGCGAGATTGGGTGAATAAGGTGGATGCTGTTTTTTCAACTGCAACTTAGAATGAATGAGCTGTTTTTTGTTGTTTTTTTTTTTTTTGTTTTAATTTACGTCCTCCAACGTTAAGTTATATCGGACGGTGAATGAATTGGGTGAAATGATGCTCAAATGATTCCAGGGTCTATAGAGCTTAGAGCTACCCGACATTAATCTTGAAGGATAAGGGAAACCCCCGGAAAAACCTTATCCAAGTAACTCACCTGACCAAAATTCGAACTCAAGACTGCTGCATTATCAGACAGGAGACGAACACCTTTGGAGGGCATACCGCATCTTTTCTTAATCAGAGCTGCTCGTAGCGTGTCCAGAAGATTACAGTAGTATCTGCCCGTGATGGTTTGACCCTTGACAAGATAATCTGTATGGATAATTTCACGACAGTCACAGAAAACTGAAAGCATGACCTTCCCAGGTGATTTCTTCAGCTTTATCTTTTTCGGAGGGGAGCATCGGCATGTTTGTATCCCATGCTCATTATTTTTGTCTCTGGATCATTTTGATAGATTCAGGATTCATCCATGGTTACCAGACGATAAAAATATCATCTTCGTCCTGTTCCAATAGTATAAACATCTGTCTTGAAAGGTCACGCCATATTTGCTCTTGGAAAGGGGTTAGCAAACGTGGAACCCATCGTGCAGACACCTTAGACATGTGCAGTTCGTCATGAATGATGTTCCACACACTACCATTACTAAGATGCGTCTAATTCATTAACATCTGGATCGTGCTCGTCTGTCTTCCAGTATTAAACACTCCACTTTCTTCACTGTGACAGTATCGTCTGTAATTGATGGTCTACCAGCTCTTGGCTTACCTGTCAGGGATATGTGTCCAGTTTGAAAATTCCTTTTCAACCTCACAATAGTGTCATACGATGGGCAATCATTTCCATAAACAGTCATCCATTCATGGATTTCCCGGCAGTTTTGCCCTTGATCACACTATGGCTCTCAATTTTCTCCATCTTACACCTGAGTCACTTCTGGCACTTACTGTAAAAAAAGACTCAAATCATTGAAACTACCAACATTATTTCCCAAGAGATCAATAACGACACTGAAAAAGTTTCATCACACTGGCATAAAAACAATCGAATGATAATTAAACTTTTGCGACACCTCCACGTATGCCTTTAAGTACTGTACGGAAAACCTCTGATGAGTGGATAAAATTTAACCACAAAAAAATGGAAACGAGGCTACAGATACAGTAAGAGAATGATGAGTAGAATATCCTCCTCTCTTACTGAAAATATACTCCAAGTTAACAGCACGAATTGGTAGCGTGTCTGTCTCGCGTTTAAGAGGTCCTGAGTTTGGATCTCGGTTAGGGTGAGTTACCTGGATAAGATTTTCCGGGGTTTTCCCTTATCCTGAAAAACTAATGTCGGGTATATCTAAGCTCTGTGGACACTGGGTTCATTTGCGCATCATTTCACCCATTCCATTCGCTGACCGATGTAAATTTGGACGACTTAAGTAACAAAAATTCTGAAACTTAACAGATATCAAATACGCCTGATAACAGGAGAAATGACAGAGATCTGTAGTTTGAATAAACATCTGCACACAATGGGTAGCTTAAAATAACTACCATGCAGACTATGCAATGTAGAGGAAACAACTGCCTCTCATGTTACATTCAGTTGTGAAGTTCTAGGAATGAAAGGTACTAGCTACTAAATGTAGCTACACAGGGAAAAGATCTTTCTACAGAAATTGTGATTGGTAACCCTGTATGTTATGAAAGAGAATGAAATGTGTGAATTGATGCTCAAATGAGCATAGGTTCCATAGAACTTAGAACTACCAGACACACATATTTCAACATAAAATAAAGCCTTGCAACGAAACCTTATCCAGATATCTCACTCTGACCGTGATTCGAACTTGAACCTCTTGAACGTGAGGCAGACACGACGGTATGCTACCGAGGGTATCTAAGGCGACCAACAGTGTTATAATTCGTTATTTATACCAGCTGAGTGGGCTGCCCCTTATTCTCGTGTTTTATGCAATCCGCGTTTTATATTCCAACATGAAAATATCGACCCCATTACTAGGTTATACCCACGTATTTAACATGTATATTAAACACTCGATGAAATTAGTACTAATATAGATGTTATCGCATCACCTGTAGTATATTCGCAATTTGCTGACGTTGCACGTCTGTAAATGTTCATTGGAACCAGCGAATACTATATTTTAGACGGAATGTTTGCCTCACAGGTTACTATGTAGCTCAGTTGGAACGAGCGCAGTACAATCTCATTTGTCTGCTGTGTCAGTGGTTTGAATACTGTGGACACGTTTGAAATACTGTGCAATACTCAAAATCTACCATTATTATTCTGAAAACTGTTATTATTTTTTACTTTTTAATTACTTTATTTCTGTTTCATGACATTGTTTAATTTCCTTTATTGGTAAACTACAAGTAGGCAGTTGTTTAAGCACACCTATAGGTAGGTGCATTGAACACAGAAAACATAGGTATTACAGTATCAGTGTTTAACATGGAAGTCAAACACAAATTTTCAGAGATAGATTTATTGCGCGCCTAGGTAGCGTAGATGGTAGCGTGTCTGGCTCACGTTCAAGAGGTCCCGAGTTCGAATCTCGGTTAGGGTGAGATACCTGGATAAGACTTTTTCCGGGGTTTTCCCTTATCCTGAAAGATTAATGTCGGGTAACTCTAAGCTGCTTGGATCCCGGATTCATTTGAGCATCATTTCACCCATATCATTCACCCCTCTGATATGACAGCGTTGGAGGACGTAAATTACATAAAAAGAAAAAAAACAAAAAGAACTGTTGTGCTCTTTAAAATGTCGTTTCAAATTGGTATGTTTTGTGGCTCTGGAATGACCCTTTTTCTGTTCCTGGAACATGACTCCTCTAGCGAAGCAAGTACTCGAACTGATGACCTTCTTGTATAATGCACGCCATCAGGGACTTTATAATTAAATTATTGTGAATTCGGTTTCCATGTTTTGATGAACATAAGAAAAGAATATAATTTCGCTTGGTTCCTCCATTTCACTTCTTTCATTATTCAAGCCGTAAATTAGAGGTGAGGAGAGTATTATATATTTGGGAAATATGGAATAGCAAATTTCGGCTCTGCTGCTATCACGTAGGAGTGGTATTAAGTCACGAAAGACTCCCATGATGTACTGCAGTGACAATTGACAGCTTGTTGTTGCTATTTCAATCGCTACAGAATAAAGTGTGTTGTGTGATATTCAAATGCTTTGTGATATTCAAATGTCCAAGTGTTTTAACCCACTAGTACCTGGGTCATTTGGTGTTATGGCACAGGATACGTCATAATCCAACTGAGTTATTTCGAGACTTGTCTGAAACCACGTTCTGGGTTCAGTAGTACCTACGGCTTGTATGCCTGGTGCTACACCTTAGCCGCCTCGCGAGTTTTCGTGATTGATGGTTTTAATAATTACTTTTGGGTGTTTTAATATTATTACATAAATGGCAAAAGCTCTTATGGGTGTTAATTGAGTTGCACGAGACGTAGTTTTAGAAAAGTGTAAATATACCTTTGTTTAATAATATATTATCCATGTTGGCTGTACGGGTTCATGATGCAGGAGCCGTGTCTCTAAATTTTCCTAATATTTGGCAGCCAACTCCTGCTCTAAGTACAAGAATCCGCCATTTTCTTTTTAGCTGACGTTGTTAGCGTACTCATATGATAGATCCATTATTTCCGAGGCGTTTACTGAATTACTTTGCAATGTGTACTCCAATAAATAGTTTGTAAAATCGCCTGAAAAACGGAATTCGCTCGGAGCAAAGGAGTCGCATGTTTTTGAGGTGTAGCTTACCGAGCAGTATATTTTGTCCCTTAAGCCGCCATTCCTTCCCGTAGGGGAGGCCATCCGTTCCCTTCAGCTGCCAAGGTGCGGGCGCTGCGGAACCGTAGCACCCGTAGTACCCCTGACGTTACCAGAGGAACCTCGGGCCGAACTGCCGAGCCTCTCCCGTCGGGGAGTTGTTCGGATTGGGTTGGACTCGAGAGGGCAGTGTGTTTCCGAAACCCACGGGGAATTGTGTACCTCCGGCCAGGCTAAGGGCACCCGGAGAGGGTTGCCTAAAAATTCCCGGGTACTAGCCTGCAGAGCTATTAGAAGGTGTGCTAAATCACCAGGCGGCCCCACCGGGATTTTCGGTAGTCTTCCCTGCGAGGATTACGCGCGTAAGTGGCGTATCCACTTCTATCCCGTCTTGACGTTGAACTCAGCGGGGGGGGGGCTTTTTAAGAATTCAGGTATTGCCCTGTGGAAAGAGCCCCGGAGTATCCATCGCTCCCGGGTAGAAGGAGCCCCGGGTCCTTGGTACTCTGGGTCCAGGACTAATGGGAGTAGTTCCTCTGCACATAACAAAGCCACCATTCCTCTGAATTTTGCGCATTCCTCTTTCAAAGAACGTCCTGCAATACAGTTTAGTAATTCCAAAACTGCACTAACTCTCACATGCCGTTTGATAGGTGGTCTACCTTCCAAAATACAAGGCGCAGCTGACTCATCTGGTACATGTGTTTAAACACATATAGAAGAACACAAAAAGAAAATGCAGCCGATAGTTTATATCGCAAACAACTTGTTTAACACGTTTCTCTGTTGTTTTGCAATCGCTATCTTAATTTTGCAGGAACAGTTTTCTAATTGAATTTATTGCACTAAAAGAGTTAGCATTATTCAACTGCTTGCCGGCTCATCACTCTGTCCTTTGTTTGTCGCCACAGTAATGAACTCGGCTGCATGTCTCATCTTCATGCAAACGAGCAGTCTCGTCTTAAACGTAACTCCACTACCAGTTTTAAACGTCATCATTATTCTATCTAATGGCCTTAACAAGTCAGTGGCTTACAAAGAGACACATAGAAACAAGGTACACGTCTTCTGTAACTAAGGAATGTTTAATATACACTCGGGATCATTTTTTGTTTTTCTACCTGTAGTAAAGACTATATATGAGGGTGGTTTGAAACGTTTCCGACATAATAAAGATACAAAACATTTTTTCGGACTTTTTTTCAACGTAGTCTCCTTGTAACTCTACACACTTCTCCCAGCGATGCTGCCATCTCTGTAACCCCTCCAAATAATATTCGGCTTTTTTCTCTGTAAAATAATTGTTCACGAGTGTGACTGCCTTTTCATTTGACGAAAATCTCCGAGCGCAATTTTCAGATGAGAGAACAAAAAGAAATCCCTTGGGCCTAGATCTGGTGAGTAGGGTGGATAGTCAAGCAGTCCAATCCATAATTCGCGGATTTTCGCAATTGCAGTAGCTTCGGTGTGAGACGGTGCTTTGACTTGGTGAAACATGATTTTATTTTTCTGCAAATGTGACCGCCTTTCTAAAGGTTCTGCCTTCATCTTATCAAGTAATGATGCATAGGATGCTCCGCTAATGGTTTTTCCTTTGAAAAGAATATCGATTAAAGTAACTCTATGACTATCCCAAAAAACAATCTTCATCACTTTCTCAACCGAAGAAACACTTTCTGCTTTTTTAGCAGAGGATTCCCCGTTTGCAGTCCACTCTTTGGACTGTATTTTGTTTCCGCCGTATAATGACGTATCCAAGTTTCATCTACAGTATTTAATCGACGCCAAAACTTGGATTTATTCTGCCTATTCTGCGCCAACAGAGCATTGGAAATGTTCATTCCAACACGTTTATAATCTAACATGAGCAAACGCGACACCCAACGCGCGGACAACTTTCTCATGTCCAAATGTTAATTAAATATGCAATAAACACATTATTTTGACATTTTCATAGCCTCTGCTATCTCTCTCACTTTAATTCGGTGGTCATCTAACATCATTTAGTGAACTTTGGCGATGCTTTCTTCGGTAGTTGCAGTTTTTAGACGTCCCGAACGTCCATCGTCTCCCAAGCTCTTACGGCCACGTTTAAATCCAGCTGCCCAAAGTTTCAATATTGTAGATTATGGTGCAGAGCCCCCATACACAGAACCCAACTCATCTTTGATTTGCAAAGGCGTACTTCCTTTCAAAACAAATATTTAATGACAGCTCGATACTCGATGTTGTCCATTTTCTAAAAAACACTCAAATCAATTCACTCAAACGACTGTTATATAGCATCTGAGCACCCAAAGTGGCTGAAACTTTGGTAACTCTCAACAGATGAACAACGTAATTTACTTGCTTTTGTTTACGAGAGCTGCCATTTTAGTTTTGAGGTCGGAAACTTTTCAGACCACCTGCGTAGTGCATGACTAAGAAGAACATTTCATTCATTGCGATTTCCACCCACCAAGAGTAAGGGATGGAGACAGGGTGTAAACCAGAGCCAATTCCAATAATGTTCTGTTAGGAATGAGGTATTTTATACTGCTGTCAAGAGAGAGACGACGCATCCAATAACGGATACCGTACTGTTTTTAACGACAGCACCATGACGAATTAGTAAACTTTACAGAATTGTAACCTATTTACAAATGATTTAGACGTCAACGACAAGTGATACCACTGCAGTAATTCCTCCTGTTTAGATATATATCTACCAGTGTTGTGGTGCTTCTTTTTTGTGTAATTAATTTCCGTCTTCGTGATTTAGATTTCTATTACCATGTTAATTGTTCCATGTTTATTAACGAGCTTCGTCAACAAGATAGGTGGCGTCGGCTTGGATAACACCTCTCTGTAAATTTGATTGCAAACTCTCGCCCTTAATGAGTGCTTTTATACACGAGTCACAAACATGCCATGTTCTGAAATTGTGTAAACATCGCTTTCTGGGAACCTGGCAGGTGTCGACGTTATGACCGGAGGTACCCAAGACAGCACCATCAGTAAGATGCGAATGTTGTGTTACAGGGAATTCAAAGAAAACAAATTAAGTCCACAACAAGAAAAGTGGGAATGTTAAAGCTTGATTTTAGAAAACTAATTAAAAGCAAAATAAGAACTTATTCAAGAAATGTGTAACAAGTTTCAAATACAGCCATATATTTTGAATGTTGTTTGATTCAGTAAGAATCCATTATTTTTACTGTGCATAATGTCTTCGTTAATGGTAAAAGAAGGGGAATAGCTGAATAGAAAACCAAATTACAACCTCTTTTTTTTCTCTCTCTTCTAGTTTTCTCTTCCTTCAAGGCATCACAAATATGATTTTATTTTGGAAAAATATTTTGATGCCTGCCTCGCTAGCGTGGATGGTAGCGTGTCTACCTCACGTTCAAGAGGTTTCGAGTTCAATACTCGGTCAGGCCGAGGTACCTGGATAAAGTTTTTTCCAGGGTTTTTCCCTATCCTTAAAAGACAAATGTCAGGTAACCCTAAGCTCTATGGACCCTGGGCTCATTTGAGCATCATTTAATCCATTCAATTTATCGTGCAATATGACTTAAATTTGGAGAACCTAAATTACATATCTGAATGCGATGCACTTGTCGCAGCGTTTCTGCCAGTCTTCAAAGACATGCTGGAAACCATTTTTGAGAAATCCTTCACAATCGTCTCCGCAGCCTTCACCACTGCTTCTGCTGATTAATAATGCCTCCCACGAAGGCGTTCATTCAAGTTAGGAAAGAGGAAAAAGTCACATGGGACTAAATCTGCACTATAGGGAGGGTGAGGAATGCACTTGACGTTGAATTTTGCAAGATATTCAGCAACAACATTGGCAATATGCAGCCGCGTATTATCGTGGTGCAGCATCCATCCTGCTTCACAGAAATGTGGTCTTTTGCGCCTGATATGGACTTACAATGTTTTCAGTAGCATTGTCCAGTTACTGATGTGTGTGCAGGTACAACACGCTGATAAAGCATTCCATGAATATCAAAGAATGAGATGACCATAACTTTCCCAGCAGAAGCAACCACTTTGGCTTCTTTGGGGTTTGGTGATGAAGGAAATTTCCACACTGGGCATTGCTGTTTGCTCTCAGGATCAAAATGATGTACCCAAGTGTCATCAGCAGTGATTACGTTTGAAAGAAACTCTGGATCTTCCTCGAGCATCAACTTTAACTGCATGTTACCTCCATTGCAGCGGTAGGCGATATTGAACCAGGAGTACCACCAATGAAACTGCTATGGCGTGTTTGTTTGACATTAAGCTAACAGAATATAATAACATTGAATTTCAGTGCGAAAGATTATGACCGTTAAAAAATTATGATCATTCTTTATTGAACAACCCTCGTATATATATATATATATATATATATATATATATATATATATATATATATATATATATATATAATCACAGTAATATACACTCCGCAGCTAAGGAAGCCACAAGACTCTCCCTTCATGAACAGGTTCATTATAAAGATGCTGCAAGATTTCTATTTAAAATCTTGCATAAACATTGGCAAACGACATGGAAGATCTGATGAATTAAACCCCTCAACCTGAATGCAGCATTACTCATATGGCCATCTCTGTACGCCATATAATATCAGAATCTCTGCAATTCAAGCAACAGCGAGAACAATGTGACCTTCCAGATCTTAACGAAGCCTCAATAACCCAACACACAGTACAATAGTATTCAAATTTCTAGAATTTTTCAATTTATTCAAAGAAATATAGTAAACATTTTTATAAGTAAATGTTAAACTTGTTTTAATTATACTATCATAATACAACTACCATTATGTTGTCGTGATAGACTGTGTGTAAGTTAAAGCGACATTAAACGAATTATACAAAATATAATATTCAGGGCACTATAGAATATTAATTTAAGGAACTGTTGCTTTTGATCGGCTTTTGTTTATGTGGAATTCATCGAACGACGTTTTGCAACGTCTAACTGCTGATGTGATTTTTTTTCTATTTGACTCACACTTGAGTCCAGTGTCTCCGAATTGTGGAGTAAAGGAAGCGTTAAACGTTTAATATGAAGAGAACTCCTCTTAACTTGAACCAAAACACATTTTATTTTACAAATCTACAATCACCATAGAATCACAACAACAATCAATCTTCTCATTCCTCTAGGAAGACAAAAGACTAGAGATAGCGTTGGCGTTTTCAATCTCCCACTCGAATGAATGCCAAACATATGTCCTCATTTTCAAGAATTCCTTTAACATAGACAATATTTTTCATCACTTAGAGAAATGTGATATAACTTGAATTCATTGCATCAACGTAATTTATTGCCTTGGATGAGGCTTCTTTGAAATATATCTTTAAAGCATCCTTTAGAATGTGGAACAGCAATGCTAACTTCTCGGTGCTGTGCCAAATTAAAGCTTGAATATCTCTTCCTTGGGGTTAATTCCAGCTATCTACTCAAACTATGACAAGCTTAGCTTACATTGTGCGTGGGTGCTTATTGTTCAATTAGGATGACAGTGGTTTTGACTTCGAAACTTTCAACGGATATCCACACTTAAACGGAGAAGTTGCCGAACAATGGAGACTATGAATGTCCTGAGTTAACTGTAGAAACCAAACTAGAAACCCCTCAACATTTAACACAACTTCACAAAATATTCATCAGAGAAAATCAAACAAGCTAACCTGCAATCAATAAGCAAAACATTGGCAAGAAGCTGTCAAAAATATCACAAACATACTTAACATTTGATAGATAGAGTCCACATGAAAATTTCAATGCCTTCCTTGGTCGGGAATTGAACCACGGATCGCCTGGTTTCCGTCCAGTCGTTCTAACCCATTGAGCTACCATGGCCAACTTGACGTCATGATATGAAATTCAAATAATGGGTTATAGCAACTGGACGGAAAACAGGAAATCTGTGGTTCAAATTCCGTCCGTCGCATTGAGTTTTTCACGCTGATTCTATCTATCAAACACCTTACCCTATATACGGCTAGTGTGAAGAAACGATTAATTTCCATCAATTAACTGGCATAACAAGAGTTAAATGATGAAGCCTGGCACTCAAGTACTTGCGATAGTAAGTCGCCACAAATGGCGTATCTCGAATGCGAGAGCCCCTAGTGGTTTACCGGGAAAATATACGAGTCAAGTGAAGAATTTAATGTCAAGACGGCAAGTTAGCCATGGTAGCTCAGTGGGTTAGAGCCACTGTAGGAAAACCAGGACATCTGTGGCTAATACCCCGGCCATGGCATTGCATTCTTCATGTTGACTCTATCAGATTTCTTAACGTATATACGGCTAGTGTGAAGAAATTAATTACCATCAGTTAACTAAAATACGTAAAATGGTTCACCGTAACCTTTGTATTGCAAGGAATACAATCAACATCACATATATCTTGTGGAGTATAACTACATAAATTTTCGAAGGGTTGCGTTTACCGAAAGGAACAAAAATCTAGGTGATAATTTTGAAGTTGTGCAATTCACGGTGGTGAGGATCTGTTCGCAACCGCTGATAGGAGTAATAAACACGATATTGCAGAGACAGGGGAAGGATGCTGCAATATATCACGACTTTACTGCGTATCAGGTCACGTGATGCAGCTTTATGTAAAGGGAGGGGGGAGCAAGAGCATTACACCTCAAGGGCTTGTAAGAAGATTGCCTCCTCTTGGGACATAATAGCGATATGTCGCCCGTGCTACTGGTTTTTATCAGTGCCTTGCTGCCCAGACCCCATTTGCAGAAAGCTTCTTTAGCGGAAACCCTTCTGCTGACCCCGTTTCTTCTTCACGCTTCCCCCCTCCAAGTTCAGTTCTCTATTAACTCCTTTCCTTATCCTGTCAAAAACCTATTAATACCATGGTTATTGGAGATAAGAAAGGAAAATGCTTGCATTAGTTCTCAAAGGGTCTTACTTGTATATAAATCTTTGGATCTTCTTTCTAATATACGACGTGGCGATTTTTTTCTTATTCCTTCACACTTTTTGATGTATTTATATAAACCATGATTTTTAATATAATTTCTTTACTTCTTATTGCAATTTCGTGTTCGAGGGCGTTCTTTTAACGTTATTAACTGTTTGTTTATTTACTTACTGTATAATGTAGCCATATTGAAGAATTCATTGCCGCCAAAATATCCTTGTTTCTCCACCGAACCCAATGCTGCCAACCGTCTTACTTGTCCTAAAATTACACTATCTATCAGAATAACAAAAAGTACTACCTAAATTGCACCACACAGCTAACTAAACACTAACATGGTTTGAACAGGCTAAGTCATCGCCCAGTCAAATTTTGTTTCTCATGCATTACTTTGCACATAAACAATCCTACGACACGACGATAATGGAGTGCTCCGTAGGAAATATATGTACGAGCTCACGGACTGTATCGGCTACTGCCACGAAGTGTGCATGATGTCAAATGACACCAAATATACTGCAAGAGAGAAAATTGGCGGTCCCGGCCACGTCGTTCAAATCAACAAATGCAAAATAGGACCACGTAAGTTTTATCGTGGGTGCTGCCATTAGACTATAGAGCTTATTT
Organism: Mantis religiosa; assembly: GCA_030765055.1. Taxonomy (NCBI): domain Eukaryota; kingdom Metazoa; phylum Arthropoda; class Insecta; order Mantodea; family Mantidae; genus Mantis; species Mantis religiosa. Next base: position 197,646,237 of record CM060951.1, on the reverse strand, counting down.
CCATCCCTCCTGTTTTTGGGGCATATCTTCACCCGCACCTCATTCGTTTCCACGTCGATCATTCACAAGATCCAGTTTCCCTCTACGACGCGCCCAAGATTACGTGAATTTACAAGGAACGAATGATTTTTGCTATAGATGTTCGTTTATTAACAAAAAATACAGAGGGTCACAAATAAAACTTCCAAAGCAAAAATCACCTTTTGCAACGAAAGATGGACTCATGATTCATTAAAACCTAGTTGTTTACTCTCCAAAGTCCAGTTTACTTCTGGCATGCGCTATCAGGCATTTATCATATTTGATTACTGCCTGAAATAAGTAGATATAATTGATTAAACTTGTTTACTTCTTTTGCTCAGTTTCGTTCATTAACCTGACTATTTTTACAGTACAACTTTTACTAGCTTGCATGCAGAGCAGTTAAATTCAACTACTACAGACGTGGCCAAAATCTTCTTTTGAGTTAACGCCGTCACCTTGTTACTTTAATTCACCTTCTTTGTCTTGCGCTTGAATTGTTTTACCTTTACTCAGATAACCAAGCGTTAGAGAGTCTAATAAATACGCCAGAGTTTGACAAACTAGGTAGAGGCAAATCTACTTGTCCTTTTCGCTTATAGTGGGGAATATTGAATACTTCACGCATATGGAACTACTAATTCTATTGAGGCTACCAATCTCCGGGAGCAAAATGAAGTGAAGGAATCACGGACAGAGACGTATGGCACTTCCTTGAAGTTCCAGGCTGCTGACCAGTCTCACTACTGGGCCCACGCTTCCAGCAAGGTGGTCTTGTAATTTCCACGGCGTACTCTTTTGTTTGAAACATCAGTTGGTTTTCAGTATCATAGCTAATATCACGAGTGATTTTGAATTTATCTAGGCAAGTTGAATACCACGAGTTGCATTTGTAGAGACAATTTCACGGATAAAAGAAAGTGTTAAAAGCAGTCAAATAAATTATTTCATTTCCTAAATTATATAGGCCAACATTAGCACATGAATAAAACTTAACCTCTCAAGTCAGCCATTTTGACGTTTGAAAGTCGCACTAACAGTCGAAGATCGTGAGATGTATAAACCCTTGACTGTTCATAAACATGCAAAATATGTTGTTATCGTGTTTGAGGGTGTATGTTAGGATAGGAATGCCAGAGTAGTGAAAGATAACGCCATCTTAGTACAGCATACTTTATTCCAAAGAACATGCATACAAAGACGGTACCTTAACCTCAATGACTTTCAAGAGAATGGCATTCCTTCACATAGTCCCCACCCTGGTCAATCTACCTATCTACAGGGGGATGGCAGTTGGATGGGTCGCGTGATCGTGCCTCAATTTGCGGTGTGAAGTCTAGCTGTTCTAGTGTGGCCAACCCTCCCTTCATGTAGTTCAGTTATCCGGCTTTTCTTCCACATATGCCTTGGACGGACTGGTTCGTGGATGAGAGCAACATCTCCGAGTCTAAGCTGGGCAAATGTTTTCTGAGGTTAGAGTGTGGTGTCACGTATGCTTTTGAGGGGCACTGCATAACGGTACATTTTGCTGATTAATTTTAAATTATAAGAATCTTACATTTTCTGGCAGATTTATGCATTTAGAATTCTTGCCTGTTTGTGAAAGTTAGCAGATTATGTTGTGTCACGGGATGGGATTGTATTACCAGTTCCTATGACAATCCCAGAGGATTTTACCATGACATCAATTACCTCTTGGGTAGTGCAAAAGTCACGTACGAATTAGGTTGTCATGAGTCACTAGGAAGTTCTAGTACATTTACGTATTGCTCCATGACTGGCTACTTTAATTCAAATCTTGGGAGGTGGCACACCATATTTTTTAATGCTTACACCAAGTTGCCACGAGCCTCCTAAGCAAATTAGAACCTATATCAAAAGGATACAAGTTCCACTGTCAGTTCTTCTTTTGGGTTTTCTCTCGTCGTCGATTCCACCGTCGATGCCTTCGTATAGTGGCCGCCTGAACTCATGTTGACATCTCTGAAGGTAAGCTCTGTATGGGTAACCCATACTAATCTAGCCGATAGACTAACTGTTAACTCTGTAATGGGGCCCTCCCCTCAGGAGGCCTTGGGATGATAGTTTTCCTACATAATTTATATAATAAACGGAACTATTGACATAGCAGGTATGTTCGCTCTACCGTCTACTTTCAAAGCTACGCTTCCCAGTCATCATCTCTCCTTCCCTGGGTTGTAGCAGTGCTTGTAGTTTCCATATATCGTCTGCCAACTTCTGCTGTGCCCTGGATTCTCTTGTTAGCAAGACGCTCGTCGTAAGCTCAGGTCCACTGGGTATTGTTGTTAGTTTTGCTCCCTACAGAAAGGGTGCTGGTGTCAGTGGTTCAGAACCTGCTTCTTCTGATTGCGCTATAGGTCTGGAGTTCAGAGCTGCTTCAGCCATTATCAGGACGGTGTTCAGGCCTTCCTCCGTAACTTGGGCTTTCCCTAATACATTCCTCAGACTGCGTTTAATGCTCCTGAACATTCTCTTCCATCATCCTCCCCACGAAACAGCCCGTGGGACAGTAAATGTCCAAGAAATTCCTCTTTTTGCTAGATGCTTAGAGCACTACTTTATTTCAAACAGCATACATACATACATACATACATACATACATACATACATACATACATACATACATACATACATACATACATACATACATACATACATACATACATACATACATACATACATACATACATACATACATACATACATACATACATACATACATACATACATACATACATACATACATACATACATACATACATACATACATACATACATACATACATACATACATACATACATACATACATACATACATACATACATACATACATACATACATACATACATACATACATACATACATACATACATACATACATACATACATACATACATACATACATACATACATACATACATACATACATACATACATACATACATACATACATACATACATACATACATACATACATACATACATACATACATACATACATACATACATACATACATACATACATACATACATACATACATACATACATACATACATACATACATACATACATACATACATACATACATACATACATACATACATACATACATACATACATACATACATACATACATACATACATACATACATACATACATACATACATACATACATACATACATACATACATACATACATACATACATACATACATACATACATACATACATACATACATACATACATACATACATACATACATACATACATACATACATACATACATACATACATACATACATACATACATACATACATACATACATACATACATACATACATACATACATACATACATACATACATACATACATACATACATACATACATACATACATACATACATACATACATACATACATACATACATACATACATACATACATACATACATACATACATACATACATACATACATACATACATACATACATACATACATACATACATATATACATACATACATACATACATTTAACCTGAATGAGGTTCAAGAGAAAGACATTCCTCCACAGTGCGATAACACAATAGTTATCGTTGTGTATGATTTCATGAATCTTGGTAGACTAACACGGCCAATATAGGATGACGTCATATGAGTGAAGTAGTCGCTATAAAGGTGTATCTCAATTAACACGCAGTAGTTAGAATAGAAAACTTTAAATAATCTTTTTATCAAATAATATTTTATAAAATGTAAACCAATCAAACATCATGATTCTTAAATTTAACCCCTCTGAACCTCAGCATTTTTCATTTGCATTGCTGAAAAGGACAGGCATTTTAGATGCATTTGAATATTTTTTAAATATTTTGAAAAATATTTGTAAAACAAAACATGTAATATTTGTAAAGAAAGCTTTTAAGTGTGTGAATTTAGGGAGTTTACAATAGCCTCCCAAACATTTCAACTTGATACAAAAGTTTATGGGTGTCCACAAGTTCCACGTTGGAACGCCAATTTGTAACTAAAATCAGATTGGTGGCGATCAAAGGTTACCACAGCTCCACGTTGTGCGCCAATTTGAAGCAAAAATAATGGTGAGCAGTGACAAATATGATTGGCGAGCAATGAGGTTTCTCTCAGGGTATGCGTGGATGGGTGTGAGAAGGAAATTTTACAACACTGGAATGCCCGTCTCCAAATTATTTATTCACTGCTTCTTCTTTTTTAAACCTCGAAATGGAAGCTGCCGACCGAGGGTTACCAATCTCGGTTTAGAATTATTGAATACTAATCGTTTATTACTATAAACTTTTATGACCCGACAAATATTCAAGACAGAACAAGTTGACCGCTCTAATAGGCTTCACGTCTCAGACTCCCCTCTTTTCCACAGCTGCACGCGTGTATATATCTCTAACTTTCCTTCTCAAAACTCTTTTAAACAAAGTCCCTTTGTGGCTGTTTTGGTCGCCATTGTAAACGAATTAAAGAATTCCCGATTCATAAACGTCAAGTGACAATTCCTTTAGAAACCTTCTAAGGACACTGCTTCTTTCATGGCTTTGTTATAGACTTTCCCCAACTGAACTGGCCTTGCCCTGGTCTTGACAAAGAACCCACATTCCTTTGACACCTATCATGACTGCTTCTGGCAAACCATAATTTCGGTACCAAACTTTATCATAAATGAGTAAAGTTATATATTAAAAATAAAATATGAAATTACTAGCATTTAAAATAATAAAACTGTAGAGAAAATACATTGAAGTAATACAATTGCAAGAATATTTCAATGAGGCACACAAACGTTAACAGTATCACTAGTACTTTGAAAATTACTTCAGATATGTTACACGACATCTTGTCTTCATTGAATGTATGAATTATTTACTCTGCATATTTCCAAATTTTGCAATTTACAACTTTATGCTACATTTATTTTTCTTTACCTTATTACTACCTTGGCTTACATGACGCCCTGGTATTCTGCTCGGCCAGGTAGCTCTTATCCTCCATGCCCCCTTGTTGCTTAATTAGCCCTTTCCCCTTCTATCTACCGTTCTTATATTCTTTACATTTCTTGCCATTTTTCTTTTATTTTCTGTTAGAACTCACCAATACTTCTTACTTCTTTTCCTCATTTCCCGTTAACATTTTTATACCATACAAGAGTAAGTAAAAAAAATCAAATGCATGTACATATTACAAAGCTTATAAACAATTCCTGAAAATTAATACTTCTTCCAAAGTCTCCAACGCGTACTGTGGCTTGCTTTAGCTTGCAGTGGTATTGCGAGAGCCGTTATGCCTTTTATACCAAAAGGACGGCGATTTCTTAAGGTATCAGAATATGGACTAGTAAACAGAGTTCTTAAACAGTCAAGTGCTTTGATGAATAGACGCACTTAAGGGCATAGTATAAATGAAATACCACACTTTTCTAGAAAGCTGTATTTTTTCCTCGTCCGAATCCGCTCTGTTGGGATGAAATAAGGTAGACTAATGTTTTCTTTCTGAAACGGCTTTTAACGGAGCCCACACTGAAATGCAGATTAGGCATCAACAAAGAGCGGGAAAAATACAGCCGGCTGAGGAAATAGGGTAATGCGACAGAAAACGGGGAAATGAAACTTGACAATAAGGCTAGCGGGTTAGAATGCAAATGGAAAGTGTTGATGCAAATGTAAGAAAAGGCGAGGGAGTGTAAAAGCTGCCTGAAAGCAAAACTGTAATAACCGTCTCTCTCTCGGAAAGTGAGGTTATGTACAATATACTACTCCGGGGCGAGCTATTCAAATGTTTTAACACCTAAGCAACAGAATAAATGGTGTTCTTTATACTCAGGTGGTACAGTGCACAGTATGTCATTCTATGCCTTTTAAATGTTTCCTTTACAGCTCTCAATAGTCGTTTTTTCTCGTATCATGTGTACTCTTCCTCACTGGTATTCACATTAGACACTTCCTCTGTTTTTCTCACCCTTTTCACATGTCTGCAGCACTTAATTCCCCTAACACTCCCATTACTCATTGAAACAAGGAAACTGGACTCTAAAGAGTATCTCATGTGAATTTCTGATTCACATTCTCTTCCACAAGCTACTCCTTAAAAACCACTTTCAAAGTATCATATTTTGTTGATCTATAAGAAGCATACAGTAGGTAACGACGTTAGTCAGTTTTTCAAAAGGTGGGCCACTATATTGTTGCGTATATAGGCCGAGCTAGACTTAGAAATTACTTTAATCATACTTATTTAACATTCATCTTCTGAGCCTTAAATTTGAGCAAAGTTGTGTGATTGATGATTCAGCTGGCTGACTGCATAGGTACTTTGGACTAGCGAATCATAGATTCTGCTGACAAAGGGAAACAACATACAGATGGCCAGTTACAAAATTCAACACTTTCTCAATTACATAAACAGTGATTGAACAAAATGATTCAATATTTTGGGGAAAAGATAATGCGTAGCTAGCGTGGGTAATAATGATTTGGCTTTTAGTTGTCATTTTGGGCAGGAGCTCTGTTTAAGCTTAGTTGAGGTCTTTAGGCTGAGGACTTTTGGTTGGGGATTGTTACGCTGGAGGACTAGATGCTGGTAGGTTATTAGAAAACTTATACTAGAGTTTATTTTAAAGTACACTCAAGTTAGATCGACGGCGGGATGCGATCAGTTCAAACATCGCTTGTCAGCCAGAAAAGAGCTTAGATCTTTTTTTTTCATTTGTAATTTTAAGTCCTTCAACGTTAAGGACCCAGGGACCTACTTCGGTAGGTACGGGTTTGGCGCACCCGTGGTCCCGAGCCAACAGTCTCCCTCGTGTGGGCTGCTCTTCGTGGTTGAGGGAGACGGTCAACTGGCCCACCCACGTGCAGGCCGTGCGTGGAGATCCGTGGAGAAGGTTTTTAGGTTCTTGTCTAGTTTAGAGTTTAGGATTTAGTGAACGAAATTTTTAATAGGTTTTGATTGATCTTTTTTATGTACGTATATTTTTAATAGGTTTTGTTGCACTTGTATAGTTTTTAGAAGGTTTTATATCTGGCTTTTGCCATGACTAGTTTTTTAAAGGGCACTGATGACCGCCGTAGTTGAGCTCCCTTATATCATCATCATCATCATCATCATCATCATCATCATCATCATCATCATCATCATCATCATCATCATCATCATCATCATCATCATCATCGTCATCATCGTCATAATCATCATAATCATCATCATCATCCAAAGTTAAGTCATATCGGACGATGAATGGAACGACTGAAATGATGCTCAATGAGCCCAGGGTCCATAGAGCTTAGAGTTACCCGACATTCGTCTTTCAGGATATGGGAAAACCCCAAAAAACCTTATGCAGGTAGCTCACCCTGACCGAGATTTGAACTCGGGACCTCTTGAACGTGAGGCAGATTCGCTACCACCACGCTACCGAGGCGGGCTTAATCATTTACAACATATACTTCAATATAGATGTGAAGTAACTGATTATTTTATACTTTTTGAACTGTAAAATCGCCATTCCTTTTCTACTCGTGATTCTGCATACAGAATGGAGTTTGAAAGCAATCACGTTGCAAGTAGTGCCTGAAATATTTAACTATTCTTTCACTTATTCACTTTTTCTCATTATACTACAAAAAATGGGTTCAAGACATTGTTTCAGTTTATCGTGTATCATAAAGTAGTTAGAAGAATAATCCTTTGTAAAAACATTTTGTTCACAAACTGACAGACAGTAATCTTTTTGCCAATTCTTTTAAGATTCGGGTGGCTTCAAAACGTACATTTTCGGTGAATTCTTGTTTCCTGACTTTTAGGTGGTAGTTCTTATAGAAAAGTGTGGGGAGCTCTGTGGACCGTGGACTCATTTGAGCACAATTTCACCCATTGCATTCATCGTCCGATTAACGTTGGAGGATGTAATTTTTTTTTTAAAAAAAGAATGAATAATGTACTTTGTATTTCGAGTAACCTCTAGTAAGAATTACACTGTTCGACACCAAAAACGTTATGGAAATGAGAATAGCTAATATTGACTAATTTGGGGCCACTGAATTAAAAAATGACATTGAAATTTCCAGTTGAGCTCTAGATTTCCAGTTAGGGCGATAGCCTGATATTACATACTTTTCCACTAAATATTGGATGTCCACGTATAAACTCTTAGCAGCATGTCATATATTTCACAACACTGTGTAATCGTGTGATCATCCATTCTCCCTACTCACGTCTTCATCACGCGATTGATGGAATTATCGCCTAGAAAGATTTTTCAATTCTTATAAAGTGTTGTACAAAAGTGATGTTATCCCTGTTGTATTCCGAAGAGTATCGATGATAATTTTGTTGTTTTTTATTATCACCTCACATTCTATTCTTATAGACTTGTAGAAAAATGTCTCGGAAGAGTGATGAACACTGATGAACATAACAGTGTCTCCTCAAACAGCGAAGAACAGGAGCCATCAACTTCAAGAGATGCAGAATACATGCCAGGCACCAACGCGTCCAATCATAAGATCACACAACAGGAGCTTGCCTGCCTCGGTAGTGTAGATGGTAGCATGTCTACCTCACGTTCAAGAGGTCCCGAGTTCGAATCTCGGTCAGGGTGAGTTATCTGGATAAGGTTTTTCCGGGGTTTTCCCTTATTCTTCAAGACGAATGTCGGGTAACTCTAAGCTCCATGGACCCTGGAGTCATATGAGCATCATTTCACCCAATTCATTCACCGTTCGATATGACTTAACGTTGGAGGACTTGAATTAAAAAAAAAAAAATAAAAAAAGATGAGTTCACTGATTTAATCAGGGATCTAGATCTTCCTAAACATAAGGCAGAACTTCTGGCATCGAGGTTACAACAATGGAATTATCTACACCCCTCCGTGATAGTGACAACATTTCGAACTAGAAATAAAGATTTGAAGCGATTCTTTATGACTGAAGGAGATTTCAGTGACTGCAAGGATGCTAATTGCCTGACGGATGCATTAAACAAGTCTTGATGCCGTAGTTTTACATAACGAAAATAAGTTTCCTTCCGTTCCTGTGATATTTGCTACCAACACAAAAGAAACGTATACCAATATGAAAATATTTTGATGCGAGTAGATTATAAGAAATACCAGTGGGAAATATGCGGTGATTTTAAGGTAATTGCCATTTCATTAGGACTGCAAGCTGGCTACACCAAGTACTGTTGTTTCCTGTGCGAATGGGATAGCCGTGCCCTAGGCAGCCACTGTGTTAGTAAAACTTGGCCCAAAAGACAATCATTAACACCAGGATTCAAATACGTTGCACATGGACCATTCATAAACTAAAGCACAATTTTACTACCCCCACTACATATAACATTGGGGCTTATTAACAATTTTGTAAAAGCTTTAGATGTGAATGGTTCTGCATTCACTTACGTGAATAATTCCCAAGGCTCAGTTATGAAAAAGTGAAGGCAGGTGTATTTGTTGAACCTCAAATCAGAGAACGTTTCTAATATAACAGTTTGAAACAGTGATAAGTAAAAAAGAGAAAGCAGCATAGGAAACCTTTAAAAATGTTTCGAGTAATTTTCTGGGAAGTTTTAAAGCTGAAAATTTTGAAGAACTTGTAGAAAAGCTAATGGACTCGTATAAACAGCTGGGAAGCAATATGCACTTCTTGAATTCCCACCTGGACTTCTTTTCTCCAAATTGTGACGACGTCAGCGATGAACATGGTGAGCAATTGCATCAGGGCATTTCAGTGATGGAACAAAGGTACAAAGATAAATGGAATGCTGCTATGTTAGCTGATTATTGCTGGATGGTGAAAAGGGATGCTCCTGAAACAGAATATCATAGACAGCCCAAAAGAAGTCGCCGTTAAGTTAACAATTTTCTTCCAATGCTTTCATTTGTTCATATTTTATTGTAGTTTACATATAATAAGCGATATTATCTTGAAAACAATAGCTTACCAATCAATTTAAATATCATTTTCGTGTTGAGTGACCTAGAAAACATACGAAACCGTATTCGTTTACCCTAACATTCAACATTTCAAAATTTGTTGAACAGTGTTATAACAGCGTTTAAATTAATTTATTTACAGAATTATAAACGAATTCATAGTACTGCTTAAGGTTGAAGTACATTAACATTACGAAAACTTTGAGACTGGTTTTCTCCAGAGAACGCATAGCAATTTAAAACAAAAGTTAAACAAGGAAAGAGGAATGGTCGTGGAAGTAAAGAAGAGAACGAAAATAAAGCGCAGATGCAAAGAAAATGTAAGCCTAAAAAGGACAGCATAAAAGGAAATGGAAAGAAAACCTACAATACGTTTCAAAGGGCACAGCGGCTTAGAAAGAAAGTACAAAAGAAAATGAGGCCTGCCCTTTCCCGGGAACCTCAGTAGAAGAAAATCTCAAAGGAAATAATGGCAAAACAGGAGCTAAGGGACTGAAAGGGCTAAATACAAATATTGACTTTGACATTCTTTGTTCTTGGAGTATTTTTATGTGTTCCAAACTTCTGTAGCACTCGTTCATTCATACATTTGCTGCTTTGATTGTGACCTCATGCTCTAATTTCGGCGGAAACCAAATGCGATAAAAGCAAAAGTGTGCTTTAAAGAGATTTTTATTTTAATTAAGAGCAGCGCAATAAGCAAGAAAGTCAACGACTGGATAACGTCGTGTTTTACATATTCTGAGCATAGAGTGGGTTACTGTACGTTCATTTTAAGATATGCTTCTTAAGAATAAAGTGAACGAAAGAGTCTACTACTTAGTCCGCCTCTGTGGTGTAGGAGGTAGCATATTTACGAACGTTTAGGATGTCCCGATTTCGAATCTGGTCAGGGTGAACTATGTAGTTAAGGTTCCTCCCGGGGTTTTCGCTTATTTTGAAAGCTATATAACTCTAATGTGAAGCTTGGTAGGTCTGTGCTCTATGGACCCTGGGCTCATTTAAACCTTAGTTCATCCAATTCTTTCGTCCTCTATTAATTCAATATGGGAGGATGTTAATTAAATATATTGTGTATATTGTCAAAAACATATAGAGTGATTTTATATAGAACTGACACATTTCATTCAGCTATTGTTTCAAAACGTATTGTATAGTGTGATCCAAATAAACCTGAACCACTTCAATAGACTATAAACTTTCGAACCAATAATAGGACACACATGCAGCTTTGGGAGAATATAATGCACATTGGGAGATTACATTACATTATTTACAGCTTAGAGAAAATGTTGGAAGTCTCCTCCATCAGTATCTGTATATTGTCGCCAGGCCATTGTCTATTGGAGGCTGCGCGGGCAACGAGATCAAAGAGACCGCAGTGCAGTGAGGAGATAAAAGCTCGCCGAAATGGTGGGCCGGAGGAGACGGATTTCTCTGGAGTACGCCTTTGTTCTAGCCGGGTCTCGGTTGTTTCAGAAATTTCTGGAATGTTAGTAAACTATAAAAAGGCAGCCCGCCCGCCACAAAGCGCCACACCCCTCAGACTGCCCCAACTTCAGCTTCCGAGGTAGAAGGATAGAGTGGACTAACTCTGTCCGATACCTTGGAGTAACATTAGATAGAGGCCTAACCTTTCGCCAACACATCAGAGACCTAGCCGCAACGGTACAGGGAGCTATTGCTTCCCTGTGTCCTATGCTGGGGTGGAGCACGATGCCGCTTGGCTTGAGGTTATACCTGTTCCGAGCGCTGGTAATCCCCGTGATGTTATATGCCTGCGAGATCTGGGGCATGGCCGCTGATATCTAGTTTGCATGGCTTCAACGTGCACAGAATAGAGGGCTACGGTCTATCTATTCTGTGGATCGCTATTTTCCTACCAGGTTGCTTTATGAAGCCTCGTGACTTCCATATGTAGAGAATGAAGTTAGGCGCCGGGCATCAAAATTCTACGCAACTTTACCAACTCATAGAAGCGCCCTTGTTAGATCACTGGCAGATTATGACCCCACTAGACACCGTTCTAGACAACATCGGGTCCCCCGCATGGCATGTGCGCACCCAAGATAACCCAGGAGCTAATCCTAACAGCAGCTAAAGCTAAGCTCCACATAATCTCCTAAGTTGTTTGGCAACAAAATAAACCCCAACCCAAAACTAAATTAAAAACACCAGGGTGCAGGGAATTGCATCCTGCCCTTTCATCCCGAAGTTAAAATAATTGTAACCTCACAAAATTCTTCAAATCTTAAAACCTACAACATATCCGTCCTACAAAATCAGCAAGCCAACACGTCATGCTCATGGTCAAAGAGGTGTCAGTCGGTAAGTTAACGCGTGCGGGTACAAAGCTGTTTGTTGATCTTGTATGCTGCATTGTGTATGTGTACGAAGCGTATTTCTACAGAAATAAAGTGCAATGTTTGGTGTTGGTAGTCTGGACTTTTGATTTTACGAACCCACAAAGTCACAATATGTTTGCACTCGACTCACCATATTCTCTGAAGTTTTACAGAGATTATCCTCGCCAATGTTACTTATTTCGGTTCGAATGGACTCCTTGAGAACATCAACTGTCTGTGGCCTATTCTTGTACACTATTTTTAGATACCCCAACTAGAAAAATTCCGGTGAGGTTAGTTCAGGGATCTGGGGAGCCACAGACATTTTGAGATTATTCGATTATCTAAGAAAGTGGTTCAAAGTTTCATGGTTTCATTACATGTATGATACGTTGCTCAATTGCTGAAAATAACCTTCTCTCACATCTATATCATCTCCGTAAAGCTACAGAGAATATGGTGAGACGAGTGCAAATAGGTATAGATGCTGGTGGAGGACACTACTAACATTTTCTCTCAGATGTAAATGGTGTAATGTAATTTCCCAACTGTGTATTATATTTTCCCGAAGTTGTACGTGTGTCCTATTATTTGTTCAAAAGTTATGGCGTATTGAAATGGTACAGATTTGTATGAATCGCACTATACTTGGGACAATTAAGATAATGACGGAGGTTCTACTCCCAGTAGTTCTTGTCCCGTAGGACCAAGGAACCGGGTCTCCTTCGATCCAAGCTTGCCCAAAAGTGCGCTCGGCGCCTCCGTCGGACTTTCCATAGGGCAAGGCCTAGAGACTTACACGCCCCCCCCCCATCTGGTCCTGTGGACTGAAGACGGGATTTTTTTTTTTTTTTTGTAGTTTTACGACCTCCAACGTTAAGTCATATCGGACGGTGGGTGGGATGGGCGAAATAATGCTCATTGAGCCCAGGGTCCATAGAGCTTAGAGTTACCCGAAATTCGTCTTTCAGGATAAGGGAAAACCCAGGAAAAACCTTATCCAGGTAACTCACACTGACCAAGATTCGAACTCAGGACCTCTTGAACGTGAGGCAGACACGCTACCACCACGCTACCGAGGCGGGCTAAAGACGGGATAGAAGTGGATACGCCACTACTATACTAGGGACAACTTTTTATTCCTAACATGTAGAGGAATTTGAGGACATTGTTGTTATAGAACATGTTGAAAATGTCCTTCATCCTGCATAAGCCACAGTTCAACACGTCGTTCCGCATTACTGGCCACTCGTTGGAGGACTCTGTTGTCAGTAGCTTGAATCTACAGTGTGATGTTTTGCTTCAGATCGTCCAATTTCTGGGGACGTGTGGCGTAAACCCTGTATTTTAAGTAAACTCATAGAAAGAAGTCCGGCAATGTCAAATCCGGAAAACGCAGTGGCCACAGGTTTATGGAAATTATCCGGTTGTCAAAGTCCTGCGCCGTGGCGTAGCTGGCTAAGGCAGCATGCCTTGGTCCCTGGTCACGGAAACCAACATTCCGGCTGGGGGATGCCGAGATGCTGACCACATCTCCTCCCCGTATCGGTTGGATGATCGTCCACCTCTTCCTTGCGTAAGTGGCCGTGAGGCCACAGTCGGGTTGGTAGGCCATGGCCCTCTAAAGGCTGTCGCGCCATGGGTTAAAAAAGGTCTGGCTGTCAAAAAAACTTGCAATTAGATACATGGATTCATTTGATGTATGGCATGTAGCGTCACCTTGCTGAAAATATCCTTGACTCAGATCTGCATCATTCAGTTTCTCAACAAGCTCCATGAAGATCAGTCAGTTTTCTGTAGTGATCACAGTCTGGTTAAAATATTCGGGATATTGCGCACCAAACTCCGATTTTAACTGGGTGCATAGGTGCTTCATGGATGACATGTGAATCTTCAATGGCCCAATGGTGTTAGTTCTGAGAGTTCACATAACCAGATTGAGCCATCTTCAAGGATAACATAGAAAAAACTTTATTCAGATCCCATCCTGACCGAGATTCCAATAAGGGCCCTTGAACATAAGACAGACACGCTACCAACTACACCACCGACGTGGACTATCCCACGATGCTTCTGCGTAAAGTCCAGTAACAGTTCCACTTTATTCCCTTATGCTTTTTGTGTAATTTACGTCCTCCAACGTTAGGTCATATCGGACGGTGAATTAAATGGGTGAAAATGTACAAATGAGCGCAGGGACCATATATCTTAGACTTAGCCAACATTCAACTTTTAGGATAAAGGAAAAACGCGGGAAAAATTATCCAGGTAATACACCCTGACCAAGTTTCGAACTCGGGCCTCTTGAACGTGAGGCAAACTCGATACCATCTACGCCACCAAGGCGGGCTCTTATGCTTTTGGTTTAGTGCTTATAAATTGATACACAATAACTCATGCCTGTTTTTGTAAATTCTTAGGCTTTCACGGACGGCGTTAATCCAATTAAATGTGATATCCGGGCTTTTTCGGCGTGTTCGATTGACTGAAACAGTACTTGATGTTTTGCCCGTCTCTCGGAGCATCTTCAGAAGTTGACTGGAGTCACTCCAGTAACGCTGCTCGAGTCAAATTCTGAAGATGCCCGGTGGGAAGACGAGCGAAACGTCAAGTGCTGTTTCAGTCAATCAACCTTGGCCAAAAAGCCCGGATAACAGATCTTATTGGTTCATTCCTATTTACTGAACTTGTAGCTACCGAATGCACTAGATATTACGTAAAATATGCATGAAGTCCTGCAATTTCTTTACACGCCAGTAAATATACTAACATTATCCACAGTAAAAAGGCCGCGCCTTGGCTTAGTGGTTAGACCACTTGGCTCTCACTAAGGCGGCCTGGGTTCTATCCCAGGCAACCGCAAAGTGAGGTTTGTGGTGGACAACATGGCGCTGGGACGGGTTTTCTCCGGGATCTCCGGTTTCCCCCGCCATCTCATTCCACCGGTGCTCCATCTTCATCTCCTGTATCATCAGTGTCATCGCCTGCGGTGCCGTATGTAGTAAAAGCGGCCGT
Organism: Mantis religiosa; assembly: GCA_030765055.1. Classification (NCBI taxonomy): domain Eukaryota; kingdom Metazoa; phylum Arthropoda; class Insecta; order Mantodea; family Mantidae; genus Mantis; species Mantis religiosa. The sequence continues at coordinate 197,630,866 of CM060951.1, read as the reverse complement.
TAAACACAACACATTTCACCTTTCCACAGTAAAAAAAAAAGAAAAGAAAAGAAAAATTCATTCTCTCCCAGGTATGAAGCCACAGCTAAGTAACTGAACTACTCTGGCCAATATTGAAGAATCGAGATGGTATTTAAAGAATAAAATCCAACTATGAAATAAAATGATGTTCAAATTCCGCAATAATAATTATATCAAAAGTGAGATGTTTTAGTATATCATGAATATATTTACAGAAAAATAAGCAGAAGGTGCAACATGGTTAGGTTACCAATAGATGTAGGTTTAGTAACATAATTATTTATATTACTGGATGTGGCTTTGCGTAGCACTGTTTGAGTATGGATGGCATATATTTTACCTAGTTTGCCACGTTTTAGGTAGTCCATACCATTTAATTAAAATTAATCTGATAAATTTAAATATATTCTTATGCTGTGAAAGAAAATGAATGCATAAAATACAACTTTCTACCATTATGACAAGGTATTATTGGAGTAATACAAATTTAAAGACAAAATTTCATTTATAATAACTAATGCAAGGTATTCCGGTAAGACGTTTTATTGAATCACCCTGTATAAGCAAAAATGAAAGAAAATAGTTCAAATAAGGACTGACAAAAGATGGATGCATAAAATGTGAAAGCGGGGCAGATAATTTGTTCGCTCGTAAAGTGCAGGAGCAGAAGAACGATGTGACACATTAGAGAAGGAAATGAGTGAATTAGAACTGGAAGATTGAAAAATTATGCACATTGAAAGGGATGTGAATAATAGGCTAAAGTGTCTGGAAATAAAATGAAACGAAATAAATCTTGGAATGGACTTTTATGTTGTTTTTTTTTTTTAAATTGACTTATTACATACATTTTAGATTCGTGAGTTATAATATATCCTTCACAAATTATTATAGAAAACGTTTATTTTTATGACTTATTTTAACTGAGATAAGTGTTTGTGGAAATATACTCACTGGACGTACATTTTCTTGTAGGTACAAAAGTGATATAGTAGTCCGAAAACATTGTTGCATAATTAAAAATCAGGTGCGTATAAGTTCGTGCTGAAATTCCATTCTTTAACACGGCCTAATGGTGATTCAAGGAGAAAAATTGGTGAACATTAGGAATAATTGTTAAAAATTACAATTTAAACTTTTAAATGTATTGTGCTCATTTCTTTAGAGCATTTACATGTGAATGCCTTTGCTATGTGAGTGAATGTGGAGACTTAATGGATGATTTAAATAATTCTGTATGTAAAGCGTCTTTGCGCATTGGATAATTTTTCTATTTCTCTTAATATTTCCAAAATTTCTAGAAGAAGATATAAAAAGACGGATACAACTAGCAAACGGAGCATTTGTGCAGCTATACCCCATATGGAAAAATAATAACATCTCTTTGTAGACAAAACTTAGGTTGGGCAACACCAATGTAAAATCAGTCCTCCTCTATGGTTGTGAAACATGGAAAGTCACGGATGTAACAAAAAAGAAGATGCAGGTCTTTGTAAACAGATGCTTGAGGCGTATTTTAGACATAAGATGGCCGGAAATAATATCAAATGAACTGTGGGGAAAAACCAACCAAACCCCAATATATTGTCAAATAAAACAAAGAAAGTGGAACTGGATAGGCCATACGTTGAGAAAACCAGATGGAGCCGTTGAGAAGACTGCATTAGATTGGAATCCTCAAGGAGTAAGAAATAGGGGACGACCTAAGAAGACATGGAAGCGATCAGTAGAGGAGGAAGCCAAGGAAGGAGGGAAAAGCTGGAAAGAAGTAAAATGGCTGGCTGGAAACAGAGTACGCTGGAGGAACTTTACTGCTGCCCTATGTTCCACTTAGGAATAACAGGAAATAAATCTAAGTCAAAGTTTTTTAAATGTTTCGGAATTTATATTAAACAATTTATTTTAAGTGAAAATGTACACAGTACAATTAAAAATACTTTAGCAGCGCCACGGGCTAGAATTGATACGTACATTTTCTAATGCACTCTCTCCGTTTGTGATGTTTCAGTTTTCGACATTGGGGTGGTTGCCCTCCTTGTGGGTTGAATTTACATCACACGATGCGGTGACATATCTGAATTTGGATTCACCCCTTCGTGAGGTCTACGCCCCACACGCGCAAAAGTTTCGCGCTCCCTTGGTGTGGCGACGCATGTAGAAGCCAAACCTTACCTTGATGTAGAAGCGATGAACCTTTCGTCTAAAAGTCGTGAAGATGAATTTCTCGAAGATTTCTATAAATCCTCTCTCCGACAGCTGCGGCGAGCGATGAGATGTGAAACTTCTCAGGCGTGGTAACGATACAAAAGGGATTTCACTTTTCGGCAACTATGGAATAAAATAATTTACACCGTTCCATTTTACTTGGAATTATATTTCTCGACATCTCTTTCTTCTTTACATGTGACTTTTTCCACTGATGTATATAGCCCTTTACTATATATTAATTTTCTCCTTTTATTTATAAATGTTGCAACGGTTTGTTACTTAAATTTTTTATCGTAGTGTCGCGTCTTTGGTGTATATTTTAAACGTTTACTAAACGTGCATAAATGATGAACTCCAATAACTTCTCGTAGTTACAAGAAGTACTTTACCGAAAACACGTCTACCCTCTTTGAGAGTTAAAGCCAGAAGAAAAAATTTAAGAATAAAATCATTGGTTCTTTTTTCTGTTTTTGTTGCTAAGCCACCGCAATACTTAATTCTGGTTGGTCCTACGTCACAATTTGAGATTTCAATAATCCTAAGCATTTGTTGCATCACCTATATGGCCTGCTTGGTTATTAACTTAAGTTGAATTACAGATGGCCATGTTTACCTAATATGCCCATGTATGCAATATCAGCTTCAACATATAAAAGCTGTTTACCATGCAATATTTAAGTGAAAATGTGGGTATAGATTCTCCAATATAGGCTAACATTTTACATGCAGTTACACATAAAAGGCTCATGTCTTATGTCACCAAACTCATTCAAGTTGTAAACTGGGAAGCTCACAGTTGATCTACTAACTTAAATGTAAATTTCTGACCATACGTATTCTCTTGCTTAGTAGGCAATTTATTTAACATTTATAAGCCTTGCAATGTAAAGAATACTCGTATTCTAGTTTCTGTTAAATAGTTTAAATTTGTGTTTTAAGAATTATAATTCAGTATCGATTAAAGACATATATCTCAAACTTTGCATCAAATGTATACCAAATGGCTATAAAATCATGGTACTAATTTAGGGTTTGGCCCCCTCTATATTAAAGTTATCTGTTGTTACAATGTAAAGGCATTCTTTGCGATCCACAATTTGATAACGAATCCCTCGTAAGACACTTTCTGATGCCGCATTCTATATATTTCTATCTCCAATGAATGTCCTACTGGCTACTCCAGTAGTAAATTAACATGTTCTGTTTCAAAGTAATCCCCTCCTATTTCAATGCACCTTTTATAGGGCCTCTTCCAGTCCATGAACACGTGCTGCAGACCATTCTTTGTTAGGTCCTTGTGAATTCCGTCACTCTTCTTGAGTACTTTTTCAGAGTTCTCAAATCCAATACCCCTAAACTTTGCCTGTAGTGATGGAAATAAAAAGTCACAAAGTGCAATATCGGGACTATAGGGTGGATGTGGCACACAGGTAATGTTGAATCGAGCCAGAAACTGCATGATTTTTTTGTGACGTGAGGCCGTGCATTTCCATGATGAAGTTGCCACACAGTCCAAGAAAGCTCTGGTCGTTTCTGTGCAATGTGCTTCCTCAGTGTAGCCAATACTGACGTGTAGTGTTGTAGTGTGCTCCTATAACAATAGTGTGAGGGTAAATAATTCCTTTACAGTCAAAAAGTATGGTCACCATCACTTTCCCTGCAGATGGAACAACTTTTGCCTTTTTGGTGATGGAGAACCTGGCGATTTTCACACTGTGCTGACTTGTTTTCCTTCAGGATCATAATGATGCAGCCAAGACTCATCACCGGTGATAATCAATTTAAAAAATGCATCCCCTCCACCAACAAAGATACGCAGCATCTCACGGCTTGTCTCTATGCGCAGAGCCTTTTTTACGGGAGTCAACAGACGTGGCACCCTACGAGCACAAACTCGGCTCATTTGGAGATGGTCGTGCATAGTTGTAAACACACTTCCATATGAAATTCTCAGCACTTCGCTGAGGTTACGTAATGTTATACGCCGATCCTCTCGGACAATCAAAGTAGTTGTGTTGATGTTGACTTCAGTCACAGCAGAAGCCCAAAACACCAGCTCCACCTTGCTTAACACTGACAAGTCGGCCTTCTTTGAAAACCTTGAACCACCTACTGTTGCACCAGGTAGTGTATCTTCACTGTACGCTTGCTGTAGCTCTTCGGGAGTTTCGGTGTCTGTATAGTTTAAACGAAAGCAGAATTTGATTCCGCTGTATTGCCCCTCTCGCGACATCTTCAATGTCTGGTATGCGAAATGCACCTAGGGTCTACAAAATAGAGTATTACTACCAATCTTTCAATGCGAGAGTGCTGCCGCCTACCGACATTAGGCATAACATCCACTCTTTTCAAATGTTTATGTTACAGATACGTAACTATCCCAGAAGCTACAGGAAAAAATCAGCCTGAGACTTTGTTGATCAGCCCTTTTTGCTAATTAAACTATTTCTGAAATCGTGTATCTCTATTTAAATCTAGTCTAATGTGGAATGTGATTTTGTAAGAATGGCTTGTAGAACATTTGGAAGTGAAGTTCCTATGAATGTAAACATCTTTTTACTCCTTTGATCACATAAGCACATTTACTTCAAAAGCCCTAAATATGTCATAACTAAGCAACATAAGGGTTCTTTAAGGATAATTTATTCAATATTTTCTAGGATATATAGAGGATAGAAGAATAGAGAATCATAAAAATTCCCTGCTCAAGCGGAGAGTTGAACTTGAGGCCTAGAAATCTGACTTTTCAGCTTCAACTACTTTGCTCAGGATACGTTTGTTTGAGAAATGTATTCATGCAAGCTACACTGCAATAATTGGCTTCCAATGAGAATGAAAGCAGCTGTTAGGATTTCCCATTCATATTTTAGAAGCAACTGATGTAACGCTGTCTGTTTTAGGATGCTTCTCATGGTTAAAAAATAACGGGTAGCTAGGGGACTCCGGACCCTGTGTCTCCAGCAGAATGTCAATAATGAAATACCATACGTCCTTTGTCTTATTGAAGGTAAATAAGGATAGGTCATTATTTATGTTGTACAAAATTATTCACTACAAATACTAAGTGAACACAATTGAACCAGGGTAAATCTATTGGTTAGACTTTGCTCTAACCAATCACAATATCGCGGACTCAAACCTCGACCAAACTAATGACTTATAATTATGTTTAAGGATCACAGTCCTTATTACAGCTTTACTCCAATAAAATATTGTCACGAGCATGGTGCTGTGACGAGGGACGTAACTGTGAAGGAATCTTCAGGGGTAGAGATTACTCGCAAGCTGCTAGATGGCCCACTTTATTATGGCAATAGAAGCGTAAGCATAACAGTGTTGACAGTAATGATTGATGGCTTTGGAACACAATTGTAATGAACAAGTTACATACTCGCTAATATGGGTTGTCCCCCAAGGGGCTTACCTTTGGACAGGTGTGGTAGTGCTGTCGTGGGTGCAGCCGTCTACGGAGTGGCTTCGGAGAAGTCGAGAGCCCCCGGCTTCACGGACCCCGAGGGTACGTTGAGCCGGTCGAGCAGCGAGTCAGCGAGAGCGAGAGAGAGAGACCCCACTATGGGCCAGTAGCTCTATTATATAGGCCAATTCTGCCTAGCGGGGTCCCCAGACAATGGCGCAGATTTACCAAATATGGTGTGTCGCCTGTCTGGGTTCTGGAACTTCCGGAGAACTTTCCAGAGACGCAAGATCAGTACCAAAGTCTTGCATGACTGGGGTTTCTTACAGAAAACGGATATTCTAGAACATCCGGTAAACTTTCCAGAGACACATGACTAGCCTAAGTCCTACGTGACGGGATATCCTATAGGAGGCTGATGTCATGGTAGCACTAGGAGTGCCATGGAAAGCGGAAACCCACAAAGTTCCTGTTATTCACAAAGAGTTGAGAAACTCCAGAAAGTAAGAAAATCTTAAATATGTAATTTTCTCTAAGAATAACCAATTACTATGATCCCCAATAAATGTTCAAAGTTTGTGTGTTTCTTGCACCTCTCGACAGCACTTGTGACACTTGCCCCACCGGTAAACTCGGCGCCCTCGCCGAGGAATAAGACAACACTTCCACCTCGCTCAGAGCGAAGGCAGGTACAATAAATGTTATCACAAAAATTACAAAAAGAAAGTCTGAAACAGTACCAAAGTCTTACACAATAATAATTAAACATTGAATACAAATAGAAAAACATAAGGATATAAGTGTAGCACCTGAAAAAAAGTAAGGATGGGACAAAAGTAGGGAATGTTACACTATGAAGTAAAACAAACACCGTCCATGAACCACACAACACCAGTGGTCACCTAAGCGAGGTTCATGTTCCGACACTGTGACACAACACATCGAGCGCACCACAAGGAAAGGGAGACGTCCCCTGAGTTCTGCTGCCGAACGCACCTATCACGTACTGCACTGTATGTTCGCTGTGTCCAAAGCGCTTTCGCTAGGCGCACGTATTGCGCTCACATCAACAACTGTTCGATGACAAAGTTCGACTGCACATCAATATGCCAACAAGACTTGGGAACACCAACACTCTTCGGAGCACCAATACGTTGAGCAACGAAGTGCCTTCAATATAGAGGCCAATCATGCAGTTAGCAAACACACGTGTTAGTCCATGGTAGACGTGCGAAGCATGATGCAGTAAACCAGGTCACAAGGGCTCCTGAGGGCTCTAGAAGACCTCGCGATGTTCCCATGATGATAGTGGCGGGCAGGACCTCTCCCGCCCGAAGATAGCCAGGCAGTACGGAGGGAGGTTCGTGAAGTTCCAGGTCGCGAGGCGCTCCAGGTGTGTCAGGCGGTGTAAATAAGGTCGTGTAACAGAAACAAAAAAATAAAAGAGAATAGATTACTTGGAATATGGAGGAGATGACTTGGGACAAAGGCAACATAACAAAAACAATTGATTAGGATGTAATAGGATCATTCAGGAATAAAACGGAGAAGGTGCTACAGGAATTAGCGTCTAGAGTAAAAATAAAGAATAACTGAGTAACTGAATATATACAGCCAAAAACTCAGAGAAACGAGGTGAAACCTATGTGGATAATTATCGAAAAAGGTTTAAAATACCAATGGCTAACAATGTGAAACAAAGGAGTAGTACATAGCCATATTAAATTTGGACAATTTCAATTAGGCTACCATTGCAAAGCGTGTAAGGCCAGAGGGCCACACTACACTTCATTGTAATTATGTGTAAGCCACATGTGTTTCACCTGCACAAGAGAAATTGTTAAACCAAATTAAACTTCCGTTATTAAAACAATAACAGAGTAAATGATTAAAGAAGCAAATAGAAGTGACTGACATGGAGAAAAACAAATGACGAATGTTACACGTGACGTAACAGTAGTATATAAACTAGGGGACATAGGTCTATCGGAGAAGGCTCTCATAGATTTGATGGTTGCAAAGTTACACTTTGAGCAATTATGTAAGTCACAATTACTACAATAAACGTGAGCAATGTACCTGATAATAGTAACAAATACAGTTGAGTAGTCTTAAGGATGCCACAGTGAACAAAGTAGCTATGAAGCATGTGCTATATTAAAAGCACAAGTACACAAAAGGTAGTAAGCAACAACCAACCTTTGAAAAATAGCACTGAGACAACAAAACCTTAAAACTAGTATGAGAACACTAAGTTGCCACAGATCCTCCTTTCAAACTAATCGAAGAAATGTCGTCCAAAAGAAAAATGCGAGGAATGTAGGGTTGAAGCAGCGTCCCGCTCCAACCGGTACATCTTCACGAAAGAGCAGAATTCATAATTCAGACCATATACTATGCCAAAATCAGATAATATATTACCAATTGCCAGTAAAAATAATGACGCGCATCCTTACGACTAACCAAGACTGTCGCAAAATAAAGTATCGCATTGTAATAAAAAGAATTTATGAACGATCTTGCAGTAAAATACTGTCTGAATGTATCAGACATAACTAAATTACAAGCTAAACCAAAGGCCGTGTTACATCAAGCATCCGGAATGTACATTAATATTTTAGTTAATGTGTCATACAGAGAATATAATCACTAGTACATATAACAATTGATGTGAATGTCATTATTAACTGAACATAGAAATAAGAGTAGGGCTGTCAACATAATTAAAGTTTTCATAAGGGATCGTACAATTAAATATACGAGGAGCTGTCAGAGTCAGTATTACACACAAACACACAGTCGTGGTGGCCATATCCACGATTTCACACATTCATAAAATAATAACTCAATGTAAACGTCTCGAGACACTCATAACTCACAAATATTACTCCGTAGTACTACAACAAAGGAGCGATCTTATAAACACAATAATAAACTCAATAAGACTTCGTGCACGTATATAACAACTCAAAGAAAGACATTCTCTTTAATGTCTTGTCAAAAACTCGTCTTGTGGGACCTTACGGTATATCCACAAGAGGTAAGGAGTTTAACCACTGACTCCTTACCCTGACTTAAACCACCAAGGGGTCTCGTGACGTACCAAGGTAGTTAAGCCGAAACCCTCAAAATAAATATTCTGGTACCAAAAACACATTACTTCAAAATAGCTCAGATATAATCCGGGCTCTTTACCTGACAGGACCCTGCGGTTTCCCTGACAGATAGAAAACTCATATGCCCCAATAATTCATTAGCTCCCTTAATTATCATATCATGATAATCCCCGAAATCAAACAAACATTCTTTAATCGCACATCACACGAACAACCCCAATCCCATGGGGGTCATGCGACACACCCTTGAAGTGAGGTTGTATACTAAAAAATTAATAAGACGACCTCTGACCCCTCCTACGTATTAACAATAAAATTTCAATATTCATACATTATTATATCTTTATAACAGCAACATGATCCCATGACGCTGACAGCCAAGCTTAACGTAATGACAATAACAAGAAGTGGCCAACCACATCCAGAAAAAAAATTACAAAGCTGTAACTGTTGTATGTCACAAGAAGCTGATGTAAGCGTAAGAAAAAAAAAATTACCTTACCAGAAAATACTTTGAAGGCTGTGTTAGTGTATATATACCTCAACATAAATGGTTAATGACAGTCAAATCATACGTAGAAAAGATTTCACAATACTATAACTCCCAGAATAAAGTTTCTAAAATAGAGTATAAAGTATTATACCACTATAAGTATACTCGCAATTTAATTGCAGGTAGAAAAACAGAAAGTAGAGAATACGCATACTATAGGTGTAATCATCCAAGCAAAGTCCAATGCAAACGGCAAGCAAACTAAAGACAAAAATTAAATTTGCATTAAGGGCGTAAAAATGAGTAGTCTAGGGCGGTACTTGGTACAAGATATTCACTTAGAAAAAAATGTCATGCGCTAAGTTGGTAATGTATAAAATCCTGCGACCATCTCAATCGTAGAAAGTAATCATCGTAGCTTATTACTTAACGAGCCTTACCACCGAGGGTTTCTCACGAAGCACCCAAGGAATAAAGTCGTAATCTTTAAAATCAACAATCATAGCAAAGAAGTAAATCTGGCATACCCTAATTTTAGTGGGAAATCAATATAAGTCACAAAAAGATTTCAACTGTGAGTTGGCAATTTGTGTAAGACATTGCATGATAAGGATTCTACAAATTTTCCCAAGGAGTAGTGACAGCGGGTAAGTAAACAGGATAACAGGAAGTGAGCGCGTCCACTTCCTGTGAAAAACCTGGTATCCTCTCTAATAGGAAGATTAAGAAGATGTTTAAAACTAATTGACATTACCAATTTGCAAAAGAAATTTTACAGTGATTCGGTTTCCGGTATCGCCTCTAAAGGTGTGGGTGGCATGCGCCTGGCGGCTACCGGTGGTGTCGTGAATAGTAGAACACCGCTAGTAGAATGCTCCTCAGCATTGGAAACTCCTGGACGTCGACTGGTTCGATGTAGGTGGTAAACCTGCCAACATAACTTAAGAGATCGGTAAGCCACAGCACAACTAAAAATCAAATGTTAAAAATGTGGTCCAAATAAATAATAGAGATATGAATGGCGAAGAACTCGAAAACTTAAAGGGATAGATACTTGGTACGCAATGGTATTTGGCAGCCGTTGAAGTGCTGCTCCAGTAGCGATGCACATTGTCCTACCTTACGTGTCGTCCATACCGACGGTGTGCAGAAAGGCAATTATCAATAGGAGGGTTATTGGAGATACAAATATCTGTAAAAAGACCAGATAACAGAAAGAAGGCGAAATGATGAATGAAAACAGCAAAGCATGAAAATAAACAGTGCGCTATTAATCACATTCAGAGCGGTAAGGAATTTATACGACGCAATGATGGTAAAAGGTAGAAAATTCATCCGAAAAAGAAAATGCAAAGAAAAAAAAAATACAATATTTGGTGAAGCAAAAATGCATTAATGAAAGAGAAGAGAAAATTAAGTCTCCTTATGCTTGAAATAAGAACAAAATGAACTATATTAATAACATAATATAATCGTCGGATTAACTGTGTATTTTTCTGTGTGAATAAACTGGTTTTCCCTGATATGAAAACTCTGTGTAACACTAAAACAGTACATCCTAGGTGTGCTGTGCCAACGGAAAGGAAGTAAGGAAGATAACAAGTTTCCGGTAACAGAGCTGGATGCTTGAAATAATGCATTCAGATGTGCACATCAACGAAAGACTGCCAGCCGAGCGAAAGACAATTATGCAGAATTATTTACAACAATTTGGGACTGCTAGTGCAACATCTGCGCATCTAAAGAAGTGAGTACAAAACTTTTGATTATAGAGTGCAACGTGTTTAAAAAAAACGATAACATTCACAGAAGAATTATGCGTAAAGATGGTGAAGCAACCAATAATCTGCCGTAACTAAGTAATGAGTTCTTCCACGGCCAGTGTTAAGCTTACATGTATTTATAGCCGTAGACCGTGCAATTAATGAAGCATTAATATAGGCAATCTTTGATCATAATATGCTATTTCACAATCGTGCAGTTCCAGTGGGTATAAATATAGAAGTAAAGGAAAGAATTGTTATAAAGAAAGTGTGTTAATTAAATTAACTACGCGTAGACCATTAATACGTGCGGTGTTAATAATAAGCGTTGCTTTCATGCCAAAATATTCCACCTGATACAATGTACTACTATAAAATTGCAAAAGATTTGCTTATAAAATATACATACGAGTGACAATATACATTTTGTATAAACAAGTGAAGTATGAAATATGCATTTTTATTTATTTATAGATAAATAAGTAACAAATGAAAGTTGGGATAAATGTTGGTTACTGTAAACAAAAGGAAGCCTGCTTATTACTGCCAGTAATGTTATTATCATTATTATGATTATTATTAATGTAAAGGAAATATGCGAAAGCGGAAACTATTAATAGTGCAAAGGCAATTGAAGAATAAGTCGTGAAATAATACCGGCTGTGTACTGTTTCCAAGCGTGTGTATGAGGTGAGTGAAACCATTTAATTCGCAGCAAATTTAACAAAGGGTATACAAAGTGATGTAGTTTATGTGACTGAATGTGTGACTGCTATTACAATTATTAACCGTAATTATGAACGATACGTTGTTATAGTTGTTTTATGCTACCACTTCTAGGCAACAACAGTGGTAAATATTAATCGTTTGGACTAAGGTTAGCGACAGATATTTGCATTTTAGTGTCTGTTAAATCGGTTACGTATTTCCGGCTGACTTTTAGTGCTGCGGTTTTGCGTTCTTCGCCAACTTTGAAAACTTCGTGGTAATTTAGTAATAAATAGAGAAACAGTTTGCTGGAAATTTTCCTACTTTTTCGCGGTTGCACTAAAGGTTAAATTTATATCGCTGACATAGATAAGGTAGTTATTACCGTGTATCATTACGATTCACATGCTTAATGCAATATGGGTATTATTAGCATTACAAGCATTATTATTACTGCAGTTGTCGTGTTGGCAGTTTACTCGCATGTACACAGAGCATATATAACAGCATAACAAAATGAACATCAATGAAAAATATTATGCAACTATACATAGTTATGGTACATAAACAGTTATAGGCAAAGCATCATAGGGACAGTTAACAGTGAATATATTCTGCCGATTAAGATTATTTTTTAAGAAACTGGAATTATTTTTGCAATAGTTCAGAAGGCACATGTATCGATCTAATCGATTGATCTTATTGATGATGTTCTCTTATGTCATGAATTCTATACAATATAGGGTGAGTGTGTGCTGTTTAAGGGCCCGTCGACAACAAGGTCATTTGGGCCTTCTATACAATATATCACAGTGAGATTTTATGTAGTGGGGTGTGGTACCAAAGCATTAGTGAATAACAGCTTGGCATCGTACCTATCTATAGAAGCATTTTATTTCAGAAAAGCAGGGATTTTTCTCGGGGTTTGTCATTACTATGCCGCGTTTTACATAAATGGTTACTAACACACAAAACATAGAAGAATATATTGGCTAATTACTTGAAAATACAACGTGTTTTCGGAATATTCCTGTATTCCTAGTTTATATCATAATTTATTTCATGTTATGACATATAACTTAATTTCAATACATGATGTGTCAGATATATTCTAACCTGTATCTACCGTGATACACTACATTCTCTAGTTTGGGTTGTTATCGACGCATGGACTCATATGCTCATTCCCATGGGTGGGAGGGTTTATTTGTTATACAGAAAATAAGTTACTCCGAAAAAAATCACTTTAACATTTCTAACTGCTGCTTACTCAGGATAACCGATAGCGTAATGACAAACTTGCTATACAGGTGTACCTCGCTATTACAATATACTTAGTATTTTACATTAAAATACATCAACTTAAATTAAAAATAAGAATAGGAGCCATCTATACATGCAACTTAATGATAAAGGAAATGGACAATTAATACACAAATAACACAAAGTTATTCTTAGGGTTATCCTTAAGGATAGTTTTAGGTCCTCTTACACTTAATCGTGCTGGCTACCTCGCTACTCGACTTCTCCAAAAGCAGTCCGAAGTGGCTACCAAGGGGTTATTACTATGGTATTTATACAAGTCGCATAATGTGTAGGGGGTGGCTTTCTGCCTGGAAACCAGAAACCTGATCCTGTAGCAATGGGAATGTGCCTGATTGTGAAAAATTTCCTAACTCATTGTTCTCAGCACGAGAATTAGTGCCACGACTACCCAGAGTATTCCTGCAATAGTTTCGAATCGTATACATTATTAGGATCAGAGGAGATATTCCTAGGAAAATTGCGTAGAAAGACAATTGTGGTACTGCACGAACATTAGAAGTTATAGGAGCATCATCTATCGCGCTACTATTTAATGTTGTGTTACAGAATGGAGGAGCAAATCCAGCATTACAATGGCATTGTTGTTTATTATTACATACGCCATCACCATAACAATGACATGTTTTGTTTTGAACTGATATAACCGAAACACATTTTTGATGTAAACACATTTTGTTTTTCCCACATTTAGCACCATTATGCACAAGCCCCGGTTGAACAACGTCTACACCTAAATCAACAATAACAGTAGTACATCTTTCATCAGTACTATACTTAAGCGTTTTGCCTACTCTAGCATAACTATGTATACCAAATTGAAGTGTATTGTTGTGATGGCCACATTGTAGTATTCCGCAAAGTAAATCCTTCGCACTACATTTTGTATAACGATCAGAAAGAAAGTCGTACCCACAATTTCCAGTTATACTAGCACAGTCGTTATTCTGATAACATTCCCTATCCATGTTTTTCGCAAACCTACCCCACAATTTTCGACATTGATCATTATGTGTTGTACATGACCCTTGATAACAGAATGCTTGCCCTTTCTTACAAGGGATGCCATTCATTTTATAAACGTCTTCGGGACAATACTCCGAGACACCATCACAATATTCTGCAAAGTCACATTCAGTAACTGCAGCACGACATACTGCACCTTGAATTTTAAGGATGACATGTTTCAGTATTACAGCACTTACCTGTTGCACAGGTAGCATTCAGGTGCAACAAACATGTGGAAGAATTGCAGCATGAATGAACAATGTCACATTCCTCCCCGGGTTCTACAAAACCATTACCACAGACGGGACTCGAATATGTATTTACTGGAATATTTCTAAGGCACAAATCAATATTATGGCTTAACGAATCATTTAATTCTTTTAAATTACAGGGGCTCCACTAGGTGGGTATATTAGAGCCTATTGATCCTCCCATAATGCAACAACGTTCACACTGAGAACAACCCGCATCATGTAGCATTCCAAAGGTATGACCTAATTCATGAGCTATAGTTACAGCTACTAATTCCTCATTTTCTATATCATCATTTATTACTGCGCCAGAATGTTCATATGTACACATCGAATAGGGATACGCCTCTCCAACAACTCCACGGCTAAATGTAGTGGCAGTAAGTAAAAGTGCATTATCATTCGGAAACGCCTGGATCAGAAATTCTCTACGATAGCGCAAAAGTCATTCAATACCTGATGGCTATTATCAGTAGCATGTATTTGGTTACCATTAGACCAAATGAGGACACTTGTCAGTGCAATTTTTATGTTCAAAGGGGCATACAGGGCATTTACAAGATTGATCAAGTGCAAACAATGCTGGCTTAGGCTTCTTTGATTCATTGTCAATTTGTGATAAAGTGGATAATCCACAACAAACAATAACTCCAGAATGCGCGGCCTATTATTAAAACCAGGAGGTAGTTTAATGTCATTCGCACCTCGTTTTATTTTATATTTAACCTGATTATGCTTGTGAAACCCAATATTACTATGTTCCTTAAAGGTTGAATGTGCATATGTTCTTTGGTAGGCGGTTGGCAAATGGTCCTCGTGGACAGGTAAGAAATGTAAAATATAGTTTTTACTCTGATTTAGTTTTCCCAAATGTAAAACCTCACTTCCGTCATAAATAGCTCCTTTCAAACCATCATATGTTGAAACAGTTACCCAAGATTTTCTGTTACCTCGCACTATTCCTAAATACTGACAAATTTCAGGGTTCCCTACAACAAAGATTTCACCACTGCTAATATGATTTTCAGAAAAAGTAGTTAAAGTCAGTACCGTATTCAAATATACATCCAGAAAATAAGTTTTGCCATTGTTTTCAAAAATCAAAGTAAGGGGAGACACATGACCAAGTATATCTTCAACACAGTCGTGTAACAATTTTGCTGTCACATTGTACCATGGAATACTTAAAGTCACACCTTGGTCTAGTGCATTGTGGCTGTAAATCCACTCGCTGCCCCGCGAGGTACCTAGCTGCTTCTATACGACGCACAAAATTTGTTAAATCACCCACAGTCGGGGGATCAGCTGGCAATACTTGCTCCAGAAGAGAAGGCTTCAGCCCTCGCATAACATGACGGACTCTTTCCCTTTCAGTCATGTTAGGGTTTACCTGATCGCATAGTACGAGAACATCATATATATAACGTTCGGTAGGCTCACTTAAGTCTTGTACGCGCTGGCGAAGACGGCATTCAAGGATCTCTTCCTGCGCCGCCGGAAGAAAGGCTAACTGTAAGGCGGCTTTCAGGTCATTCCAACCGTATTGCCTATGTCGCGGTACGAACGTTTTAAACCAATTGGCAGCGGCCTCCCTCAGATAGCACGGGAGGTATTGCTTCTTGCTGCTCTCGTCCCAACCATTAGCAGCTGCTATTGTTTCAAAATTGTACAAATAAGCGGCCACGTCTTGACCCGGCTTACCTTCATAAATTCCTGGATCAATAAATGGCCAAGCAAACGGCAAAGGGGGAGCCACAATTGGTTTCCCTAGACCGGCCTCCTGAGCTGAAGATCCAGCTTGTAGAGCTGTTGCCATTTCGGGGTCTTCCAGGGATGATTCTGAACTGGATTTAGAGGTCGGGGAACCGGGTTGAGATTGTATTACAGACAGATCGCCTACACTAAGACTTCGTTGCTTATTAGGAAAATATACTAAGGGTGACTGTCCTCGAATCCTACGACTGCTTCTCACACGAATATTGGACATGGACTCCCGCAATGAATTTAAGTCTTGCGACAGCACGTGTACGTCACTAATTGCCACCGCATAAGCGTCTACTGTACCGTCTAATGTTTCTTGATACTGTTGAAGCAGTTTCCTAATTTCCTGACTCGTTGGGCTATTACTAGGGTACTTCGCCAGTAATTCCATGTATTGGAGAGATTCGAAGTGATACTAATACTGACACCCATCAGGGGAGCTAACAATCCCTATTATACGTAAAATAAGGTAGCACAAGCAGCCAAGGACCATTATACAAAGAAACAATAAACCAGCTGTAACAGTGTCACAAACCATCCCAACCAAAAATTGTATATTGTGTGTTCATTGTTCACCGTACACTAGTACTCATACCTTCAGAACTTCGGATATCGATTACCAAGGTAAGAAAGATAAAATTAACAGAAAAAAAACCAACAATGGAATCATAGCAAAAACTCACTCCCCCGGAGTTATAATGAAAAGAGAGGTCCGGAATTGAACATATTTCCCCTAAAATTTAAGAGAAATTGGCGCCTCCACCATATGTCACGAGCATGGTGCTGTGACGAGGGACGTAACTGTGAAGGAATCTTCAGGGGTAGAGATTACTCGCAAGCTGCTAGATGGCCCACTTTATTATGGCAATAGAAGCGTAAGCATAACAGTGTTGACAGTAATGATTGATGGCTTTGGAACACAATTGTAATGAACAAGTTACATACTCGCTAATATGGGTTGTCCCCCAAGGGGCTTACCTTTGGACAGGTGTGGTAGTGCTGTCGTGGGTGCAGCCGTCTACGGAGTGGCTTCGGAGAAGTCGAGAGCCCCCGGCTTCACGGACCCCGAGGGTACGTTGAGCCGGTCGAGCAGCGAGTCAGCGAGAGCGAGAGAGAGAGACCCCACTATGGGCCAGTAGCTCTATTATATAGGCCAATTCTGCCTAGCGGGGTCCCCAGACAATGGCGCAGATTTACCAAATATGGTGTGTCGCCTGTCTGGGTTCTGGAACTTCCGGAGAACTTTCCAGAGACGCAAGATCAGTACCAAAGTCTTGCATGACTGGGGTTTCTTACAGAAAACGGATATTCTAGAACATCCGGTAAACTTTCCAGAGACACATGACTAGCCTAAGTCCTACGTGACGGGATATCCTATAGGAGGCTGATGTCATGGTAGCACTAGGAGTGCCATGGAAAGCGGAAACCCACAAAGTTCCTGTTATTCACAAAGAGTTGAGAAACTCCAGAAAGTAAGAAAATCTTAAATATGTAATTTTCTCTAAGAATAACCAATTACTATGATCCCCAATAAATGTTCAAAGTTTGTGTGTTTCTTGCACCTCTCGACAGCACTTGTGACAATATGTTTGTTATATAGTTATAAGATCTTCTAGTGGTTTACCATGAATCAGGTGAAGAATTAAATGACACGCTAGGATGTTGCCATAGTAGCTCAGTGATAAGAGAAACCCGTCAGAGACGGGAGATTCGTGGAGCAAGTTCTAGCTACGGCATTGGACTTTTCAGTTCGCGTATATTTTTATATTTCATTTTAAACTTAATTTATCTGACGTTTATTCTCATTATGAAATGGACAGATTCCTCTGCCATAACCTTCATTTATTTTGAATGCTTTTCATCCTCTCAGTCTGCACTACACTATTGTTGACTTTACCTTTCTTCTTAAATAAATATACAGATCCCTTTCATCTAGTGAAGCTTTGTTTAATTTTCTAGACTTAGACAAGGCCTAATTTTATAATCCAATTCATTTCTGTCAGATGATCTTATTTTGTAAACATTCTGTAGATTTTTATTATTTATTTCACCGCTATGCCAAACTAACTCCTTGTCTAATTTCAAATTACCTGCCGAAAATTAGTAAATAGATTTTACTGCTAGTAATTGACATTTGGAGCGTAGTGCACAGTGATTTCCCTGCTTCAGTCACATCCAGTGCATCATTGCTCTTTTGAATTTCAATTAGAGAAATTAAATGGAGGAAGAATTGCACAGTACCTAAAAGTTGTATATCGAAGTTCCTCCTAAATCCAGCAAAAGCTGCTTTTAGAAAAAAAAACTAAAATATATAATGTAATAGTAAACATGCAAATAAAAATATCGCTTAAATACTAAAATTTGAGTATGGATTTTACGTATATTAAGAATGCCACTTGAATATTATAAAGAACTCTGTGACCTAACAGATCTTTACTTTGGAAGACTGTTCGAAATGTTTGAAATCCTCAAAATGATTTAGGGTTTATAATGACATACCATAGGTTTAAGCCATTTTTACGAAACATTACTTTTGTAGAATAGACTACGAATTCATTTATTCCAAATAGATTTGCTTAGTTTGTAAATAGTAAGAAGTATTCAAAATTTTACTGTAGTAGAGTCTTGATTATCCGAACTAAACTGCCCCTGGATAATGTCGGTTAACAGAAAATGTCGTATAATACAAAATAAGTTGGAAAATGGAGTAAAACGTCGTAGATACACTGTAACCCGAACGTCGGAACTCCCTATAGAACCGGCCGGCAGTAGGGCCAGACGGGAGGCATTCGAGCACGCCTACCCATTTGTCTCATAGCGCTAACGAAGGGATGGTTGGAAAAACATCACTGACCGTCTCTTTCCCCTCCCCCTGCCGTCTGGAACCTTCGCGGTGATTCACTGAAACGCCAGACTTCGAGAAACAGCAATATCCCTATAAAAAGGGGACTGCAGTTGGCGAGTTCAGTTCAGTTCCTGGCGAGCAGCCGTGAGGAGCGCCCAGTGAGCGGACGGACTGCGTACGTGCATCGGAGGAGTGTACGTAATTGCGAATGAAAGTGGAACTGAAACGGACGAACTGGTCAATTGTAATTGTGTGCGCTACGTAATTTTATGTAATCGGCATGTGTTCCAACTGTAATTCGGTGGAAATAAAGAACATTTTAAATTTGTGCAATTGGACCTTTAATTTCATGAACCCACAAGGTTACAATACTGTATTATTAAAACTGTTGCTGGTTTTGCTGTATTTACTGAATAATCAAAATGATTCTACATGAAATATTGAACAAAAATAATTCCCAAATTTCTTAAGAAAAGAAGCTTGTCAATGAAGTCTGCTTGACAGCTGAGATGGTCAGCTGGTCTCAGCAGCGTCCGCCAAGTCACAGGGCGCGTTTTGACGTCCTCCCTTAAAACGGTGGCTTCCGGCTTCTGCTACTTTCTCCGACGTTATTCCATGATTTTGGTGATGTTGGGTACCTCGGCTGCGTCAGGAACTCGCGAAAGTGTAGGCGCAACGACTTATCTGTGCCGGACTGGCTACAGGTATCGGAGATCCGGGGCCGAATGGACAGGACGGAAAGCTCGAATTATACGTCGAAGGAACAGTCATAGAAATATTTTATTTCTGTTACTACACGTACATAACCGCCAGATACAATCTGATGTCAGTCGGCTAATGTCCTCAGCTTGCAGCCTCTGCATACCTTTAGCTGGTATTACCCTCGCTGTCGGATTTCACTTGCACGTTACTCACCCGCGGGATCTACGGGCCATTTTATGCGCGATTCCGTGTTACTGCATGTCGGAAAATGGGGGTTGCTGAACGTTTACCGAGATATTTAAGCATAACTCAGCCTCCCCCTTGCATCAGCTCATCTGAAACAGGATTGGCCATGTTTTCTTCCTTCTGATAGGCTGTCAAATATCAACTGAGGCCTGTTTGTTCCCCTGTTTATTAAACGTTCTCCAAAACAGACGCTTTTCTCGAACCTTAAACTCTAGCTCATACAAAAGCCTCAATGGTGACTAGTAAACAGAGTCATAAAACTCTCCCCTTATGAGAACTTAAGCTAGCCGAGCACATTTCACATGTGTAAACCTATACGAAAATAGTATATGCAATTAAACCATATATAATAATTATTATATATAAATAATATATAGACAGTATATAATTAGCTATATAATAATTATTATTTTCGGGCTGAACGGAAGTTTCCGCCTTATAGCTGAATGACGTTTCCTTGTTGCGAGATTTCGCCATCGAAGAAACATCAATACTTCAGTTGCACTTGCCTCCGGCTCTTGCTCCACGTATCTTAATGCCATCTCTGAAGCATTTAAACCTTCAGCGTGACTCATCTTCTTCTCGTTTTATTCTTCAATTACCCAGTCTGTTTCATTCTTATTATCTTTAACATTCACGAAACCAACAATGTCAGAGTCTGTGAGTTCACATTGCTGATCTTCTACACACCAGCTACTCGTATCTTGAGTGGTAGCGTCCTCACAGCCAGGAATACGGTTCAGTAAGGGAACAATGAAACCCATCTCTTCTTGTATTATCTCTTCTTTCAAGACTTTGCTAATGTCGTCGTTTCGATTTCTTCCCAATCCTGAGCTTCCCAGTAAGCAACGTCTTTTATGTTGATAGATCTTAACTTTCCCATCATGTCCTTGCCATTGTCCATGTCCTCTATCAGGGACAAAAGGAGTTGTCGCCGACATTTTATTTTCAATGTTTCCTCTATGGAAACTTCCTTTTACTTCTCATATTGTTCTCACAGGAAATGGAAATATCGTCCACACCCAATCTATACCTTCACACTCACTGAAGATTCGAGGATACACATACTGCTTACCAAGCACTGAGGAGAGTATATCGGATAATACGGAATGTTGGATAATCGAGACTCTAATGTATTTAGAAAAGTAGAAAGGAGAACACAATTATTTACTTGAGATATATTTGCTCAAATAACCGTTTTCAAAATATATTCTCTGTTTAAACTTGAACATTTTAATAATTATACGTCTATTAAACGGGAAGATGTTCGTTCTGGAAATTAATTGTTCTTTCACACTAGCCGTGTGTAGGACGCATTATGAAAGGGTAGAGCCAGAATGAAAAATTCAATGCCATGGCCGAGATTTGAACCACGGATCTTCTGGTTTCTGTCCAGCCGCTCTAACCATTTGAGCTACTAGACCAACGTGCCTACATGACATTAAATTCTCCAACTGACTTGTGACTTAACTTACATTAATTGTAACTAATAGTGGTCCGAACTGTAAAGCCCGGGCCTTAAAGTACTTACAGCTTAGTAAGTCGCCATTAAGGTAGTTGTCTCATGTGTTTATGAGTACTCCTAGTGCTTTACAGGGAGAAACACGAGTCATTTGGAGAATTTAATGAAATTTTGGCTCGTTGGTCATAGTAGCTCAAATGGTTAGAGCGGCTGGACGGAAACCAGAAGATCCGTGGTTCAAATCCCGGCTATGGCATTGAATTTTTCATTCTGGCTCTACCCTTTCAGATGTTCGTTCTGTTTTTATTTTTGTTTGTTAACGAGATAGTGAATTTCCTGGATCATACCAGTGAGCTGGGATTTTGTCGCACAGGAGCCTTTTACAACCCCAGAAACAGAGGCGGGTGTTGTGATATATGACTGTCAGATTTTAAGTACTTATTTCTGGACGAGTGTGAATGCCCGTTCCTGAAATTAGTAGACCAATGTCTAAACAACTGATCCATTTAAACCTACGAATAAGGGAGGGAAGTTATTTATAAATTTTGTAAAAATATGATATACTAATAACTAAATAGTCCTTGACGACCAATGCTCCTCACTCAAACAAGTGAAGTAAAAAGTTATTATAAGTTTTTACAAGAATGGTTTTAGATTATTTAATATAGAGAGCCATTGATTGCACACCATAAAATATCTTAAGTATGCCTCAAAGGAAATGGACTTATTCATAACCTGGAATGGTCAGGAGAAGGTAATAATGTTGGCTGGAGCAGACGTTCAATATATACGAGTAGTTAGTCATATTGGAGACCTTGGAGCTTTTACCTGTCGGATAAGTGCAAGGTAAGGCATCGTCAAGAAGTGTGGTGAAGAGCACTCAGCCTCCATTACTATTCATGATCCTCGTTGAAGAAAAGGATATACTTGGCAGCGGCAAAGTTAAAAGTGTGGTTTTGAAATGCATATCGACTGCCTCAAAGTGGCCCAACTTATTATACATCGAAGGGGAAAGAGTTTCGCCCTAAAACCAAAGTGTTACTTATGTACCCGTTCTGAAAAGTTCTTCAAGATGATGTAAAGCGTAGCAACAAAACTTTAAATTCAAATTAGTTTTATTGCTGACAGCTGCAGGGGTTAAAAGTAAGGGTCATTTAACCTATCTATCATGGCGGGGATTCAGGCACTGAAGCTGAGGGTTCATTCTACGTCAGAATCCAGGATGAGATTAAAGTACCCTATAGGTGGCCAGAACCTATTAGAGGCGGAACTACAGCCGCGATGAGTCAGCCTGATGAGTTCCAGGCCCTCTTAGGTCCCCTTAATCGTAGAGCCTCCCTCTGGAAGGGCGGCCGATCACAGCGCCTCCTATCAGCCGAACACCGCCTTTTCAGAGCGCTAACATCATCGCAGGACAGCTCTACCAGCGACTTTGTTGACTCTTGCTAACTGGAAAGCCCGGATGTAGGGAATAAAATGAAGTGAAAGTAAATTAAACGTAGTGATGCTTCTGATGTGGTGACTCGTGAAACCACGAAATAGTTCAAGGAAACTAAGATCGGCCGCAGGAGTCGAACATGCGGCCTTCCGCATACGGGCCAATTACGTTACCGTCTGCAACATCCTGCTCACTGATATTGGAAATCGGTATTCCCCAAGTTATTGTCGAACAGAATTAATAATGTTATGAAAAATTGATAATCATTACTGCCCAAATTTTATGTTTTATTTTGGCAGTCACAAAATATTTCTGCCGCATGTAGAGCATTGCAAAGCCCAAGAAATTGCGAGGAATATGATAACTACACAGTACCATTGTGTCAGAAAGTAATCGTGTGTAAATTTCAGTACCAGTTACCAGTACCCAAGAAGGAATCAGTGCATATCCCAATGACGATTTGTCACCTCCCTTTTATAGTACATTGGATTACTGGAAAACAAGTTCAACATTTCCAGAACTTAGAAAGTTTAGCCACTGAATATTTTTGTATTATATTTAGCACAGCAGCACTAATATGTAACAGAAAAAGAAACAGACTTGACCCCGAAAGTGTCAAAATGCTAGTATTTCTTAACTTAGCTTATACAAATGGACTTCTCTGCTTTTAAAGTCTAATGTAGAGCTTATAAATAAGAGCACCACATGTTTTGCGTTTTGTATTATTAAATACGTGTACCTATTAATTTTATTGGCGTTACAGGTTCTCCTAATATTAAATTTTTATTGAAACTAGAAGTGGAAATGAGAGTATTGTTGCCAAGGCATTATTGAATCGTCGCTACAAGCCAGTGCCCGGGCCAGAGCGAAAGATTCAGCGTCCAAGCTATGCCCACACGTGGATGAATGCTCGGTTCTTGCTGAAGAGAGACGGGGCGGGGAGAGAAAGAGCCAAAGAGATCTCTGGTCAGTTCCCTCTCCTTCACCTGCCACCTTGAAGGATCGTGTGGCTTCGCCAACCTTCGAGAAACAGTGGCTTGTCTATAAATAAGGTAAAAGGAGGCTTGCGAGTCAGTTCGTCAGGAAGCTGCTAGTGAGTGAATGTAGTTGTCCATGGATGTGTTACAGACGGCCTTCAAGATCGCCTTCCTGTGTGTTATGTCATTCTGTTACAAAGAGTTTTACAAGTGTCTTTTTACGAAAATAAAGATCATTTTTAATTTCTGCAAACTCGACCTTTGATTTTGCGAACCCATAAAGTCACAATATTCAGTATCGAAATATCGGGTATCGTGGAAAATATTACCTATCGGTATCGAGAACAAGCGATATCGATTCACCCCTACATCTAATCTATTTTCCCTCGTTATTTAATTAAAAAGTTTAAGGATGCATTCTTTCGAGCATCATAAACCAGAATGTCTTAATATCATTTCAATTAATGAAACCTAAATAAGGAATTGACATACAAAATGACCCACAGTTTATCCTACTTAAAATGAAGTACGTTATTTTACCACTGAAACTTATACAGTACGCGTATATTTTCTTGAGCGCTGGATTTACGGTGTGGTGCAGGCAGAAGGAAAGAAGCGAGAGCTAACGGTATGGCAGTATGGCCAACCTTGAAAAAAAAAACAGTTTAACAAAATAGCGTGTAAGATAAGCGAAGATATCACAAGTAACGTTGCATCCTCAGAAAACATTCCTTAGTTTTCCCACGCCAGCTCAATGGCATTCATATCAGTTATACGGAGTTAGACGAATAATAATGTGTCCCCTTTCAAGAACCATAACATCCACAAATGTTCATACAAATATAAATCATTTTCAAGTAAACGCTGAAGTACATCACCACCACACTCGTAACAAGGATAAACTGGCAATTCGAGTGCACCAAACGAGCCTTTATGAAGGAAGCTTTAACTACAAAGGATAATGTTATATAATAAACTTTCAAATTCATTTAAACAAGCTGCATCATAAAAACACTTTAAGAATAAAGTTAAGAAATTTCTACATGCACATTGCTTTTATATGGTTAATAATATTTTAGAACTATAACCATATGAATGAGCACTGGAAGATTAGTACATTAACAAAACTGTAATATTTATATTATGATATTTCTTGTAGTAAATTAGTCTATGCAAATGCCACATGAAACCATATAAAAGCTGCTTACTGTGTATATTGTATGTAATCAATTTGACTTTATGAATATACTATATTTATACATTTTGACATGTCTGATAACATGTATATGTTCCCAAGGACTAACTAAAATTCTAATTCTAACATATGATTGTTGTGAACGGGTTAGTTAATTATCCTCGAAATTGATCAAAACGAAATATGGCGGACATAATAAAGCTTAGCGTTTTAGCCACTAGATGTCAGTTTATAGCACATCTCAAATTTCAAAGTTGTTATCTATGTTTACGGAGGTAAACCAAACTTACCCAATGAGGGCTTGGAGCCCGATCGCACGCATACTGTAGTTTCTACCTCTGCTATAAACAGAAGGATGGCGTTTCTTCAAATTACTGTCTTTAAACGCAGTATTGTTTTGAACCAGAAGCTATGTTCTGGTTTGGGAATTGCATATTACACATATCCTTGTATATGCAAGGTGAATATGGGAACGTAGTACGCTAGTGATAGTCAGATCTCTCAAGAGCAGTTCGTTATGGGATGGCTTTGAATTCCTTTGTCTTTCAAGACCAGATTTAAAGCCCCGATTCTGAAAGATACGAAAAATAACCAGAATTATTTTATAAGTGGTTCGCCCCAAAAATATATTTGGCATGAAATATATCTCTTAACAAGTACTTAAATATTTGTACTAGCATTTTGTTTAGCTATCTCCTAGGTTTTATACACAAGTCATCGAAAATGAAGAGCCTTCAGAAGATATTTCCAGAAAATTATGATGTACATTTCAATTTTCATAAAAATTAAGGTTTGTGTTAATTTAATTAAAATCCCTAAAGCCATATTTGAAAAAGATAGTTTTTAAAAATTTTCCATGTTAGGGGTGGTCTGAAGGGAGAGGTTTTCCTATCATCTTATCTTATTCTTGCCACTTCCTTGAACCCGAATTTAAATTGTATATTTGATATTTAACCCAAATTTGCCTTCTGAGTTATACTATGTACAAACATAGTTACGCCCGCGCTATCGGATATTTTCCCAAAACTTCTCTTCTCTAGATATTTAATATCCAAGTATTTTGGTTGAAATCTCGATAAGCAGGAATGAAAGTAGAATGCCTTTTGGATCCAGATAGATACAAAGTATCCATATCGACAGATTGGTGTAGAATGCTAATTAAGAAAATAAGGATGGCCTATTTAATTTCCGGAGACCTGAAACATGTCTTCCAGGTGATATCTTGGATTAAAATTGTTGTATGGTGTGGCATTGCTTCAGTAATGTGCAATGTACCTGATAATGAAGCGATAAAATTTAATACATAGCAATAGTAAGCAATCTCTATCTAGTACTCACAAATAGTGATAGAGATAGGGTGCTCCCTAATGCAATCAGATATAGAAGCATTACGGTTCTTGTAGATACATGCCGAAACTGCGATCAACGCGGCCCATGAGGAAGCCTAGATGCCATTTTCTAGCTCAGAGGAAGAGAGCTTCGAGAGTTGTGACGTATTTCAGCTGGGAGCATGGCCTACAGTGCGTGTGATGTCAGGCAAGAGTTATGTTGTACCAAGTAGCCTATATTACTGGGTCAGTGGGTACAGAATCAAGGTTACGTCCTGACATTGCTGAGCTAGTTAATGAAAAACGAAACAGAAAGTGTTGAAAAATGTCTACCTAATTCTGTTCTGAATGGGTCTCCTGTAGAATGCACAGAAATTATTTCACGCTTTATCTTATTTACTTTATAACGTACCTGTCCTTCTGATAAACTCAAGTTTGAAGTTGTATATACTTTCTCTTTCACAGAACCAAAATGTAATTGTTTATAAACTGAAAGCAATAGCAGGCAGCATTAATACTACCACACCCAAGATGTCAGTTGTCCATGTTATAAACACCCAATACGTTTCCTTTCTTTCCTACCCCATACATCAAACTATCCCTTCCCCTTCGAAAGCAGTAATCAGTGCGGTGACGTCACATGCTAACCGGCCTTTCGTTTGGGAGCACATTTTGCGGTGAGAGCTGGCAGAGCTGACGTCACACCACCTCTGCCTGTCTTCCCCTGGTCTAGCTCTTCATCTTTGTCACCGAGCGGGATTGCTCAGGCAGGCTCAGTGGCCCTCAATCGAGAGTCCCGTGTTCGACTCCCGTAGTCGGCCTCCTGACACATGAGGTTTTCCTGGGCTGGTAAGCGAATGCTGAGTAGATTAAGTACATCCATTCAAATTTCCTGTCCCTCCATTTCATCTCCATTATCATTTCAAATCATCTCTCATCTGGTGGTCTCCTTCAGGGTAAAAGTGTCGTAGAATTCCCCGGTGCATGGCGGGATGATATGCTCCTGGCAAACATTTCCTCCTTCGGTAAGAGAGTGTGCAGTCTGCGGGTCGACCTGCTGGGCTGTTTCCGGACCCCCCGTACGGGGGAGGGATCCATCCGCTTCGGTTGCCGTTTTCCGGACTCTGTGGGCTCCGAGCACTCATGGTATCTCTGACGTTAATATAGCAGCACTCGTGGTATCTCTGACGTTAATATAGCAACTTCGGGCCAAACATTGGAGCCCCTCCCAACTGGGAGTCGTTCGGATTGGGTTGGAATCCAAGGGGCAGTGTGTATCTCCGGGCAGACTTCGGCCGTCCAGAGAGGGCAGATGGTTGCCTAAAAAGTCCCGGGCATTATGTCTGCAGAGCTATTAGTTAGTGTGCTAGATAACCAGATGCCCCCACCGTGGTTATCGGTGGCCTTCCCTGCGGGATTGATGCGCGTAAGTGGCGTAACCACTTGCACCCTGTAATGGAGTGGGCTATAGACTCCAGGTATTATCCTTTAAAACAAAAAGGCTGTAAAAAGTGCTAAAGGGGATAACACAATCTGGTGTTTAAAATTTAGGTTGCCGAAGAGGTTACTAATGTTTCCAGACCACAGCTGGTGGAATAAAGGTTGTACTGGCCTGCGAGAGAGCTTCCAACTGTAAAATAGCAGGTAGCCTGCCCTCTGCAGTGTTCTGACTACTTGGGTCATTCGCTGTGTCTCACTCCGCCTCATTCTTCCTCACGAGAATGCTTCACTTGTGGCTTAGGTAAAATAAACTACAGGCTTCGGTACCAATTCCCCTGCGTGGAATTCGTAATCTAATCCTAGGTCTTTGTCGATACTGTTATCTGCCCAGCTCATGTGAAAGCAAAGGTACATTTGCCTAGTGCTAAGTTTGACGTTGTGTCGAAGCTGGCGGTTACGTAGTGAAACACGAGTATAACTGTCTGACACTAAATTTTCCGTGGATACCTTTCAAATTTACCATGCCCCGTTAGTGTATAAAAACAAGAGGTGCAGTTGATTAGAACGGAAAGCGAAGAAACATGGTATGGCAACGACCTAGATGTGCAATTGTCCACTAATCGTCATGCTGAAGCTGTCACCTTACAGATCATCATATCCTGAGTGATTTCCTCAGTGCACTTCAAAGCCTACGGCAGCTGTACAACTACCACCCCATTGTGCAACGTATCCAGGATACCCTCCACGTTTTACACCCTTCCGGCGTTAGCGTGGTGTGTGCATGGATCCCTGGTCACGTAGGCTTGTGGGGGAGTGAAATGGTGAATTCAGCAGCTAGGACGGCTACCATGAAGCCCAGGGTAGCTGTATCATCTGTGTCATCGGTAGATTTTAGAGCTGTTTTCCGGAGAACTGTGTAAACCTGCTGGCAGGAAGAATTGTCCGCTCTTTGGAGCAATAAACTTAGATCTCTGAAAGAATTCCGATACCCTGGGTTACCTCCTGTCGTTCATCTCGTCGCGAGGAGGTGAGTTTGGTTTGGTTACGCATTGGGCACTGCATTTTTACTCATAGTTTTCAGTTTAGAAAGGAGTATGCTCCAGTCTGTCCGCTTTGCAACGTTATTTGTCCGACACGTGCTGCTAGAATGTTTTTGCCTAGCACACGTTAGGACGTCTCTGCAGCTTCCGGCCAGCTTTGCAGAAACGCTAGCGGATGACAAGATAGTGGAGAAAGTGTTCAGGTTCTTTTCTAGGTTATATTTTATAATTTATTAAAGAAAATCTTTTGCAGTTTGGATTTATATTTATTTTTGTTTTAGTTTTGTTTTTAGTTACGTAAATATATTTTTGTACGTTTATTTACAGTTGCATACAGTTTTAGAACAATTTATATCTGGTTTTGCTATGAATAATGTTTTAAAGGGAGTAATCGCTGCATCATCATCACCATCATCATCATCATCATCATCAACAACAACAACATCATCATCAACATCATCATCACAGATCGTCACGATATGACTACGAATTTAAGGCGACGTAAAGTAAATGGTAGAAATAATAAGTTCTGTAAGAATAGTCAGTAAAAGAGTGTGTAGAAAAACTATTATGAATGTGACAGATACGATTTTTGAACACTTTGATGCTCTTGTCACTCACTACTGGCTGATTCAGAACAAAAGCCTCTCTCTACCATAGAAGTGAAATGAAGCATCAAAGTTCTGGCGACGATGAAATTATACGTCCCTTTAGAATCATTAACCGTCAATCAGAACGATCTCTGGATTCACCCATCATTAGTTGAAGGAATCGAAGAGCAAGTTTTGTTCCAAACTTGTAAGAGGAGAATAAAAGAACAGAAGAATGAAGGTCGGTTTCATTGTACGAGGGGTAGGGGGAGAGACAGACGTCAAAGGCAGACACTCCCCACAAAGAGGAAGAGAAATTAAAACTTTGGGGACATAATGAGGCAGACTCCGGGTGGTGATGAAGTGGCGAGAAAGAGGAGAGAGGGGTAAAAAAAGGAAGGAGAAGAAGAAGCAGCCTGATTATAACAGCTGACAAGTTAGTTTCGGGGGCTATGGATACCTTCTGAAACTCGGGGCGAAATTACAGAAGCGGTCTGCTGTAGAATATCTTGTTGTTTCTCCTTCTTTCCACGACGTGCAGTGATTTGTGAGCGCCCGGGGCAACTTCCTGCTGGAAAAGTTGAGTAAACCTGTCCTCTGTCAAAGTACTACATCCAAATAATTTAAGGACTTGCCAGGAGCAGGACACACATTTTTATGCTCCATATTTTCTGCCAAACCCTCGAAATGCCATTGAAAATGTTTTTTATACTGTGACTGCTCCTTTGTTGCTCTAGTTCCTACATAGATTACAAATAAGTGAATGTGATGCTTGTTCCATAGACATAAAGTGATAAAGTTTGAATGCTTGGAGACAAAATATGTTAGTTAAATGATGGAAATTAATCATTTCTTCTCACTAGCCATATATTGGCTAAGGTCTTTGATAGAGTGAACATGAAAAATTCAATGCCATTGCCGGGATTTGAACCGCGCATCTCCTGGTTTCTGTCCAGTCGCTCTAACCCATTGAGCTACCATGGCCAACTTGCCCTCACGACATTACATTCTCCATTTGACTCGCATAAATCTACAGTAGACCACTACAGGCTATCGCATTCGAGATACACCGTTTGTGGCCACTTGCTATATTAAGTACTTGAGTCCCAGGCTTCATCATTTAACTCTTATTATTTTAGTTAATTGATGGAGATTAATGATTCTTCACACTAACCTTATATATGCTAGAATCCTTTATAGATAGAGTCAACATGAAAGGTTCAATGCCATGACCGGGATTTGAACCACGGATCTCCTGGTTTCCGTCCAGTCGCACTAACCCATTGAGCTACCATGGCCAACTTGCCGTCATGACATTAAATTCTCCATTTGACTCGTATATTTCTGTAGGTGCTCTCGCATTCGAGATACACCGTTGTGGCCACTTACCGTCGTAAGTACTTGAGTCCCAGGCTTCATCATTTAACTCTTATTATTTTAGTTCATTTTTGGAAATTAATTATTTCTTCACACTAACCATATATAATCTTTGATAGGTAGAGTAAACATGAAAAGTTAAATGCCAAGGCCCGGATTTGAAACACGGATCTCCAGGTTTCCGTCCAGTCACTCTAAACCATTGAGCTACCATGGCCAACTTGCCGTCACTAAATTAAATTCTCTATTTGACTCGTATATTTCTCCGGTAGACCACTAGGGGCTCTCGCATTCCAGATACATCGTTTGTGGCCACTTACCACTAGAGTCCCAGGTTTCATCATATAACTCTTATTATTTTTTGTTAATTGATGAAAATTAATGATTTATTCCTAAGGTCTTTGATAAATAGAGTCAACATGAAAAGTTCAATGTCATGGCCAGGATTTGAACCACGGATATCCTGGTTTCCGTCCAGTCAGAATAGTTTTCCAGTTCAGATTTTGCAAAAACTGATACATGCAGAAGGAGAGAGTAGTGTATTTAACATAACAGTAAAAATCCCATATTGTAGCTCAAATAGTTCTCCTAATACAAATAAATAAAATAGATACATTATATTATAATAATGCATTTCGACGCAGGCAGCGTAATGAATATTATAATATGTTGGCGTGTATGCGTGAACATATGTTTGAAATTACTCATAACTGAAACGTCATGTGACACGACGTGATAAAAGATATATGTACTTTGTATAAGTCAAGGTGTTTGTTAAATTCGATGAGAGGAAACCATACACTTCTTACTAGTCTGTCAGAACGTGTCTGGTCACATATCTTTGTTTATGAATGGTTCGTAATCTCTGTTTACTCGTTTACTCTAGAGAGTTCAAAGCAGCCTTATTTAGTTACTCTTCCGTGAAAAGGTGTATCAGCTGGATCAATGAGACGCGATCCACCCTCTCCCCTTACTACTGCTAGAATAATCCGATAGAGTTAATGTGAGCTCAATTTATGTTACAATCAGAAATCATATTTATAAACTGACTGACGTTGAACAACTTATTGACGATGAAACTGGAAAGCAACACAGTAAGACTGGGAAAACTGCGTGAGACATCAAATAAACCACAAGAAGGCGACTTTTTGAAAGAATGAGCACGTAACGATATTTTGTAACCTATCATCGTAAATGTGCAATACTCAGAAGTTGAAGACAATGACAATGACGAATTATCTCTTAACGTAACATTCACAGCTATACGGATGCACCGCAGGTATTTTCGTTGTATTAGAAAAAATATGTAATTAGTAAACTATAATTAACTTTAAATTAAATATCTAAAGCATTTTTAATATACGAATATTAATGTTGCAATTGTTATTTCAACAACCGCTTCATTATAAAACTTTGGAAAATTGCCTTCCCTTACGTCTAGCGCCACGTACACTCGCAAGTGTGCGAGAGAGAGGGAAATAAAAAAGTGGGGATAACGAGGTGGCAAGGGTGAAGCCTCTAACGCTTCTGATTCGCTACAGGCGAGAACTCTTCCCATTTGAAACAGATAATAGTAATATATAATAGATAAAGACTAAATAATTATTTATGCAGAATATATAAGAAATGTTAACGTGTTGGAAACTTTCCCACCTCGGAAATTCAAGACAGGAGATTTCTATAAAATTTACATACATTCTTTTTGCAGCTACCTACTTAAGACGTACTCCTTGAGTCCGCAGTGTAGCTGTTTTGAAATTAAATGAAATTTGATGCCAGCCAATGTTGATAGCATGACTTTGTGTTAAGATTTGGAGAATTGAACATAGCATTTTGAATTATAGAAAAACTTTTTGAATATCCTCTCAACATATAATTTGGTTAAAATTCCAGCGCTCTGGATGGAAATAAAATGTGTTGTGAAGCAGAGGTAAAAGGAAAAATCTAGAAATTTATCTCAATAGCTTTGTGACTCACCTAGTTGAAAAATCAGAAATCTACAACTCTTTGAATAAAATATTTTAACTAATTTATTTTCTTTAATAAATAGTGTACAAACATAAAACAAGTTTCGTAACTCATATCAGTTCCCCAATGAAATACCTTTGAGGTATAAACTGAAAAAATGTAACTGTGGGTTCATAAAATTTAAAAGTCCTATTTACAGAAATTCCAAAAGGCCCTTTATTTCCGTAAAAACACACTTTCGTCAACCCTTACAGTAACAGAATTACGTAACATACACAAATAAAATTTTAAAGGTCGTCGACCACAAACAATAGAGTTCACTTTCAAAACACAGCTGCACGGACACGATTATCAACTTCCGATTGCGACTGATACGACTGGCGATCCGCGGTTTCTTTTATAGCTCCACTCATTGTCCTAGAAATTTTTGGAAGGTTCTCTAACAATCCAGACGGTACTAGAAAGACGAACCTTCCAGTTATCTGTCTTTATCTGTTTCGGCAAGTTTTTTATCTCCGCGTTGCATATCAGTCTCTTTGTTTGCTCCGGCCACGCCAGTTGCAACACTGGCTCGCGACAATACATTAATATTCAGTGAAAAATTGAATATCGGAATGTTTACCTCAGATCGATTACTAAGCAAATTTTAAAATATATTTTAATCTCATGTGGGTTTCAACATTTTATTCTCTTCTAAAATATTAATCAGAACTATTATTTATATAATATAAATAACAAGATACCTGTTAATTGTTATTAAATGAGAATATTGTGGCAGCAATGTTGGTTACCAGAAGTTAATGAATAAGGTATAGCTATAAATTATGAATTCAAAAATATAAGTATATCCAAATCGTCATTAATTTAAGACAGATAATTATTAATTAAACAACACATTTTGGGACATGAATATATTACACAGATTTTTAAATCTTCATTCCGTTACTTATTATTACTTGAAGTCTATTTTATTTTAAATCATAAATAACAAACATTTTCGTTTACCACTTTGATTATGTACAGCAAGTAGTTTAGCGAGGGTGGTCCGACATGTTTCCGACCTCAACACGAAGATGGCAACATTCGAAAATAAAAGCTAGTGTATTTCGTTGTGCATCCTTGACAGTTACTCACCAAAGTTTCAGCCATTTTGAACGCTCAGTTGTTATGTAAACATCGTTTGATTGAGTTCATGTGAGTGTTTTTTTTATTTTAGGAAAATAGACAAAATCGAGTATGTAGCCGGCATTAAATATTTGTTTTTGTAAGCAATACGCCTACGAAAACCAAAATGAGCTACATTCTCTGTATGGCGACTCTGCACCATCCTTTACCACAGTGAAATTTTGGGCCGCTGAATTTAAACGTAGCCGTACGACCTTGGAAGACGGTGAACGTTCAGCAGGTCCAAAAAATGCAACAGCGACGAAAACATTGCCAAAGTTCACCAAATGGTGCTAGACTACCGCCGAATTAAAGTGACAGAGATAGCAAAGGCTATTAACATGTAAAAAGGACGTCTTTATCATATATTAAATCAACATTTAGACATGAGAAAGCTGTCCGTGCTTTGGGTGCCGCATTTGCACACGTTAGACAAAAAGCGTGTTTGAATGAACATATCCA
This sequence comes from Mantis religiosa, assembly GCA_030765055.1. Classification (NCBI taxonomy): domain Eukaryota; kingdom Metazoa; phylum Arthropoda; class Insecta; order Mantodea; family Mantidae; genus Mantis; species Mantis religiosa. The sequence continues at coordinate 197,596,565 of CM060951.1, read as the reverse complement.
ACGCTCTATTGGTGCAGTTAGGTGCAATACATCCGAGGTTTGACGCCAATTAATTACTGTAGATGAAACTTGGATACATCATTATACGCGCGAAACAAAAATTCAGTCCAAACAGTGGACTGCAAAGGGGGAACCAGCTAAAAAGGCAAAAGCTGCTCTTTTGGCTGGTTAAGTGATGGAGACTGTTTTTAAGATAGTTACGGAGCTAATTTAATCAAATAAATTCAGAAAAGGAAAACCAGTACAGTAGCATAATACGCATCATTACTTGACAAGCTGAAGATAGAAGTTTTGGAAAAAGGGGCACATTTGCAGAAAAAGAATATCCTCTTTCACCAAGAGAACGCACCGTGTCACACCTCAGCGGTTTCAATGACGAAAATCCACTAATTAAGGTTTGAACTGCCTGACCATTCGCCTTACTCACCAGATCTAGCCCCAAGCGAGCCCTTTTTGTTCCCTCATATGAAAATTACGCTCGGAGGACAGAGATTTTCGTCAAATGAAGAGGCAATCACCTTTGTGAACAATTAGTTTGCAGAGGGAAAAAACCGAGTACTATTTGGACGGGTTACAGAGTTGGTAGCATCGCTGGTAGAGGTGAGCAGAGTTACAAGTAGACTATGTTGGAAAAAAAAATGGAAAAATGCCTTGTAGCTTTATTAGGTCGGATACTTTTCAGGCCACTCTCGCATGGCAGTAATGAGGAAAACTGGATGGGAGAATTCTAATTTTTGGCGGTTATAGAAGTACATATCTAATCTGAATAACTTGTTTTTTTTTTTTTTAATTCTGAACTCCACTGTTACAGTAATTGCTATAATTATTTTAAGAATCCTTTAAATTATTCTGTTAATTAAATACAAAGCCACTACAGTATTAAAATCGTATAATATTTAATGTATAAGTGATATAAAGAAGGAAGATACCTCGTTGATATAGACATACAAAGATCCAGAATATAGTATTAACCATTTGTGAATGTTGAAACGAATATCTGTAACTTTTGTGGAAGAATGAGCTTTTGAACTCTGGTCTTTACGATTTTAAGTAACTAAATGGAGGACCCCCTGTTGTGATCACCAAGTATTTATGACCAGAGTGTGATAGGTGTGACAGACTGTTGGTGAGCACAATAGAATTAAGTAATATTCCAATAAAAAGAGAATACAGAAATTTTACAACATACACTGTTTTAATGCCACTTGTTTTATCACTATCACTCCCGAAGGTTCTTACTCTATGTTCCGGGTTAGAACTTTCAATTCCTTTCGATACAAAATTGTTCACTAGACGATGCTAAATGCACTAAATTCCTTTACGATTCTAGTTGTCGAAGTAGTTCATACGTGTGTTTTCAAACTGTTTTTCTCTGAAGATAACCGATTTTCAGGCACACAACTATACTGACTGGTTGTACTTCACACAAACTGTTACCCTGGCCTCTACATTATTCATTTATTTAAACATACGAAACCTTTTGTTCATAAAGTTATTACAGTTACTTGAAAATAATTTCGCCATCACCTTTCTCATTGAGAAAGTCATTCAACACCTAATTTTAAAGCAAGGCTTACCTTTCCAAATATTTGCCTTCTATAGCTCAACTTCGATGGCTTTAACAACAGCAAACATTCATAAAGTCTTTAGACTGCGCCAATGTGAAAGACTGGAAGCACACACACATACAAAAAGTGCTACTTAAATACGACAGCATGCTTCAAAGTTAGAAGACCGGCGTACATCAACGATGGGCATAAAAATGGTACTTAAGGAAAGTACAAACATTAAAAGGCCTGCTTTGAAGTTTGAAGATGATTCAGGGCTTGAGCAAAGAAAACCGGAAAAGTACGACGGAAATCTCAGCCGTGCAGGAGCGAAAACTTTTCGAGCACAGCTGTTGTGCGGGATATCAGACCACCAGGCGATTACCACAATATCTGCTAATGTAGCACTTGCCAAGTTTACTTGGTATTTGTAAATGGATTAAAGTCTATTTGAATCTTCAGATAGATCGATTTTACTTATACTTAAGGAATTTAGATTTATTATATTTTATTTAATATTTCTTTAAAGACTTTGGAATATCAAACAGTTATTGCTCAAGATTATTAATTGGAATGTGTGATCGGCAAACTCTGAGGAGAATATGAAATGTGGACTGAAAATTAATATATATGCTCAAGAGATAATGACACTAAATTGTGAACAGAAACAAAGTGAAAAGACAGCTCCAGAAATTAGGCATCAAACTCAGTTTAACACTGAATAATGAAATGAAATAAAGGAATTTAAAATATATCCTTAGGTGAGCCAGAATGGCATTCTGGGGTGAGTTATTGTCAAAACCATCTTCCCTTATGTTTTGTGAAGTGAATAACGGTATTTATTTGCCTGTCCCAAAGATTTAAAAGTCCTAAGTAGACTTATTTTGAAAAGACTGCACAGTGTGCCACGCCCCATATTAGCCATTTCTAACTTGTTTTCTCTCCTTGGTTGAAACCTTATTGAAGCTATATTCCAGATCACGGCCTTATTAGGAATGGAAGACCTTGTTTTCTCTATTAATATTAATCTGTGCATTTGATATTAATTCTTCCAAGCTTTGTTTAGTCTGTTTTGAATTACTAGAACTGTTTTCAAGATGGGAAGAAGCAATAGTTTTGGTGTTAGACATAGACATGGGAACCAGTATAAACAGTTTAAGTAATTTCGATTACATAATAAAGGAGTTACAACCCCTAAAATAGAAAAAGTATAGTACCATATGACAATATATTGACTTCGTCAAACCCAACACTTTTTCGTTAATATTTTCAGAGAACAGGTTCCTGAAATGCAAGAATTTTAACAGTTTTCTAGTGTCGTGCCCATTGTTACGTTACATTTTTAATATCGAATTTAACATCTGTTGGAGAAATGGGGCATTAATGTTGCAGCTAATCGTTAATAATCAATTTTCTTAGCCAAGTTGAGTCTAAAGGAAGAAACTAAAGTGCCAAACATAACGGGAGACAGAGGGGGCAGTTAATAAAGTTTTGTCGAATACCTAGCTCATTTTACGTTAATGACCAAAATGTTTGTGTTTGGTTGAATTTTGCATTCGAAATATGAAATTTGATACATCAGAACATTTATAAAAAGAGTAACTTTTACTTTCATTTGCACTTTCTTTATGATAAAATATCCTGTAGGTAATATTCAAATTTGGGTCTTATTGGCGTGACAGGTGTTTGTGTTTCCCATGTAAATGTTATTAGATTTACTCCCTTTTAGAATGTGGTACACCGATATTTTAAAGGGTTGTTCGCCCTTTTATCCTAACAAATCATCAATATGGAGTGAATTGCCTCTAGGCTTTAGCTCCGTATTTTCAATAATATCATAAACCCCTTTAAACAGAATTTGTGTCTTATTTTATCGAAAAATATCACACTGAATGTATTTTTCCTGCCCGTTAGAAGTGGTGTATTTTAACTCTGTAACTTACCCTCGGAACAAGTGGATTACGTGAGCTATTTTCCGAACCACATTTCGACTTCCCAATCTTCTTAGTATCATACAAAATACCTTTTTCAATTTGCAGCGTTTGGCCTATAGGGAACTTAAAAAGGGTATACTGATGTAGCAGCTTGAATATTTTGTAAATTTTTCTGCAGTGCAAGGGAATAAAATGCTACAGCATTTTAGTTTATTCGCAATGTATTTTGCAGGTAGAAGTATTTTGACGCGTGAAGCATTTTGTATACTGAAAAGTGTTGGAAAAAAGCTTCTCAGAAATTTTATTTTAAAGTAATAATTGTTACCTTTAATTATTTCTAATTGTCACGTGATGGCATAAAATGATTCACATGTTGAAAATAGCTTGTCATCTATTACACACCCTAAGCAACCAAATAGTGCCAAAAATAAAATTCCACGATTTTCAACTTTTTCGGCAAATTTGTTGGCGTATCCTTGCCTTAAATATAACTGTAATGAATTTTATGTGGAGATGAATGGGCATAAATCAGAGGTAACGGAATTTTGTGGATAAAGTTTCCATGTGAAGTAAAATTTGTACTGAAAGTATAATATATTGAGGACGACTTCTACGGTGCCCCGATACCGTGTACCTTCTATTTATAATCACTAGGCCCTCATATCAGTGGCGATTAATTTTTTTTCAGTTGTCCACCAAACATTTAGGCAAATAATTCAGATAAGGGTGGATAGGTCGAGGTTTTCTAACGCATTGGCCACCAACGTCCCCACCTTTAACTACTCTCGAACACTTTGAAGCCACACGAAGGACCTCATTTATGAGACTTCCGTAGAGTTGGAGGAAGATCATCTTGTACAAGTTAAACGCACTCCAGGGCTTGTGAGGCCTGTATGTAAACGTGTCTGTAAGCTTTTCTTGCAGTGAACATCATTGACACCACGTTAGGTAGTACATAGTCACAAGCACTCGTTATCTTTGAGAGGGAATATGTGTAATCGTTGTTATTTTTAAAATTATTTCGTAAAAAACTGTATCTTCCGGTCGTGGGTTTTTAATGAAAAGATTATTCAATTAATCGCCTCTACAGTGCTAGCAGTTCTAATTGGAATTATAAAGCTCCCTATAGATAGATTCCTATATAGACCTTTTAGTAAGTCTCTACTAGCCCAACTTGTATACTGGTAAACCTTCTCGTGTGATATCTGATCATGGAATGTTTCTGTGTTAGCTAATGCATTATGTGTTACCTCCATACTCCAATTCCACTAGACTCCATTACGAATCAGCTTTTAGGTAGAGAGTGTAGTGATTGTGATACCACCCGTACGAAGAAAACGCAGTATTCACTAAAGGAAATGGATCAAAGGTTTTCACTAAGGGCCAATTAAATGCACACGCGGACCCAGAGATCAGCGCTCGCTCTTGTGTTCGGAGCCTCTGGCAGCATTGGGGTGGTATGTGGGATGAATCTCTTGTCGCTTTTCGCATCCTCGATGCTAATTAATTTATCAGTTTAGCAAAACTAGCTCTAGACTCCTCCCTAAGCTGATTGTGCAGTGGAACATATTAGCATCGCTGTGATCCACATTCAATTATTGAAAATGGAATGTCGGTTGCACGGCACTTCAAAACGAAAATATATCTTACAACAATATGACATTGTCTCATCTTTCAACATATCATTCTTGTTTCATACTCGATATAAACATTTGAGGATATGATTATGAAATTAGCGTCAATTGTAGAAAAGGGCCATGGAATACCTTTTCCAGCAACAAGGATATATCATATGAGTTTTGTAATAGGTATAATAGTGTGACTTGGTGGGTTCATATAATTAAAAGGCTGTGTTGCAGAAATTAAAAATCTCCTTTATTTTCGTAAGAAATACTCTTATTGATTACAGCAGCATTAATTTACGTCACCGTCAGTCTTCCAAGGTCGATCACAATAACAAACAGTGACAGCAGATTAGCTCTCGTTACAATAACACTTCCAGCTGTCTCTCGTTCACAACACTGTTTCACAACTCTCTGTTTTAAAACTAAATTTGGGAGCCATCACGTCCATCAATACCCAATTCTTAATTCTAGATTGTTCTATCATAAACCAGAACCCAAGCAATCTCTATCAGTCCAGAAATTTCAGGAATAATAAGGAAACCAAATATTCTATTACATTTCAGAAGCGTAACTTAATCTATGCCGGTAATACTTTACCCCAGTTATCTTTTGCTTGTCGGCGCTTATTTACAATAGCCGCGCTATCATTAACTGCTTAGCAAGACTTATTATTACCATGAAATTTATCCGCCGACTGTTTTCTTATTTGTACCGAAACGTTTATGCCTGTTGCCGTGACAATAGGATATGGCGCAAGTACATGGGCACAAAGGTTAAGGGTCAAATCCTGCGCAAATTTAATCCAAAAAACTCAGAGACAAATACTACTTCACAGCAGCGGAGCTACAAAAAGACATCTACTTTGGCCCTGCTAATAGTAGCGGAAATTCGGCCTATTGACAATATCATTAAATTAAGTGGTGCAGCTTAGTGGCTAAAGAAGAAAGAATATGAGAATGTTTTTAAAATTATGGAAAAACCATGCAATACTAGTAATTAGTAATTTTAGTAATTTATTTCCTTTTACATCAACAAATGGAAATACAAAATCAAGATTACAATTATAAAATCCATACAGAAATATGCCATATATTCCTAAATCCTGAAAATCTTATCATGTTATCATGTTGCCCACCATTGAATAGTAATTCAGCCCCCATACACCTAACCCTAAGTTTTTGTGTAATGGAGGCCCTCTGCTCCTTTTTACACTTTCTGCCATTTCACCTATCTCACTCTACATTTTTCTCTTAATTGTTCTTAGCCATCTCTCTTTAACTTTCCCTAAATAATTCCCTATATTTCTCCTGTTCTTTTCTCCTTTTACTGACAACATTTTTCTAATTACTACTTCACCCCCCAAACTGTCCCATTTACGTAGCCAAGCCTGCTCTCTCCATATCTTTGTTTGACTACAATTTAATATACAATGGAAATCTGCATTCTCTTCTCCACACAATGCACATTTATCTAGCTCCCTCTCTTGACCTATACATTTCAAGTTTCTCACTCCTGTTCTCGCCCAAGCAAAACCTTCTTGCCCTAACTTACTACATATATCTATATATCCTTCCCTCCCCCAGGTTGTTTTTATTTCTCTATATAATCTTAGTGAGCTTTTGTCACTTATATTGGCAAAAATGTCTTGTCTGTCAATATCTTCTAATCTTAGCTTAACCTCTTTCCAGAAGCCTCTATACCCATACTCTGCATTTATCCAAGAAGGACCCATACCTATCTGCCTCAACAAGTCATTCATTTTATGTGCCCAAGACCCATCCCAGTTACTTCTCTTTTGAATATGAAAACATTCCTTAATTATATTGCCATCTTCCAAGTTAGTGATTCTGTATAGATATTTCATTGCCCTTGACAAGATTGCAATACTAAGAAACAAGTGAAAAATTATTCCTTACAAGAATGGCAAAGGAGTGGAATAATGCACACGTAGGAAGAACAGTACATGATTTATTTACGGACATTAAAGAGAGGCTAAAATTGGAACATATAAAACCAAGAAAATGACTTTCTCACATTGTTACAGGACATGGCCCATACAATGTATCCTTAAAAAGAATAGAAAAGAAGAGCTCAGATTTATGTGAGCAATGTAACTGTTTAGATTCGCCAGAACATGCTATTTTTGAGTGCAATAAATAAGGTGAACTAATAGAAGACGGTCGAAGGAAACTTCAAGGAAAATGTTTATGGAACATCTTAAGAGATGCAGATGATTATGTACGTTTAGAAAATATGTCTCAGATAATATCCCTTAAGGCGTTGGAGGAATATATGAGCCGCGACAGAATGTTTCAAGAAAGATATATAAGAACATTTCAATATACGAGAAAACAGTATATCTTAGAGATCGTCGGAGGCAAATAGGACCAAGAGAAACTGAAGACACAGATTACCAGACTTGAAGACCTGATTTAAGACACCCAGCCGATAAATAGAAGACGCCAATTATGGAAATCAGAAAGAAGACTTTTGATAATGTAGTCCGAGAAAAGCTGTGGATCATAATGAAATAACAAGGCTACCAAAGACATTTGGTAAATGTGGTGAAAAGTTTATACGAGGACACTAAAATAATTTTAAGATTCAAGACAGAGAATTCAGCAGAAATTGTAACTAATAAAGGAGTCAGACAAGGGTGCCCAATGTCACCGAGACTTTTTAACATATTTTTTAATAAAATAAACCAAAATTGGAGACAAAAAGTTGACGCAGGCATAAAAGTAGCCCAAGGAAATATTTTAAATATTTTATTAGATCCAGATAACGCAGTAATTATACAGGAAACTTAAGATGATCTACATCGTTCAATACACCACCTTAACCAAACATGCAAAAGTTTTAATATTGAAATATCAATATAGAAGTAAAAAATAATGGCAAATTGGGGCAAAACACCAATAAGGTCGAAAATAGTCGTTAATCACAAAGTATTGGAACAAGTATCCTCCTTCAATTATTTAGGGTGTGAAATTAGCAATGAGGAAAATAAAGATACGAACAAAAGTTTAATGAGATTTCAAACAATTTGTGGAACAATTCACAAAACCCTAAAGAATAAAACAAGATCTTAAAAAAGAATAAAATTTTATAACACCATGGTGGACCCAAAGTTACTTTATTGATGTGAAAACTAGGTACCTACACAAAGACCTATCATCAGAATACAAAGTTGCGAAATGAGATTCTTCAGAAGAACAAAAGGATGTACGAGAGAAGATATAGTCAGAAATGAAAATATAAGAAATAAATTACAAGTGGAAGCTATTACCTCAAGAATGGTTAGGTACACAAGAATATGGTTTGAACATGTTGGAAGAATGGATGATGCAAGTCTGCCAAAAGTAGTTTTCCAATATAGTCCTAAAGGAAAGAGGGACGTAGGGAAGCCGAGGAAAAGATGGAAGGAGACACTGTGAAGACGGAACAGGCGACAGCCTAATCCATGAAGTGAAGAAGAAGAAAGATTACAGAATGACAGAAATACCATAGGAAGAAAGAGAATACCAGGAGACAAAAGATATATATGGAGAGTTTCACAGCGGACACATGCAACTGATTATGCATGAAGCGGAAAGATGACTACTCGAATGTCTGGAACTGACGAACCAGCTCCATCTACTGATGCCAGTTCCTTTAGAAGATGGATACCAGTAGGAGGAAGCTTTGGATATCAGTTGCAGAAGAGGAAATATTAAAACTGTAGGAAACAGTCTTTCGTAGCTTGTTATAAGAATTAAAGCTGTAGTAGAAACGTGGATATGATTTATATTGTTGAAGTAGAAGTAACGTAGAAAAAAAGACTGTTTTGAGTAGACTATATTTGTAAGGTTACTGGTATCCAGTAATCTGTAGGTTTAGTTAGTTCGTTAAGGTAGAAAGTAGATATCTGCAAAATTTGTAAATTATTTTGTTAAATTTGTTTCAGAATTTAATAAAGATAAAAATAAAGTTTGCATAATAAGACCTGGTGTAGATTCCAGAAACTTGGCTGCTAGATATGTAGATATTATTTTGTGGAAACGTAGAGTCAGACTGAAAAATTCAATGCCATAGCCGGGATTTGAACCACGGATGTTCTGGTTTCCGTCCAGCCGCACTACCATTGTGCTACTATGGCCAACGTGCCGACATGACATTAAATTCTCCAACTGACTCATATTTTCCCGGTAAACCACTTAGGAGTTCTCATAAACACATGAGACAACTACCTTAATGGCGACTTACTACATGTAAGTACTTTAAGGCCGGGGCTTTATAGTTAACCACTATTAGGTTAATTAATGGAAATTAATTATTCTTTCACACTGGCCGTGTGTAGGCTAAATTGTGGAAACGTAGAGTCAGACTGAAAAATTCAATGCCATAGCCGGGATTTGAACCACGGATGTTCTGGTTTCCGTCCAGCCGCACTACCATTGTGCTACTATGGCCAACGTGCCGACATGACATTAAATTCTCCAACTGACTCATATTTTCCCGGTAAACCACTTAGGAGTTCTCATAAACACATGAGACAACTACCTTAATGGCGACTTACTACATGTAAGTACTTTAAGGCCGGGGCTTTATAGTTAACCACTATTAGGTTAATTAATGGAAATTAATTATTCTTTCACACTGGCCGTGTGTAGGCTAAATTGTGGAAACGTAGAGTCAGACTGAAAAATTCAATGCCATAGCCGGGATTTGAACCACGGATGTTCTGGTTTCCGTCCAGCCGCACTACCATTGTGCTACTATGGCCAACGTGCCGACATGACATTAAATTCTCCAACTACACACGGCCAGTGTGAAAGAATAATTAATTTCCATTAATTAACCTAATAGTGGTTAACTATAAAGCCCCGGCCTTAAAGTACTTACATGTAGTAAGTCGCCATTAAGGTAGTTGTCTCATGTGTTTATGAGAACTCCTAAGTGGTTTACCGGGAAAATATGAGTCAGTTGGAGAATTTAATATCATGTCGGCACGTTGGCCATAGTAGCACAATGGTAGTGCGGCTGGACGGAAACCAGAACATCCGTGGTTCAAATCCCGGCTATGGCATTGAATTTTTCAGTCTGACTCTACGTTTCCACAATTTAGCCTACACACGGCCAGTGTGAAAGAATAATTAATTTCCATTAATTAACCTAATAGTGGTTAACTATAAAGCCCCGGCCTTAAAGTACTTACATGTAGTAAGTCGCCATTAAGGTAGTTGTCTCATGTGTTTATGAGAACTCCTAAGTGGTTTACCGGGAAAATATGAGTCAGTTGGAGAATTTAATGTCATGTCGGCACGTTGGCCATAGTAGCACAATGGTAGTGCGGCTGGACGGAAACCAGAACATCCGTGGTTCAAATCCCGGCTATGGCATTGAATTTTTCAGTCTGACTCTACGTTTCCACAATTTAGCCTACACACGGCCAGTGTGAAAGAATAATTAATTTCCATTAATTAACCTAATAGTGGTTAACTATAAAGCCCCGGCCTTAAAGTACTTACATGTAGTAAGTCGCCATTAAGGTAGTTGTCTCATGTGTTTATGAGAACTCCTAAGTGGTTTACCGGGAAAATATGAGTCAGTTGGAGAATTTAATGTCATGTCGGCACGTTGGCCATAGTAGCACAATGGTAGTGCGGCTGGACGGAAACCAGAACATCCGTGGTTCAAATCCCGGCTATGGCATTGAATTTTTCAGTCTGACTCTACGTTTCCACAATTTAGCCTACACACGGCCAGTGTGAAAGAATAATTAATTTCCATTAATTAACCTAATAGTGGTTAACTATAAAGCCCCGGCCTTAAAGTACTTACATGTAGTAAGTCGCCATTAAGGTAGTTGTCTCATGTGTTTATGAGAACTCCTAAGTGGTTTACCGGGAAAATATGAGTCAGTTGGAGAATTTAATGTCATGTCGGCACGTTGGCCATAGTAGCACAATGGTAGTGCGGCTGGACGGAAACCAGAACATCCGTGGTTCAAATCCCGGCTATGGCATTGAATTTTTCAGTCTGACTCTACGTTTCCACAATTTAGCCTACACACGGCCAGTGTGAAAGAATAATTAATTTCCATTAATTAACCTAATAGTGGTTAACTATAAAGCCCCGGCCTTAAAGTACTTACATGTAGTAAGTCGCCATTAAGGTAGTTGTCTCATGTGTTTATGAGAACTCCTAAGTGGTTTACCAGGAAAATATGAGTCAGTTGGAGAATTTAATGTCATGTCGGCACGTTGGCCATAGTAGCACAATGGTAGTGCGGCTGGACGGAAACCAGAACATCCGTGGTTCAAATCCCGGCTATGGCATTGAATTTTTCAGTCTGACTCTACGTTTCCACAATTTAGCCTACACACGGCCAGTGTGAAAGAATAATTAATTTCCATTAATTAAACTAATAGTGGTTAACTATAAAGCCCCGGCCTTAAAGTACTTACATGTAGTAAGTCGCCATTAAGGTAGTTGTCTCATGTGTTTATGAGAACTCCTAAGTGGTTTACCGGGAAAATATGAGTCAGTTGGAGAATTTAATGTCATGTCGGCACGTTGGCCATAGTAGCACAATGGTAGTGCGGCTGGACGGAAACCAGAACATCCGTGGTTCAAATCCCGGCTATGGCATTGAATTTTTCAGTCTGACTCTACGTTTCCACAATTTAGCCTACACACGGCCAGTGTGAAAGAATAATTAATTTCCATTAATTAACCTAATAGTGGTTAACTATAAAGCCCCGGCCTTAAAGTACTTACATGTAGTAAGTCGCCATTAAGGTAGTTGTCTCATGTGTTTATGAGAACTCCTAAGTGGTTTACCGGGAAAATATGAGTCAGTTGGAGAATTTAATGTCATGTCGGCACGTTGGCCATAGTAGCACAATGGTAGTGCGGCTGGACGGAAACCAGAACATCCGTGGTTCAAATCCCGGCTATGGCATTGAATTTTTCAGTCTGACTCTACGTTTCCACAATTTAGCCTACACACGGCCAGTGTGAAAGAATAATTAATTTCCATTAATTAACCTAATAGTGGTTAACTATAAAGCCCCGGCCTTAAAGTACTTACATGTAGTAAGTCGCCATTAAGGTAGTTGTCTCATGTGTTTATGAGAACTCCTAAGTGGTTTACCGGGAAAATATGAGTCAGTTGGAGAATTTAATGTCATGTCGGCACGTTGGCCATAGTAGCACAATGGTAGTGCGGCTGGACGGAAACCAGAACATCCGTGGTTCAAATCCCGGCTATGGCATTGAATTTTTCAGTCTGACTCTACGTTTCCACAATTTAGCCTACACACGGCCAGTGTGAAAGAATAATTAATTTCCATTAATTAACCTAATAGTGGTTAACTATAAAGCCCCGGCCTTAAAGTACTTACATGTAGTAAGTCGCCATTAAGGTAGTTGTCTCATGTGTTTATGAGAACTCCTAAGTGGTTTACCGGGAAAATATGAGTCAGTTGGAGAATTTAATGTCATGTCGGCACGTTGGCCATAGTAGCACAATGGTAGTGCGGCTGGACGGAAACCAGAACATCCGTGGTTCAAATCCCGGCTATGGCATTGAATTTTTCAGTCTGACTCTACGTTTCCACAATTTAGCCTACACACGGCCAGTGTGAAAGAATAATTAATTTCCATTAATTAACCTAATAGTGGTTAACTATAAAGCCCCGGCCTTAAAGTACTTACATGTAGTAAGTCGCCATTAAGGTAGTTGTCTCATGTGTTTATGAGAACTCCTAAGTGGTTTACCGGGAAAATATGAGTCAGTTGGAGAATTTAATGTCATGTCGGCACGTTGGCCATAGTAGCACAATGGTAGTGCGGCTGGACGGAAACCAGAACATCCGTGGTTCAAATCCCGGCTATGGCATTGAATTTTTCAGTCTGACTCTACGTTTCCACAATTTAGCCTACACACGGCCAGTGTGAAAGAATAATTAATTTCCATTAATTAACCTAATAGTGGTTAACTATAAAGCCCCGGCCTTAAAGTACTTACATGTAGTAAGTCGCCATTAAGGTAGTTGTCTCATGTGTTTATGAGAACTCCTAAGTGGTTTACCGGGAAAATATGAGTCAGTTGGAGAATTTAATGTCATGTCGGCACGTTGGCCATAGTAGCACAATGGTAGTGCGGCTGGACGGAAACCAGAACATCCGTGGTTCAAATCCCGGCTATGGCATTGAATTTTTCAGTCTGACTCTACGTTTCCACAATTTAGCCTACACACGGCCAGTGTGAAAGAATAATTAATTTCCATTAATTAACCTAATAGTGGTTAACTATAAAGCCCCGGCCTTAAAGTACTTACATGTAGTAAGTCGCCATTAAGGTAGTTGTCTCATGTGTTTATGAGAACTCCTAAGTGGTTTACCGGGAAAATATGAGTCAGTTGGAGAATTTAATGTCATGTCGGCACGTTGGCCATAGTAGCACAATGGTAGTGCGGCTGGACGGAAACCAGAACATCCGTGGTTCAAATCCCGGCTATGGCATTGAATTTTTCAGTCTGACTCTACGTTTCCACAATTTAGCCTACACACGGCCAGTGTGAAAGAATAATTAATTTCCATTAATTAACCTAATAGTGGTTAACTATAAAGCCCCGGCCTTAAAGTACTTACATGTAGTAAGTCGCCATTAAGGTAGTTGTCTCATGTGTTTATGAGAACTCCTAAGTGGTTTACCGGGAAAATATAAGTCAGTTGGAGAATTTAATGTCATGTCGGCACGTTGGCCATAGT